>JAGFMF010011458.1:6785435-6805329 GCA_019455555.1 Galemys pyrenaicus | reverse complement strand
CTCTCTGGCCGGCAGCAGGGATCGAACTCGTGCTGCAGTGGCTGCGGTTTGCTTCATAGTGCGTTGCTTAACCCACTGCGCCACCAGGGAGGCCCTCAATAGATTATTTATAAAACAAACAAACAAACAAAAAAACTAATGTACTTGAAAGTGAGAAACCTGAAGCTGCACCACTAATACTGGTTTAGGTAACATGGGTCCTTTAATACTCCTTGCAATGTCATACTGGAAATCTTCACTATGCAATAAAGTAAGTAAAGGAAATAAAAATGCCTACTGTTTGAGGAGAAAGAAGTCAAACAGCCTTTATTCACAGCTTACATGATTGTTTATGTAAAAAAAAATCTCAAATAGACAAAACCAAAATAATACAACAAAAAGCATCTGAAACTAATAAGCAAGTATAGCAAAACTGCAGATTATAAGTTCAGTTGCTTTCCTATCTAACAACAATAAATTTGAAATTAAAAGCACACAGCCTTTTACATTAACAAATGTAGTATACAGGTATAAGTATTTCCCAAAAAAATGAAATACCTAGACATAAATCAAACAAATTTGTAGTACAAATGATGCATATGGGGAAAATACAAATCCCTCATGAATGAAATCAAAGTACAACTAAATATATTGAGAAAGATTCTATGTTCATGGACAGGACTCAATGTTGTCAAGATGTCAGTTACCCAAATTGATCTATAGATTTAATGCATTCCCAATTAAAATTTAACCCACTTATTTTACGGGTATCATCAAACTGACTTCAGTTTATATGGAGAGCACATGACCCAGAAAATAGCCTGCACAATATTGAAGGAGAGAAGAACATAACTGATATTCGCTAACTCTGAAGCTTACTATAGAGCTACAATGATCAAGATGGTTTGGTATTGGTAAAGAGAAAAAATCAGACAAGCAGCTCAATGGATCATAACAGAGAGAGAGGTCAGAAAAGCTGACAGCTGATCTATGACAAATGAAAAGGGAATGTAATGATGCAATGTAGCAACAAATGGTATTAGAACAGCCAGACATTCACATGCAAAAAGAAACTAGACACAAGACTTACATTCTACTAAATATTGACTTAAAATGAATCACTGATCTAAATATAAAACACAAAACTATAAAATTCCTAGAATATAGTACAAAACTAAAAGACATGGGTTTGGTGAAAATTTTTTAGTTATAATATCAGCGAATGATCCACAAAAGAAAGAAGTGCTAAGCAGAATAGGATTGGAATTTTAAATTCCTGATCTGTTAAAGATTTTATATTTCACTGAATGAAAAAACAAGCTGCAAACTGGGACAAAATATTTGCAAAATACCTATCCAATAAAGGACTCATCTAAAATATTCAGCGACCTCTTAAAAGTCAACAACAAGAAATTGAAATACCTGATTAAAAATGTCAAAAACTTTAACAGACATCTCACCAAAGAAGATGGGAAATAAGCATATACAAAGATATTCCACATCATATGTTATCAAGGAAATGCAAACTTTAAAAACTGGATGTCACCATATATTTTTATTTATTTTTCAAAGATTTACTTATTCATACAAGCACAGGGGTACAGGCCAGAGGTGTGTGTGGGGGGGTGGGGGGCGGTGAGAGGATTCACCAGAGACAGAGTGGGAAGAACAGGCAGACTGACTGAAATACACTGCTGAGGGGAGCAGTGGGTGAGACAGGAGAGTTCTGCCGCACCATGTCGGTCAGGTCCCAGGGAGGTGGGACTGAACTCGTGCTGCAGTGGCTGCGGTTTGCTTCATAGTGCATTGTTTTACCCCTTGAGCCACAAGGGAGGCCCACCATATATTTTTTTGAAGAAAGCAAAATCTGAAACACTAACGACACCAAATACTGGTAAGAGTGTTGAGTAATAGGAATTATCAGTGTTGTTGGGAATGAAAAATGGTACGGCCTCTTTGGAAGAGGTCATCTGTTACAAAACTAAACACATTCTAATCATACAATTTGACAATCATGTTCCCTGGTATTTACTCAAAAGGATTTGAAAACTATGTCCATGCAAAAACCTGCACATTGACTGTTTATAGCAGCTTTTATTCATAATTCCCCAGACTCTGAAGCAAATAAGATGTTCCTCACTAAGTGAACAGATAAATTGTAGTTATCCAGATCATGGAATATTATTTAGCACTTAAAAGAAGTGAGGAGCCAGGTGTGAAAAGGCATGGGACGCATATAAATTACTAAGTGAAAGAAGGTAATCTGAGAAGCCGATGTAGCTATGATTTTCATTGTATGAACTGTGGAAAAAGCAAAAACTATGGAAACAGCTAAAAAGATTAGTGTCTGTCAGAGTCTGATGAAGGGGAGAAATTGATAGCAGAATATTTTCGGGGGCAGTGAAAAGACTCCCTATGATACAATGATGTATAAATGCCATAGCCATGTGTATAAACCTACATAATGCACACCACCAAGAATGAACCCAACTTGGGGTCATTTAGGGTGGCCATTGAGTGCCAATGTTGCTTCATCCTCAATTGAAAATGCTTCATTATGTTGAGTAATGTTGATAAGGAGGAGACAATGTGTGTGGGGTGGGGAAAGAACAGAAGTGCTATCTCTGTACTTTCCTGTCAGTTTTACTATAAACCAAACAGACCTAGAAAATATTAACAATAACGTCTCTAGCAAAAGAAAAATGAAACCAAAAGCATCTTGCCAAAAAATCCCCAGAATAAAAATTGGGGTTCTTAAAAAAACAAACCAAAAAAGATGGGGGATGACCTCACATCAGTACTATTAAGTATTGGTTATTCAGCCCACATTTTCCAACTCAACAAGGCTGCATTACTTCCTGAAGTCAAGGACAGACCAAACACTTAGAGACCCAATTTGTCAGAAGCATATCATCTCTGCTCATCCTTGAAATTTTCGTGATTTTGCTATAATAGAATTTGAATTCCCGAGTGAAAATTAGTCAACGTTTGTAATACTTTAACACATAGCTTTTACTTTTTTTTCAATGAGTAATTCTGTAAATACTCCTGTCAGTTTTGGCCTGGGTAATTCACCAAGCTTGGGCTGAACTCTGTATATTACTGGTTGAAATAGCACATTCACCAATTTGATAGGGCAGTCAGTTTTCTCTTTGTTTTTTAGTAGGTGTTGTGAAAGCTACAGAGCCCAGTTGCTTGGATTTTTCTTCAAAAAAGAACTTGCCTAAGAATGCAGTTAGCTGGCACCTCCAGCTGGAGCATCCTCAGAAGTGCCTTTAGGATCCAAACTGAGGTCCTTCTCTTCCTAGGAACATCTAGGCCAACAACTGGGCATGTTGGATTGCATTAAAGCGTGCCATTTTTGTGTAACATGATACTCCTCTGAAGAGCAATCTTTGCTCAGAGACCTATGTGGATCTGGCAAAGATACTGTCAAATCTGCATGACCTTACCCTGCTCCCTCTCCTCTGCATATGCCCAGGTATCACAGGATGGAGGGTTACCCTGCTTAATCTTCTTTCATGCCTGGTATGGACTGAACGTACCCCACAATCCACCAGAGAAAAATCATGTTGAACTCCAATCCCCAATATGATGGTTTTTGGAGTTGGGGGTTTGAGAGGTAATTAGATCACAAAGGTGAAGTCCTTATAAATACTAGCAGTAATCATATTTTAAAATGGAAAAAAAAATGCCAAAGAGCAAGGTCATTCACTCCACCCTGTAAGGACAGGAGTCAATTATCTGTAGCCAGAAGAGGACCCTTGCCGAAACCTGGCTGTGCTGGTGCTGGATCTCAGACTTCCAGTCCCCAGAACTATGAGAAATAAATTTGTTTCTATAAGCCACCTGGTTTCTGGAATTTTGTTATGGTTGTAAGAACAGACAAAGTACTTCTCTTCTCTCTCAAAGTCATTAACCCCTGAGACACTCACTCTCCTAACTCACAGTGTCTATTGTCCAGAGAATACAACTGATACATCTTTTGGTCATAGATGACCTTTACTTCCCATTTGCTTGCAAAATCCAAAGAACCAAATACTCACAAGTTTTTGTGTATCTTTTCCTATGTTTTTCAAATATGAAATATTAATCTGTAATTTCAAAGCATTTATCTGTCCTCTACCCCCCCATATATATATATATATATATATACACACATTCATCCCAGTACCAAAAAATGTTTAGAGTCTTAGAAACACAATCAAATTTAGATTCTATGGGAACAACTAACACTCCACTTTCATTTGAACACACTCAAGTGTAATTATGCAGGCATTGCCACAAAAATGTTTACATTTCACCCATACATATTTATGATTCAACTGGAGAACTCAGACTGCTGGTTTACCGATTATTGAATTTAGCCTCTATTTCCTTCTGTATTATGTGTGCTCTCATTAAAAACCTTCACTTCCCTCAACCATTGTTGATTAAGCAACTCCTCTCTATATTCTCTAACTTTATTTATCACCATTACATTTTTTATAATAATACCAGAATAAACTTTTTAAAATATAAATCAAATAACTTTGTATCTGTCAAGTGGGTAATGATAAAGTCGAAATGAGGACATGCTGAGAGAAAGACTCATTATACTCAATAAAAAAGTAAATATTAAACATCATCGGTAACATTAAATTAAGCAAATGGCAGTACGTCAACAAGACTTCAAATTGCCTGAGTCCGCTGATCTAGTAGGGGTCTTTCATTATCTATACCTCACAGTGATTTATTCTGAGGATATAAATTATTTAAAGGGCATCACCTTGTTTCCTTGTATTTATGCTGAAAAAAAAATCTGCTTTCTAAATGGATTATGAAATACTTGCAGACTGAGATTACCCTGTATGAATTTCTCTCTTCATAATTAATTCAGTGCCTGACCCACAATTAATGTTGAATGGATAATTTTGGATCGATAACTATACTACACTGGGAATGGTGAACAAAAAGACCCAAGTAAACAAATAGTCAAGGAAGAAAGGAAAAACTATATAATTCCACCAAAGCAATCAACATATTTTGGCTTTACAGATGCTCCTGTATTATAATCATTGCTGTGAAAAGTATTCGAAAAGAAACTTTGAAGATTTCTGCGAGGGGCTTTGAACTTAAGGACCTGGGTGTGAGCCCCAACTCTGTCAGGTTGACCTTGGCCATAATAGAACATCTCCAATATTTTCTACTGCCTCAAGTTCCGGAGCTAGCTACCTCCCCTGTCACTGCCTTAGCATCATCAAGGATCCGAAATGAGATGAAACTGATGACAGACTTCCTAATTCGCTGAGGAAGAATAAGTAATTATACCTCTAATTAATGTATTTTAAAAGAGTTCTTTCCTGTTTCCAAATCTAAATTCAATTTTAAGCCATGACCTATTTATGTATAAATGTACTTTTACTCACTTTTAAATGCATGAAGATTTTACTCTTTGAATTAAAAAACAGCAAGGGGAGGCTTTAAATTTTTAATTTAATTAATAATTGACTTAATGGTAAGACATGGAAATTTATCTCAATAATGTTGAAAACTCATGAATCACAGAAATGATATCATATGTGTATATGTCCATGCATTAAATTTTTCTATTTTGGAAATTTGCTGATAAAGCCACCAGATACAGAAGAAAAATACACAAGAAAAAGGTTTTTTTTTTTTATAATTTTTAAAAAATCTGCTACCAAAAAACCTCAGAGGATTATAGAATCTCTGACAAAATGGCTTCCTTCCATTAATATATCGTTAAAATCAGACAAAAAGTTTATATCTTCATTTCAAAAACTATCATTTCATGAAGTGTTTTCAGAAATTAATTTTTAAAATGTTTTTGAATTACTTTGTGGTCTTCAAAATCTATACTACTGGACACAGAACACGGGCTGGGTTTAATATTGGCAATAATAATAATAATAAAGATATCTTGTAGATAGAGAGCAGTACCCTATTTTCCAAATGAGGATGTTAATCCCAATTGTAACAATATCCATTTTAGGGGCATTATTGACTATCATGTACCATGCACCAAAAGTGTGGTATTTAGTGCTTCATCTGTTCCTCATCCTGACACTGAGGTAGCTTCCATACCCACTTTATAGCTGTGGGAATTAAAACTTACAAAGATTTATAAATGTTGCTTGCCAAGCATCACACAGTCAATAAGTAGCTGAATTTATTCTTAAATCTGGTTTTTAAGTCTGCCTGACATGAAGTACCTTTTCCCCTAAGATGGAATACAGTGCCAGGCCATCTGTTAAATAGGTGCTAGTCGACAAAGGATCTGCCATTTGTTTTAACCAGCATCAAAATGCCTGGTTTTTCATGCACCTCACATTGTACAGGAAGAACATATTTAAATATTATCGATATAGGCAGTGAAGTATTTAACAATAACATGTCATAATCCAAATCCCAAGAAAAGTATTTCCCTGAAGCCATAAAATGGTAAATACAATTCAAAATTTAGGCCACAAACCTGTTTCAGGCTCAATGGAAAAATAAGGCTGTCCTTCTAAGATACTATAAACCAACTTTGCACTGTTTCCATAGACTGGGTCATCAGCATCAGTAGCTGTTACATTAGTGACAGACGTACCTAAAAATAAAAGGGGAGGGGGAGAGAGAGAGAGAGGAAGAGAGAGAAAGAGAAAGAGAGAGGAGAGAGAGAGAGAATATTATTAACACATTATTCTTTGCCAAGGGCTAAATTTTGCCAAGCATATCATATAGAAACCCATGTGTGGGAATAAGGAAGAAGAGAAATCTTTTTAAAAATATGGAGATAAACTACTCTGTCATGGTTTCAACCATATCTAAATCTTTTAAGAGTACTGTTAGCTTAGAGTACTACAGAAAGAGGGGCTTTTAGAATCTGTATTATTTAAGATTCCTTTGTAATTTTCATGTTAAAAATATCTATCAGATTCATGTGGACTCGGAGAACACGCAAAGGGAACATATCAAACGAATGTGAAACATAAGGTTAATAATATGATATAACATGTAGCATTTAAGTTTTAAAAAAGTATAACTTAATGTATCTGAAAAAACTGGCTGCTGAAGAAAACTATCTAGAAATATCAAAGGAATATTTTATCTCACCTAATTGAATTTTTCCAAATATGAAATTAGATTGGGACCACCGATTAATCAGCATGTTTAGGTAATTAGGTTTTATGTATAACAGAATCAAAACCTTTTTTTAATTCAGATTAATTTTCTATTTTTTAATTCACTTGTTCATTCAGTAGTTGAACACTGACAGCTTGCCTGATATGAACTACATATAGATGGAGAGAGACCAGAGCTATACTCAAGAAGCTTACATTTTTTTTAAAATCACTGTCCTCGTTTTGTTTCATTTTATTTTTTATTGCGATAACACGGGTTTACAGCATTGCCTATGATTTAGAGAGATAGGATCACACCTGTCCGGTGTGTGTTACAACATTAACCCCATCAGTAAGGCACTGGTCCAGCTTGATGGAGGGCATGAGAATGAACAAATACACACATAGAAATTTAGTTGAGGGCCTCCCTGGTGGTGCAGCGGGTTGAGCACCTTACTGTGAAGCACCTGCAGCACAGTAGAGCGAGTTCAATCCCCAGCCAGGCAGGGACCCACATGGTGCAGCAGACCTCTCCTGCCCCGCCCGCTGCTCCCCTCAGCAGTGTATTTCAGTGCATCTGCCTGTTCTGGTCCTCACTCTGAATCTGGTGAATCCTCTCACCTCCCATGACTCCGGCCTGTACCCCAGCTCTTGTATGCATAAATAAATAAATTATAAAAGAAATTTAGTTGAATGCAATAGTACAAATTTGGATCCCTTAGTTAGGCCAGCGTACAGGGACAGCTCTTGAGACAGGATACATTTGAGTGAAATTATAGACAGAGGTCGAGTTTAACCAGGAGAAGAAGGGCAGGGGAGGAATTTTAAGCAATAAGTCCAGCATAAGCCAAGGAAATTAGTGTGAGAAATTCTGGGAATCGCTGAAACTGGAGAGAATTCAGAGAACTCTGTTGTAACAGCAAGGGCAACGTTCTGTGTGGACCCTGCGTTCTTCAGCCAGTAAGGGTTGGACACCTGATAAAATCCAGCAAATATCTGCCAACTGAGTAAGTGGATGAGTGAAGAAATCAGTTGATGACTGAGTAAGGGACAGTAGATAGATGTTACAGACTCTGGGGTAAAGATTCGTCAGTGGATTTCTATTGGGGAATGCTCTTTGTTTGTTTTAAAGATTTATTTATTTATGCCTACATGAGCTGGGGTACAGGCCAGAGTCACCAGAGATGAAAGGATTCACCAGAGACAGAACAGGGAGCAGGACAGGCCGATCAACCGAAATACACTGCCGAGAGGAGCAGCAGGAGAGGCAGGAGAGGTCTGCTGCGCCATGTGGGTCCCCTCCCTGACCGGGGATCGAACTCGTGCTGCAGCGCCACAGAGGCTTCACAGTGCCGCGTGTGCTCAACCCACTGCGCCACCAGAGAAGCCAGGGAATGCTCTTTGATCAGTGTCTGTGGGACACAAAAATGCAAATACTGGGCACTAGGACCACTGGGTGGGATGCAATCACTTAGGTCTGATGGAGCCAACCGTGGGATCTCAGTTGGAATCATCGTTGAGGAAATCAGGCTAGCTCTTCATACTCAGCACTGCCCAGTTATTGGGTGTGGGCACCCTCTGAGAATGGAGCCTGGCCTTGGGCCAGTCACACTCTTCAGTCACTATCAGCCTTGGGCTGTCAATAATCAATACTCTCAGCCGTTTTGGGGGCAGTGTTCCAAACCCATAGGGCATGAGGGTGATCTGAGCACCATGTAAAAGCCCTGTGTTTGCTAAAATAAGGTGAGTCTTTTACAAAAAGTTAGCAATAAAAATCTTTTTGAAGTGTTTTGAAACATGGTCACTATTCAGGAAACTGTAACAATAATTTGTTGAGTAGTGATAGTCCTCTAAAACTGGAATATCTGTTCAGAATGATGACTCACATGTTCTACAAAATCTACACTGAATGTTGGTTAGAAAAAAAAATGCACTGAATGTCACTTGTAGGAGATAACTGGGAAAAATTTTTAAAAAGAAATTAAGCCTTACTTTCACATGTAACTTATTATCTAGCTAGTGAAAATGAGCACAAAAAAGTACAATATTTGTAGTTATTTGAATATTGTGTGGGAAGGAGAAGAATTGGATGAAAAACTTTCCAGGTGAGAGGAGGATAGTGAGATAAGTGTGCCCCAAAAAATTTTAAGAAGGGTAGTGACTAGAAAAATCTTTTTTTTTAAAGAGTCACTTATTTATGCATGCAAGAGCTGGGGTACAGGCCAGAGTTGCAGGAGGTAAGAGGAGGATTCACCAGATTCAGAGTGGGGAGCAGAACAGGCAGATTGACTGAAATACACTGCTGAGGGTAGCAGCAGTCAAGGCAGGAGAGGTCTGCTGCACCATGTGGGTCCCCTCCCTGGCCGGGGATCGAACTCGAGCTGCTGTGCTGCGGATGCTTCACAGGGTGGGGCTCAACCCGCTGCACCACCTGGGAGGCCCCTAGAAAAATGTCAAAGCTAAGGTTGGAGACACAAGCTGAGAACAAAACATTAGGGGTATCTGGATGCTGAGTGGAAAGTTTTGGCTTTACCTTAAAGGAAATAGAAAATACATTTTCATTAGAGACCAGTCTATGATCCTGAGTTGTTCTCTATTTTAGTGCTCCGATTTAATGACAGTCAGAAACACAGATGTGGAGATCAGACTAATTTTGAGGTTACTGTAATAATCCAGTTAAGAGGTGATAAATAGTAATACTGGTTAATGACACTAAAAATGGATATCAATCTTAACTTTCTAGTTTTGATGCTGGTGCTAAGTTTATCTAAGATAAGAAAGTGAGGTTGTAAATTAAATGAAGGGTATACGTGAACTATTTTTGCAACTTTTTTCTGTAAAGTTAGTTCAAGAAAAAGGAATCAAAAAGAAAACAATATAACAGTCTTGGAAAGAACTGATAGTGTTCAGAGACTGAATGGGACTTTTTTGCTTTGTTTTGTCTTGTGGGTTTACCTTGATATTTTTTAAGGAGAGATTCCCTTCTCCATTATGAACACAATTATCAGGAAACTATAGTCAAGACCTAAAATCAGTATTATGTTTTTTTAAAAGATTTATTTTTAATTATTCATAGAAGTACTGAGGTGTAGGTCAGAAGTACGGGGGTAAGAGGATTCACAAGAGACAGAGTGGGGAACAGAACAGGCAGATGCACTGAAATACACTGCTGCGGGGAGCAGCGGGTGAGGCAGGAGAAGCCTGCTGCACCACATGAGTCACCTCCCTGGGCGGGGATCAAACTCAGGCTTAGTGGTGATAATGCTAAGACTTAATACCTAGGCTATCAGAGAAGCCCAAGTGAAGCATTTTCTGAATCTAGCATACAGCATGAAGGATCATACCGATGATTTCTTGCTAAATGGAAGTAGGGGATTTTTCTTTACTATTACACCTTAATCTGAGAGGCACTTCAGCACATTTCCAACATTGAAACAGGATAAGGGCATATTCCCACCATTTACATGCTTTGTGTGATTCATTGTTTTCACATGCAAAGGCAAATGTTTGTATCTGTGAACCTCAAAGTTTTGTGTGAGGTTGAAATGAGATAAATTAAGATAAAACAGAAAAGTTTCTGAGAAGATAAATTTGGGGCCAAACTGTCTTGAACCAGAACAATTGATTGACATTCCATTCCTAACTTTTACTAGTTTTGTACTTTTGGCCAAGTAACAAAACTTTCTAAACTTTGCTTCCTTCATTTGTAAACAGGTGATGGCAAACACTACATCCTAGGATGCTGAGATAATTAATGTAATAATTTATGCAAAGAGTACAGAAGAATTATTGAGGTGATGTATCTGAGAGCTGTCACCATTATTAAATGGCCATTATGTGTGTGTATACGAGAGACTGAATAATAAACTAGTCTTTACAATGGTAAATAAAGGTGGATGTTGTCATTTATAATTTAGTATAGTGTTGCCTAATGATATAAGTTGCAGAATAATTCCTTAAATTTGTGAGAGGGAGGACATAAAAGACATTGCAATTGTTATAAAGTATTCATGTCCTGAATAAAGCAATAAATCACAAAAGAAAACGTACACATACAATCTCACATTCTCCCATCCAATCCATCTCATGTCCATTTCCTCTCTCGTATAAAACTGTGGTGGACTCAAAAATAAAATGTGTTTTGATGTAAGAACAAGGCCAGGAACTGGGCACATTGTTAGTACAAGCTGCTCAGTGTTATTTGAATCAATGGCTTTCAAATGAATACCATATCTCCAAGCCCATGCAAATCCCACGTTTGCCAAAACGAACTGCTGGGCACGGGGCTGCAGTAGCACTAAAACAAGCCTTTACCCACATCCTCTTGTAGGATATTTCTGCCTGATATCTGACTTCCCAGGATATCCGCATCCTTCAACTTTAGACATCTGGAAATGAAAAGCCAGCACTATTTTCCGTCAAGGATGATATTTCTCCTAACAGTGATTCAAGACTGTTGATGCACCTGTACACTGGAATAGATGTGTGTGGAGGTTTTGTGGATACATTTGTCAAGTGATTACCCAGAGGGGGAAAAATGGATGCTTTGAGGTTAATCTTGCAGCAGAAAAGATTTCTAGTCAAGCTGCGGTATAGGCTTCTCCATGGAAATGCATGCAGAATGCAGACCACAGAGGCAAATTGAAAAGTGTAAACCTTGCAGGATAATGTCTCTTCAAAGCAGCAAGTGTTGGTGTGTGATAAATAGGACCCTGAGTAATACCCAGGAAATATAACAACAGGATTCTCTGTTTGTGTTTTCATTTGGAACTGTTTTTGTCCCTTTGTCGAGGATACAAGAGACTCATTTAGCTAGTGACTATAAACTTGACACTCTGCCATTTCTCCAAGAAAGCCCCTATTATAATCCAACTTGATGCTGATCCTAATTATAATAATATAGCTGTTGTATTTCCAGCTGTTGTCAACAGAACTGATCCCTGTCACCACAATTCATCCCGCTAGCATCAAATAGGAACACATCAATTCCAAGGTGAAATCTGCTTTTAATAAACCCATTTTTCTGCATTTAGTTTCTTAGTTAAATGAAATTTGCCATGTGAAGTCTGGATTTTCATTCACAGAGGGTTCCCAGTATCACTTGCCTCTGCTACACCTGAAAGTTCCCTCCCAGCAGCAGCAGGACCCCCATCAAACCCCCATAATGACAGCAAACACTACAAGCTAAATTAACCATCAAAAACTGTACACTGTCAGGTGAGAGGTTCCAGTTTGCTGACAAACTAAGATGAAAGGCCTTCGGGAAAGTAAGATGTTGGGGTTTAGGTATTGCAGATCTGTTAGCAAGGCTATACTTTTTCATGAGCAAGTCAGCACACCAATTCTGCACATTATTCAGAAAGAAAAATGTTGTTGCTGACACCCTGAGCAGGAAAACAAAGGTTTGGTGCAGCGTGAAAATGCACACACTGGAAAAGCTAAAACTCTTATGATGAGAAGAACACAAGCCCCATTTGCAAAGAGTCATTCGTAATACATTTTCAGAGAATAAGTATTCCAAACGCAGGTAGGAAATAAAGCAGCAGAACCTATCAAAAGCTGAAATTCTGAAAGGCATGCCTTCCTAGCCTCCTGCTCTCCGCTTCAAACTTCTGACTTGATCTTCTAGCCACTCTGATCCAAGTTCAGCACGTACAATCCAAGGAAGGTATCTGGCATTATCATCTAAAATTTCTATTTAAACATTCACACATTCCAAAGACCACATGTCTATGGGGTCATAGCGATGATGCAACTATCTTCATTATTTCAAAAGGAAATCTTCAACCCACCTTCCCTCATCCTCCTTATTATTTCCCCTGGGACTATGCAACACGATGTCATGGGGCACAGGTGTTGCCATGACAACAGTATTTGGTTGTTGATGAATAGCAGAGCAACAATTTCATCAGACCTGCATACCTTGCTGACATTTAAATCATCACTTACTGGAAACTGGAGAACTTGGTCCAGGATGTTTTATATATGTTGCACCCAATCCATTCTTTTTTAGTTTTATGCAATGATGCACTGGGATACACTTAGAGGTGACGAGCATGCATTTTGAGAAGCTTTTTGCTTGTTTGTTACTTGTGGTTTCTCCTCTTCCCCTACTCTCACCATTACCCCCAGTTACAACAGAACACAGATCTAGTGTGCTTAAGTAAAAACTTAAGGAAAAAAAGGAATAAATGGGGACAACCAATGTATTTTTTTTTTCGCTTCTCTCTAACTGATACACAGTCTTCAACACTCATTTCTCCTGAAGGGTCTCAAGTACATTCCCCCAGTGGGAAAGTTGGCCTAAATTCTACCAGTGCTTTTTCAGTTTTGCTATTTAATTATAGAAGACACATGCCAAATAGCCAAACCTTCAAGGGGCGCTTAGGGGGTCTTTGCAGGATGAGGAGGATTAAACATGGATCACCAAAAATGACAATTTTTTTTAACCCTGTGTAAGAAGAATTCCTCTCCAGCCAAGATCTAGGGGAACTGTATAATCTAACTGTTTAACCCTAAGCAGAAATACAGGACTCCAAGTCCTTCTAGGAACTTCTGCTCTGAATGACTTTTGGTGAAGTAGGAAAGTTAGGTCAGGATGATAGTAAATGAACAAAAATTTGTTCATTTATTCTTCTGTTGGTGCCATTTATAAAGCTAATTGAAATAGAAAACACAAGGCAGCATGTACCGGTCATTCCACATCAGAAACCTCTGAAGAGAAATATTACATGATAAAATCCTTAACGATCACTTTCCTTTCCGTCTTCTTTGAAAAGTCCTAACTGTGGGTTTCCCTGGTGGCGCAAGGGGTTAAGCACCGCACTATGAAGCATCCACAGTCATTGCAGGAGTTCGATCCCCAGCCAGAGAGGGGACCCACATGGTGCAGACCTCTCCTGCCTCGCCCAATGCTCCCCTCAGCAGTGTGTTTCAGTCAATCTGCCTCTTCTACTCTCCACTCTATCTCTGGTGAATCCTCTCACCGCCACACCCCGCCCCCCCACAACACACACACCTCCGGCCTGTGCCTCAGTTCATTGTAAGCCTACATAAGTAAAACTTTAAAAATAAATAAATAAAATAAAATTCCTAACCGTGGCTCACGGGGTGTTCTCTTCCTATGCCAAACTCAGCCTGTAGTGAGACACTGCAGCCAAATTCTGCAGGCTCCAAATTGAATTTATTACAGGATCAGGGACAGATTCCTAACTGTAGTCAGGCGGATGGACCACACCAAATGTATCCTGTCATTTCTCTGGCTCTACGATTTGGGACATAAAGTGGGGAAGTAAAATTCAGTTTCCATATTTTATTCTGGAGCATTCAGAGGTATAAACAGTTTTGTGACTCAATGAAACATCCATACACTCTTTATGTTGTGCTTTTAAAATGAGCCTGAAAACTTTTTTGGAACAATTAAACACTTCAGAAAATGCATTTGAGCACACAGATGTCTCCTCTTCACCATGCATCATTCCAGTGAACATCTGTATTGTGCACTGGCTGAGAGAAATGAAAAATATTATATGAAAATGTGTAACTGTTAAATCTCAGCCATGTTTACTATGCATGGGAGGAAAGTACCTTCTGCATCACTCACAAACAATGGCTGGATGGTGGTCTACCCACTGCTTTTGCAAACAGATAATGAGGACGATTGGAGGCCTGGTTGTGAAAACTAATAAGCTGTCTGTTTTACAGTTCTATGTGCATAAATAAACCCTTTCAGAACAGGAACCACTCTTTTATAATAGAGCAGGGAAAAAGTATATTTTCTTTTCGTAGGCTGCCTCTTCCCAGCAGTCAAACCTTTGCTAATCTGTTACCTATGGAATGAAATTCTATAAATACTTAAGAAGTAAACTAGCATCATTTATGCTTTTAGACTGGCAGCTATTTCCATCTTGACCTTGCAAAATCATGCTACCAATGGCACTGCAGCTGCCTTCTACAACCTGTCAACATTGCTGTGGGCGGAGGTGGCATGCATTCTATTCTCTATTATGAACTCATTCATCATTCACACACAGGCTACTTGCCTGGTCTGTGCTATGTGCCCAGCTCTGGGTTGAATGAGGAGGACACAAGAATGTGCAGCAGAGTCAGAGTTTCTGTCTCTGGTTTCCAGGTTTATTTTAGCAACATTTTCATGCAGTTATGCTTATTATAGGAAACTACAAATCTTTGCTAAATTCATTTCTAGAAGGCAGAGGCATGATGCCGTGAAAAGCACGTAACTACTGCAATTATAAAGTCAGAAGTGTTTGCTCACAGTGCCTTATTGTCAGACTGGGAACACAATCTGCATCAAGGATGTCATCAATGATGTCTTCAAGCATCAAGGGCATTTAAAGAAAATCTTTAAGACTCAGTTTCCTAACTTAAAACACGGGAATGCTAGCTCTCATGTTGTATGCTTTTTCTGAGATGACATGGTGGAGATGCCACTTTATATTGCATGAAGTATGAATTTGATGCCAAAATGCAGGGAAGCAAAATTATAACCACTGTCAGAGCTGTTCACTTTTTTTTAAATCATTCTCTTGGAATAAGCTTAATGCCTAGTTAAAAGCTGGTATAACAGAGGCCTCTCCATAAAAGCCTGAGGTATCCTGTTCCCTGACCCCATTACATGTGTGTAACCTTCGACAAGCTCTGGGACCTGGATGGAACTGAGTGGCCAGGTGACGCTAACATGATGGGCTTGCTTGCTTCTTGGCTTTGGATGTACACCAGAGACTTGGGAGACTGTGGAGGAGAGACATGTAGAGATACCTGGAAGAGATACTTGACTGAGAGACATGTGGAGGCTGACAATGGTAGCTCTTATCTTGATTTTTATTTTAATTTGCTCCTTTCCCCCAGACTTGCCTGCCCCTTTCACCCCCTTTCCCATGGCTCCCCATCAGAAGAAACCTCAGTGATCCCACTCTGGACAACCCTGTATTGCTGGACATTGACTCATTAGGGGATGGCAGATTTGGAGTGTTTTATTGGAAACTATTATCCTTTCTTTTCTCTCTATACATGCTAATTCTATGAAAGTTCTTTTACACTGAGCATGCTTTGTCTTTGTGCACATGGCTTGCCAGACATCTTTCAAGCATGTAAGTTAGGGGTTCCCCCTCAGTTGTGTATTAGCACTGGAACTTCTAAAAATGGTAACACTGTGGTTGTGACAACCCTCACTTCTTTTCATTCTTTTTACCCCCAGCTCAAGGTATAATTGATCAAAAAAAGTTGTAATATATTTAAAGTGGTGTACAATGTGATGATTTGATATATGTATACATCGTGAAATGATTAGCACAATCAAGTTAATTAACACATCTATCACCTCACCTAGTTACTTTCTTTCTTCCTACATGTGAAAGCCACACCCAGTAGCCCTCTTATCAAATTTCAAACCTGGCAATGTGTGGAAAGTCACTGAGCTGCTGAGCTATTGGGAAGGAGAAGGCCTAGACAAAACAAGCTTAATTGGACAATCAATGTAAAGTCATGGTTTCAAAGAGGCTTTAAGAAAATAAGTATTCACTGACCCAAAGTATGCCATTGTGTATATGCTGCCTATGATGTCACAAAAGTAGAAGTGAGTTGGGGTTATCTCCTGCTTGGATCCATCTTTATTTCAATGTCTTATTACTGAGCTCCTACTATAAGCCAAGCTTTCTCCTAGGTACCTGAGAAACTGCAGGGTTAGAAGATTTTTGCTTTAATGGGAATAGAAAATTAAGCAAGTAAATACTAGATGATGTGATAAAAAAAAAAATGAAGTACTGACTCACACAGGAAGGGAAGCTGAACAGCCAAAGCAAGGCTTCCAGGAAGAGAAGCAATGATAGAGATTAAGCAAGAGCATTTGATTTAAGAAAAAGGGGGATCTTGAGTCAACATTTAGAGGTGGGGTTAAAATCATCACTGGTGCTATCAGCTCTTTCCCGGATGTAGGAATTCCTGGATGCCAGTTAAGAGCCTGTAAATACAGCCTTAAAAGTCATATGAGAGGGAAGTTACTTGTAGCATTGCAATTGAAGAAGTTAAATGTGGTGACATTAAATAAGCAGAGCCCAGCAGAAGATCAAAATTCTAGGATTAAGACTTTGGTGTCTGCATGCCTGGAGAGAGTTGAGGGGAAAATGTACTGGGAAAATCTACCTGCCTTAATTAAAATCTTGGCAAAAACAAAAGTCGATGGGATATATGAAGCATTGGGTTTACTGAAAAAGAAAAAAAAAATAAGGGTCTGCCAACATCTTGACGGTTTTACAAATTAAGAGGCTAGAATGAGGAAAGGAGAGGAGGGGGATGAGATAGAGAGAAATGGACTGATTCATTATGCTTTTAGTCCTAAAGATTTACTGATGGATCTGATGTGGACCAAATCTTTAAGTAGTTTGGTGAAATATTAGCAGGAAGGTGGAATGAATATTTCATTTCTTCATCTTGTTCTTCCATGTATCTTGGTTTACATCCCTCTTGGTCTTCATTCTCCCTGCCTTAGATCCTTCTGATTCTATAGATGTTTACCCATTTATGCATGCCACCAAACTGTTCTCAGTTGTGGAGATATCAAAAACGAGTCTCTGTCCATCTTGCCTGTGAAGTGTTCACAGCCTAACAGAGGGAGAGGCATGAAAAGAGCATCCCTGTGTAGGTATAGCTTAGGTATGTTTGAAGTGTGGGGTATGCACAGAGAAGACTGAGTCCAGGTCCCGCTACTGGGGACAGTGGAAAGGGTGAAGGTATGCAAATAAAACCTTTCTTGATGAAGTAATGAGATAGGTGACTCAACTTCAAGGGTATTGTATGGTGCCGGAATATTGACTCTATCATAAGAAACATCTGTGCATCAGTGAGTTCTATTCCGCCCCCAAATTAAAGTGAGACTTCTTCCAGAATGGGGTTTTATAAGAAAGCATCTCAAAGTGCATCATTTAATTTGTAACACACATTTGGAAATATCAATATGTCCTTAAACTTATATACATTTTAATCATGGTGACACACTGGGAAATAGTAATTTTGTTAGATGCTAACAACAGTAAAAGCAGAAATTAGCAGATTTGAATGAAACACACACAGAATTAGAGGAAGCAACAAAGAAAAGCTCAACCTTGTTGGAAAAGTAACTAAAATGATAACATAAAGGGCCTCCCTCAATTCAGTAATATTTCCACTCTTTTCACTTCTTCCTAATTGTCAAATTTAAGAATCTGTTAGGTGGGATGGGAGAAAAGACTATGTACATTTTCCAAAAGCTGTGCCCTCCCGACTATATTTTACAACATTTGAGACTTTTTCCTTCTTAACATTTATACTACCTTTGTGTTTACCCTTTGGGCTAATTTGCAGTTGACCCTAGTAATATAGCCCTTTTAGTCAACATTTTGCGACAGACTATCATTGATTTAGCAGTCTTGCAGAATGCCTTAAAAATCAATGTATCCAGAAGTAGGAACTGGTAGGACTTCATAATATCACATCTCTTTTTTGTCACAAATTTCCAATTTACCAAGTTCCTGTCTCATTATTTATACCAGACAGGGCATGCTGATGAGATACACAACCCGTTCTGTCCCTTTTGGCAATCCATTTATAACTGAAGCACAATTAATATCTTTACAGCTGTTCTCCAGGCAGAAAGAAAAATGTGGCAGCAAGTATTTTGTACATGTTTGAGTATAAATATGTGAAATGAGGAACACCAGGATATGTCTAAAAGCAGTAGAATCTGGGCTTTTCTTGTTTTTAAATTCTCCAGAGAAATATTTGTAAAACAGTATTTCATACAGGAAGTAAAACTACCTGTAGTAACTCTCCAGATTTTTCCAAGAAAATAATTACAAATCAGCATCATTATTAAATACAAATTCCATACATGACCCTTGTTCAAAAAACTACCATTTAAAAAAATCCACAGCTACTGCCTCTTATTTTCAAATAGTAGTTGTTTCTTTTAAATAGATATAGCTAATTATCATCAAATACAGAGAAAAAAAAAAACCTCTTTCTGACCAAAAAACTTACTTGATAAAGTTATCTCACTAAAACCTCACATAAAGCTTAAAATTTAGAGTTAAGCCTTTTTAGATTAAATACTTTTATCCTGAAAAGAATAGGAATAGGGGTCTCCCTGGTGGCGCAGTGGGTTAAGCAACGCACTATGAAGCAAACCGCAGCCACTGCAGCACGAGTTCGATCCCTGCTGCCGGCCAGAGAGGGGACCCACATGGCATGGCAGACCTCTCCTGCTGTGCCCGCTGCTCCCTCCAGCAGCATACTTCCATTGGTCTGCCTGTTCTGCTCCCCGCTCTGTCTATGGTGAATCCTTTCACCCCTCCCCCCATCTCTGGCCTGTACCCCAGCTCTTATATGCATAAATAAATAAATCTTAAAAAAAAAAGAAAAAAATAGGAATAAATAGGTACCTCCAAAATGTTTGTTTTTAATTCATTCATCTATTCAATTCCAAATGTGCTTCCCATAAGGATATCTGTGGCATAATTATAACAATCCTCACCCCAAATAGTAAAACCAGGAAAATGGGCAAGATGATAGAGAGCTAAACAAATAGACAAATACTCAAAATATTTGATTTCTTTAAAGTTATTTTAAAGAATTCAAAATTTGAGCATACATGTTTTGCTATATTAAGACAGAACAAATATATGTATTTAAGAGTATCTTAAAATATCACTGGTGAGGGCCTCCCTGGTGGCGCAGAGGGTTAAGCAACGCACTATGAAGCAAACCGCAGCCACTTCAGCACAAGTTCGATCCCTGCTGCCGGCCAGGGAGGG
>JAGFMF010011458.1:6752768-6785359 GCA_019455555.1 Galemys pyrenaicus | reverse complement strand
TCTGCTCCCTGCTCTCTGTGGTGAATCCTCTCACCCCCCACACCTCTGGCTTGTACCCCAGTGCTTGTATGCATAAATAAATAAATCTTTAAAAAAAAATCACTGGTGATAGTTATACCAATAGTAAGTATTAAAATAATAAAACACACCAAAAAAAGTGAAGATATACAGAATGAAAATAACCAAAGGAAAATAAAATATTGACCAAAAAAAGCACCTTCAAACTCTAAAAAAAACACTAAATGTTTAGATTGCAAGCATCCCACAACCTAAAAAATGTAGACCTGCAATCAGCAGCTAGTTTTGACTAACAACAAACACACTATGCAGTATCATAGCTGGATACGTACTACATACCTTGCTATACTGTTCCTCAATGACCAAAGGACCAGAAATTGTAGCAGGTTCATTCTCAGGGAAAGCAGTGGTTCCAAGTTCCTTGCTCCACCCAAGAAAGGGTGGAGCGGGGCACTGAGGGGAAGTTAGAGGAGACAGGGAGAAGGAGGGAGGAAGATCAAGATGGAGGAAGTGGAGATCTCCCTGATGGCCTAGGGGTTAAGTCTCAGCGCTATTACCGCTAAGTCCTGAGTTTGATCCCCCAGCCAGGGAGCTGACCCACATGGTACAACGGACCACCCCTGTTCACCTGCTGCTCCCCTCAGCAGTGTGTTTCAGTAGATTCACCTATTCTGCTCTCCACTCTGTCTCTGGTGAATCCTCTCACTTCCTGCACCTCTGGCCTACACCCCAGTTCTTGCATGCATTCATAAATAAAAATAAATCTTTCAAAAAAAATAAAAAAGATGGAGGAAGAGAAGACTTGGAATAGACACATGGAACATATACACAAGTGAAGAAGCTACATTTGCTTCTCAGCCTTGGACTTGTACCAGGGACTTGGGGGATATGAAAGGAGACACTAGAAAAAGACAGAGATGTGGGCAAGAGACATGTGGGGAGGAAGACAATGGCAGCCTTTATCTTGACTTGTATTTTGATTTTGCTCATTCCTTCCAGACTTGCCTGGCCCCTTCTGCTCCCTTTTTTGTGGGTCCCCACCAGAAGGTGCCTTAGACTTGTGACAAGCTTGTAGGCCTCAGCGGTCCCACTTTGGGCCAACCCTGTTTGACTGGGCATTTACCCATGAGGGGATGGGTGACTTTGGGTGCTTCATAGGGAAACTATTTTAACTATATTCTTTCCTGCCTACCACACACTAATTGTATTAAAGTTATTTTCCACTTAAGTTTCTATGCATTAGCATATGTTTTCTCTTGATGTGGCAGACGGCACAACCTACTTAGCACAGGAAAGTTTGGGGGTCCTGGGGTGCCCCTCTTTCTGCCTGATAACAAGATCAGCAGTTTACATACAAAATGTAGTATGTCAGAAAGAGGAGCAGTGGGTCCGATTTAAGAACTCTGCTCTAGATGAATGATTCCTCTACCAGGAACAGGATCCCCTGAGAAGCAGCGTTCAAAATGTACGTAAATCCCCAAGTCCCATGGAAACTCACTCAGAATCTCCAAGAAGGGGGGAAGGAATCTATGAGCTCACACACTGACCCATGAAAAGGTACTATGCATGAGTTAGGAATAAGCAGTGGTGTTTACAGCCTCTAAAAAGTTATGTTATTTCAAGTTTTTAATTACAAAAGTAATACATACTCACTGTGGGAAACACATCTTTTGAGTAGGAAGCTCAAAGAGACACCTTAAAAGGTACAGAAGCAAGAAGGCTGGGCTTCTAGAATGGTGCAGAGAAGTGTTAAGAAGTTAATTAGCACCTGAGTTCTAAAGAGCAGTCAGTACAATTTAGGACAGATGGGGGACCCAACACTGTGAAAAGCATCCAGGAGGGCCTGGAGGATTGCAGAGATAACAGCTTAGATTTCACTTTTGTAAGTATTTAAACCTATTTCTCCTCTTTGTAATTTTTGTGTAATCCTAAGGCATTAGGAGTCCTCTAATTCCCTGGTTAGGATGTCTCTTGTCTGAATGTGAGTTTTCATTACTGAAAATAAAGGATGACTACAGTTGCAAATAGTATATAAATAATAAAAAGATGAGCTATTCAGATACACAGGCGTGTCCAGTGGATTATTACTTTACTACAACAGGCTGAAGTAGGGGGGATTTTTCACTCTAACTTCATTTGCGGTCTTAGCCCCCAGGCTGCACTGTCTTTGAAAAGTACAAAACCTCTGTTGCAGAGTTTTCTGAATTGTGAATCACACGAGCTATATTGTGCGATCCATTACAGAGAGAATTTAATAGAAGATGGTATATACATCACTGAAATTAAATAGTTGTGTGACAAACACTAAACTCTCCCTCCATTTACAATATTTGGTAAATACTCTCAACTACTGTGTCAAATCAATACACAGAGTCCAACTTAGAAGATAATCTCAGGCCAACTAGACACGGAGAGCTGAAAACAAAAGGAAGCTACCCTAAGACCAAGTAGATCGTTGAGCCTCTCTACTGCTAGGCATAAAGTTAGAACCTGGGGTTTTTCCAGGTTAGGTGGAAGAGGTAACGCTTGCTCTTGTGGCATCCATAATTTTAGATTATTTGGGTGGGAAGATTTGAAAAGCTCTCAAAAGTCAGTCATGTTAAGTGACAGCTTTCACAGGTACAAGGAGGCTATTGAACTTGGAAGAACTCTGAGGTCTTGGGAGAGTCTCAGAACATGTCATGCAGTTTTTGCATTTTGTTCCCTAATATATCAATGCTACTTTTTTTTTTTTAAGATTTATTTTATTTATTATGCATATAAGCACTGGGGTACAGGCCAGAGGTGTGGGGGGGGTGAGAGAATTCACCACAGTGCGGGGAGCAGAACAGGCAGATCAACTGAAGTACACTGCTGAGGGGAACAGTGGGCACAGCAGGAGAGGTCTGCCATGCCATGTGGGTCTCCTCCCTGGCCAGCAGCGGGGATCGAACTCGTACTGCAGTGGCTGCGGTTTGCCTCATACTGCGTTGCTTAACCCACTGCGCCACCAGGGAAGCCCTACTTTTTTTTTTTTTTAATAAGAAACAGTTTACCAATGTCTGACATCTCAGGAAGATGCATCACAGCTCTTTTATTTCCAGGATCCATGGTGCACTAGCATGCATCTGATGTGGAAAAGGAGTATTCTAGACACCGGCAAGCAAGCAGTTCTCTAAGCGTGGTCTCTACACCAGCAGCATTAGTCTTTTCTGGGAACTTGTTGGATCTGTGCACTGGCAGCTCTCCTCCAGATCCACCGAAGCCTACGCTCTGAGGGTGAGCTAGCAACTAAATCTCAGCCATCTTCCAGGACCCTCAAAAGCATATTCACATTAGGGACACAATGTATTACAGGAACAGTGAGAGTGTGTTGTAGCGAATCAACATCTCTATGACCTAAAAAAAAAAGTGATTTATATAATGTTATATAATGTTTGAGCTTCTTTTTATAACCTTATAACCTTCTGAGTAAGGGAAGACAATTACGAAGTTTCTAATCTTACAGAAAAGTTCCTCTATCCTCTGTGTTTCTGAAAACTGTATAGAAAGTGGGGGCCTCCCTGGTGGCGCAGTGGGTTAAGCAATGCACTATGAAGCAGACCACAGCCACTGCAGCACGAGTTCGATCCCTGCTGCCAGCCAGGGAGGTGACATACATGGTGTAGCAGACCTCTCCTGCCTCTCCTGCTACTCCCCTCGGCAGTGTGTTTCAGTCAGTCTGCCTGTTCTGCTCCCCACTCTGTCTGGTGAATCCTCTCACCTAGCATAACTCTGGCCTGTACCCCAGCTCTTGTAAAAAAAAAAATAAAAAAAAAAAAAAGAAAGTACCAACGATGGAGATGCTCAGAGTATAAATATGCTCTTTAACCTTTTAATATGTGTTACATTTTTAGCTTATTGTCAGTAAGGATGTAATTTATAAATCTTCATGTTTTTACACATGGAGATTTTCTTTCCAGAAATTATGATATCTATCACCAAATGGTAGGGTGTCATAACCAGAATAGCTAGGGTTATTTTTTTAGGATGATCAAGGAAGAAATACAAGATATGATATAGTTTCCATTATAATTTTATGTTATGCTCCCAAATTAATATATATAAAACATCTAAGTACAGTCTTTAAAATTGCATACTTTGTGAAATTTGGAACAAGAAACAGCATAAATTTCTAGGCACACAATCTCACAAATCCCCAACAGTTAACAATTGCTGTTTCCCTACATTACCCTAAGAGACTCCTGGTTCTGATCTCAAAACCCCTGTTCCCCATTCATTATACCAGGCAGCCACACACTTCAGGGATTTGGAGTGACTAATATCAAGAACCCTGGCATTTCACTTGTATGACAGTTTCAAATAACCTTCAAAACTAGTCTAAGCATGTTTTAAACCATTATGTGGAATGGTCTCTGATTACTTGGGCTTAGCTCATTTCTCTCGACCTTCTTGTTCAGGGGACAAAAGATGCAGCAAGAACCATGAGACACTGAACATAGAATACATATATTCTTCTATTCTTTGCGTCATTAAAAGAATATATTTTTGTTCATTAAAAGAATACCTATTGGTCAACCACCAAAGACGTTAATCTCAAGTTTCCATTTGTGTGTGTCTCCTTCCTCCTTATTTTTAATCCCAGCTTTACCCTAGACTTAGTGGAAACCACATGGAAAGCACATTTGGCACAGGGATCAGTATATGTGGAGTTTATAGATAATAAGAGCTGGAACAGACAGACTTAAAGCAAGTCACTAAATCTCTGAGTCTAATTTACTTATCTGCTTTACCCACTTGACTGCACTATCATGGAGAACCAACAGGATAGCAGAGACACACACTAGTTGACAACATAGGAAAATCTCATACAAACATCTAGCAATCTACAAAGCTAATTGTGATAAGTATATTTACACATTATGTGTCAGTTCCTTTACATCTTAACTTCTATCTCTGTCACCAGCATGATGTGCCTTTTCAGACACCAAAGCATTTATAAAGCCCATTGAAATCAAACACAATTACTATAAGCATCACCATGAAGAAATAATTTCATCATCTTCTTAGAACAAGAGTACCCGATGCTGTTTACTATGGTTGGAACTGACACATACATAAAGAAGAAACCGGGGTAATATGAAATTCTTAAAACAGAGACTTCTAAGGCATTTACTGAAACTCAATTCCTTGCAACTTGAATTGCCTTGAATCAGAGCCCACAACATAAATAATTTCTCACTCCCATTTTTGCCAAGATAATACAAAATTAATGATCTCACATATTCCTATGAAGACTTAAGAATCTGCACACATTTTACTGTACGTCTATGTATGGAGAGAAGACTACTATAGACAGAAAAGAGAATTCCCTCCAGGGTAGAATTTCTATCTCTGAGTAGTGAGATTGTGAGTCAAGCCAGATATTTTTGTTGTTGTTCCAGATTCTACATATTTTTCTCTTTGATTTGGAAAGAAAGGAGCATTTTCTCTCCAACTTAAACAGTATATAGCACACAAATCCAACACAAATACTCATGCACTGAAACATATAGATACCATATAGGTATCTACATATAGATACCATATAGATAAGATATAGATATAGGGAAGGGTGGAAGAGAGTGTGAGTACATGTGAGAGAAAGTGTGCAAGAGAGAGAAAATATTAGACATGTTCTCTTCCTCCTAGGATCAAAGATAAACATTTTTGAAAACGGCATGGACCTGTAACAGAAACAGTAAGTCAAATACTAAGAAGAAAGGGGACAAGAATGAAGCTCTTACAAGTTTTCATTTGTCAAAATTGAAAAAAATGATGTGCAAACTCAAACATGTATTTGCTTGTGTTGCTGTGTGTGAATGGCTCATGCAAACCCCAAAGATGTATAAACAAAAAGATGGCTTCACAGATCCAACTATCCAGTCTGAAATCTATCCTGATGTTAGAGAAATCTGACCTTATCTCCCAATACATATGTTAATTATTGAAGGATGGAAAACAAAGTAATCAATTTCATTTTCTATCACTAGGGAGGGTATCCTAGAAAAATGGCTTAAGGAACACCTTGAATTCATCATGCCCAAAATTGAAGAAGCTTTCCAGACTCCCTAACCTGGTTTAAAATATGTTAATTCACTTATACTGACTCTGGTCTGTGGTATAATGACAAGTGAATCCAGGCCTAAAAACAATTGTGATTTTGATAGTGATAAACACACTTAGATGTATGGAATCATGTTTTCGTTAGAGTGCAGTAAGACTGGAGGAAGTCAAATTTGAGATTCTCTGCATATTTACTGTATGACTCTTAACCAATTGCTGTACTGCATTTTCTTAATACAAAAACATTGCCTGAAAGATTTCTTGTGTAGATCAAATCAGATGAAATGTCCTAGTACAGTTCCATAGAGGTAATAATAATAATAATGTTGATGAGAGGCCAATGGTGGAGATTCACTAAACACCTACTATATGCAGGACACTAATTCAGTCACTTTGAATGTGCAATTTTTTTTAAAGATTTATTTATTTATGCAAACAAGCTCTGGGGTACAGGCCAGAGTCTCAGGAGGTAAGAGGATTCACCAGAAACAGAGTGGGGAGCAGAACAGGCAGATCAACTGAAATACACTGCTGAGGGGAACAGCAGGAGAGGCAGGAGTGGTCTGCTGCATGTGGGTCCCCTCCTTGGCTGTGAAATGAACTCACGCTGCTGTGCTGTGGATGCTTCATAGTGTGGCGCTCAACCCTTTGCACCACCAGGGAGGCCATGCATGTGCAATTAATTTTATTTTTGAATTAACAGTCATAGGATACATACTAAGTATCTGTGCTGCAGGTCTACCAGTTCTCTCAACAGCAGTACAAGAATATCACTTTATAGATAATAAATTAGATGTACAGAGAAGAGAAACCACACATCTAAATTTACATGCCTAATGAGCAAGCCCCAGGCTCCACAACCCACCCTCCAGAGCCCACATGTACTCCGCTGGCCTATCTGAGCCTTCATCTAACATCTCATGTTATGCACTAAATCCCATTTTATAACAAGCTATCTAAGTTACTGCCTGATGACTTTGATCCCATAAATCTGATTTAGATTAATGTATTCACCCCCATGTCCGGCCCAAGTTTCGAAAGCCCCTGGAAAATAAAAGATGATCAAGTGAATCGCATATTTCATTGTCTAAATCCTACACAAATGAGTTTCCTTAAAAGTAAAGTAGGCTATAAATTGCTATCCTGGGGTTTCCATATCTCTCTTACCTCTGACGACCCAAAATTAAAAGATAGTAATAAATAAATCAGTTTCACTTATATGAATCATCAAGGGAAAATTACATTGTTGTTCAAGGTAAATTCCTTTAAAAGGAGGGAGAAACTTGAGTGTCCAAAGGAAAAAAAATATATGAGGGTGATTGTGAGCATTTTCTCACCCAGAGTAACATGGTCCTCATTTCTACTTCAGTTTGGTTCCTGTAGGAAAACCAAAGCTACAATCACATCATAAGGAAGTTTCCTCTATTACATTTCAGGGTCAGCAGTCTTGTTCTGAGAGGTGATACAGATCAAGTCAACATTCCAACACCAAAATGCTTTCTGCTTCTGCAAGACATTGAATCCACCTCTCTCCTGGGTTCCTTAGATGCTCTCAGTTGCACCAGATACTTGTCACCATTTCCACGAACCACTCTGTGCCTGGTCCTTGCTGGACCTTCCCCAGTCTCCTCCACCACCCCTTTCAGGACCACCTATCATGAGACAGCGACACTCTTACACATCTAACTTCATTACAGAAAGGTCCTTTGTCTGTTTACCTACTGCAGTTGAAACCTTTAGCAAGAACACTGATGGTTATTCTAGTCCTACCTTCTTTTTATTTGGTTAATACATATTTTCTGTAATACCTGCTATGTGTTGAGTTCTGATAGGCATCAGAAGACAACAATGAACAATGGAGCTGTGTAAGCACAGGCTCCACCTTTATGCTAATAATTCATCAACAATAACTTGTTTGAAGGATCAAGAATGATATGAAGACTTTAATCATTTGAAGGGGGGGGGTGATGATCTGAGACTGGAGAGATAAGCAGGAGTTACAATTTTCTTGGCAAACTCAATGGCACATAAGAAGACTGAGTCTTTCACACAGGAGGCCTAAAAGACAGATGTGTGAAGTAGAATATATATTGCTTGGAGATATGAGGGTGTTGGCATGGATAATCTTTCCAGACTATTATTACACAGGTTGGGAATTTTGAACTATGGTCAGAAAAGTAATGGAGAAACACTGCAACTTTGTAAGCAGGAACATGATATAACCAGAGAATGACCTAAAATAGAGCAATTGTGGATAAGATGAACAGAGACTAGACAGAGGTGAAAGACAACAGTTCCTTGGACTAGAAAAGATATAGCAACTGAAAAGTAGAAGATGATCCTAATTTATGATAGGATGTTTCAAGCCTAACTGAATTTATTTCTAAGAGCAATGGTGAGACACTCAATGATATGCATTATTGGAACGCCATGCTTGATATTTTGTTTTGAAAATAATGAGTCTGAAGAGAAGCAGAGAAGAGACGATCAAAATCAGCACTGCCTGTGACTTTTGGCTACCCCAGGAGACACAGCAAAGGTGTCAGGGTGTGGAGGTTGTGTGGGCGTGATTAGGTTAGGGCAGTCGCCAGGTCTCCCATACCAGACACTCCTGCTGGGTGTGAAGAAGCATGTTCCCATGTTCTGAGCTTGCTATGGTAGACCAAGTAGCAAGGGGTGAGGGTGGCCAGCAGGCATGATTAGCAAGGATATGAATGCTGTCAACAACCATGGGATCTCGGAATTGGATTATTGCTCAGTGGAGCCTCAGGTGACACCGCAGTGCTGGCTGAAACTCTGATGCACTTCTGTGAAACCCTTAGCAGTAAGGCTCCACAGAACTCAGGAATGGCTTCTATTCCACAGAAACTCTGAGATGCTAAATGTGCATTGTTAAAAGTGACCCACGTGGCACAGCAGACCTCTCCTGCCTTGTCCGCTGCTCCCTGCAGCAGTGTATTTCAGTCAATCTGCCTGCGCTGCTCCCCACTCTGTCTCTGGTAACGCCTCTCACTTCCCACACCTCTGGCCTGTACTCCAGTTCTTATAGGCATAAATAAATAAATCTTTTAAAAAATCATGAAGTTTGTGGTAATGTAATTATATAGCAGTAAATAACTGACATCTTCAGTATAGAATATGCCGGTTGGTACAAAAGCACTTCAAGCTCACAGATACATACTATTGCAGTGTGAGGGGCAGGCATGAACTCAGAGGAAGTTAAAAAAAAAAAGAATAGATTAATTTTAAAGGATATATTTTAAAAATAATAATAAAAGAAGGTGAGGTTAACAGAAACAAGGGAAAAAAGATTGTCTGCAGGATAGTGAACAGAAATAATAGTGTTGAACAGACTAACTGGCTGAGACCTAAAAATGTATCTGAAATAAAGACATCAGGGAGGAAGACCAAATCCTGCTATCGGAATGTGCCGAGAACCCAGAGCAGTGTGCTGACTCAGAAGGTAAATAAGGCCAAGCTCTAATACATAGAGCCTGGGGAAAACTGACATTTGCTGAAATAGTGCATGTCATACAGTATTTTATCCTTTCATATAATTCCCCTTTTAAAATTCATTTTAAAGAAAAGGGAAATCAGATTCAGAGAGGTAAATCCTTTCCCATGCCCACCAGTAATAAAGAAGCAAGATCCAAGCACTCTAGCTTCAAAGCCTGATAATTTTGTTTAATCTTTGAACATTTCAAGAAGTTTAAGTCAGGTAGAGGGAAGTATATTTTACATTCTTTTTTTTTTTAAAGATTTATTTTTTTATTGATATAATAACTGGGGTACAGGCCAGGAGTGCAAGGATCCACGAGACAGAGTGGGGAACAGAACAGGCAGATGGACCGAAACACACTGCTGAGGGGAGCAGCGGGCAAGGCAGGAGAGGTCTGCCTCACCATGTGGGTCACCTCTCTGGCCGGCGGCAGGGATCGAACTTGTGCTGCATGTCTGCGTTCTGCTTCATAGTGCGTTGTTTAACCCACTGCGCCACCACGGGAGGACCCCTATTTTACATTCTTTACACTATCCTAAGCCCAACTTCAGGTCCCACATAGCTAAGTTTTCTCCCCTCCCCACCATTAAACTGGCTTCTGTGAAACTCCATAGAATATAAAGAACCATACACTAAATGTCTAAAAAGGAAAAATCTTAGATTTCATCAGGGATATCATTTCTGTTCAAAGCAAGAGCCCTGTCACAGGTGAATGTTCTTCAAATTCTACAGGATTCTTCTAAGGATGGGGTCAGTGTAGCTTTAGAAATGCCTTTTCCTCCATTGCAAAACTCACTTTAATCCCTGAAATGTCTTCTGATGGAATATATTTTACTCAATGGACACAATGTGAAAGCTTCCACCCAATATTTAAAACTATCATATACCTTTAAATTCATTTGCCTGCATCACCTGAATATGAGGCTAATTACGTATGCCCTGGATTCCTTAGTCCTAGGAAGTGAGAGATGAGGTTGAATGTTTTCTATTTTGCAGGAATCATTCTTTCAGGGTATTTTTTTTAAGATTTATTTTTATTTATTTATGCATAGAAGAACTGGGATATAAGCCAGAAATGGGGGAGGGAGGTGAGAGGATTCACCAAAGACAGAATGGGGGGCAGAAAAGGTGGATCTACTGAAATACACTACTGAGGGGAACAGCGGGTAAGACAGGAGAGGTCTGCTATGCCATATGGGTCACCTCCCTGGCCAGGGATCAAACTCATGCTGCTATTGCTGGAGATAGCTGATAGTGTTGAGACGTAGCCCATGCACCACCAAGGAAGCTATCAATCTTTCAGGTTTTTTTTTTAAAGAATTATTTGTTTATGCATACAGAGATAGGATACAGGCCAGAGACGTGAGCAGTAAGAGGATTCACTAGAGAGAGAGCAGGGAGCAGAACAGGCAGATAGACTGAAATACACTGCTGAGGGGAGCAGCAGGCAAGGCAGGAGAGATCTGCTGTGCCATGTGGGTCCCCTCCCTGGCCGGGGATCAAACTTGCGCTGCTGTGCTGTGGATGCTTCATAGTGCGGCGTTCAACACGCTGCACCACCAGGGAGGCCCCAATCTTTCAGTTCTTAAGAAGAGTCCACCCATTCCTGACAAATCTCTGTCCTATTCTCATGAGATGACATTTCAGCAGGTGATGTTATGTACCCACTTCTTGTCAGTTCCAGAGATATTAAGAAATAGCCATAGGTCTTCCGAGCCATAAGAAAACAGGCACTCTACTATACTCCACTATAAAAAAAATTAGGTGGGCAAAGTTCCAGGTGATATCTCTATGCATCCCTGCCATCCTGTTCAGTCCATATCTCCGACAAGCTTCAAGGGAGCTTGCCATCCTCCCTGCCAGACTGCGTGTGGGAGGCAGGTGTGGTTAAGAGAGAAAGAACATTTACTGTACACCCTGCTTGGCAGATACCAAAACATGGCTACACATTTTGTATACTACATTGGTCTCCAAAACAGGAGACGCATTTCAGCATTCTTCCACTCTGGGTAAACAAAGAATTAGCATGAATTTACTTCAAATCCGTAGTGACTGATGCACTTTCATTTCATTCTCCTTTAAATTATTCAGATTATATAAAAAGAATGCCTGTTTGACACTAGCATGTAGTTTAACACATTCCTGATATTTGCTCTCTCTCTCTCTCTCTCCCCACACACACACACACACACACACACACACACACCCTTTTATATAATATGAACAAGCAGGACTGGCATAAGGTCTTTTAGTAGGAAATCATGTCTATATAAAAGCTAATGACTTTCATATATTTATATTACTTTATATTTAAATTATGCTATAATAGCTCTATATTTAATTTTTTATCTAAAATTACATTTACGTTGCTTTCTAGAAGGTAAATGATACAAATGGTAAGTCAGTTTAAGCACCTCACTATGAAGCATCTGCAGCCACTGTAGCATGAATTCGATCCCTGGTCAGGGAACGGACCCACAAGGCACTGCAGACCTCTCTTGCCTTCCCCAGCTGCTCCCCTCAGCAGTGTATTTCAGTCAGTCTGCCTGTTCTGTTTCCCATTCTGTTTCTGATGAATCTTCTCACCCAAACCTCTGTCCTGTACACCAGTTCCTATATGCATAAAGAAATCTTTAAAAAATGATAATTTATATAAATAAAAATAATTAAAATAGTTTTGTCTAACTAGACATGTTCCATGTAAATAAGTGACATATTTGACATTAGACAAAAATCCTGGAGGTAAAGGACTAAATGTGGGTTCAGGGTTCTTTTATTTTTTAAAGATTTATTTATTTATGCATACAAGCACTGGGATACAGGTCAGAGGTGTGGGGAGTGAGAGGATTCACCACAGAGAGTGGGGAGCAGAACAGGCAGATCAATGGAAGTACACTGCTGAGGGGAGCAGCGGGCACAGCAGGAGAGGTCTGCCACGCCATGTGGGTCCCCTCCCTGGCCGGCAGCAGGGATCGAACTCAGTTTGCTTCATAGTGCATTGCTTAACCCACTGTGCCACCAGAGCAGCCCGTGTTCAGGGTTCTAATGAAATGTACAGGCCTTCAAAACAAGGCCTCTGAAGCCAAAGGATGTGCTCCTAACTGCTGCGTCTTTCTCTCTGCAAACACAGCTTTATCTCTATGACTTCACTGTCTATAAGTGCAGGTGCTTAATAAATGTTTGTTAAATGTATTTGATTACATCATCAGTGATAACAGAGATGGGGGTTTAAATGCAAAAGTGAAAAAAAAAAAAAAGTGGGAGAGGAAGAAGGATGGTTTTGTTTTGCTTCCTTGGAATGCATAGTTTCCATGAGTGACTTCCTGTTAGAAAAATGGTGAGATTAGGGCCTCCCTGGTGGTGCAGCGGGTTGAGCGTCACGCTGTGAGGCATCCTCAGCACAGCAGAGGGAGTCTGATCCTTGGCCAGGGAGGGGACCCACCTGGCGTAGCAAACCTCTCCTGCCTAGCCTGTTGCTCCCCTCAGCAGTGTACTTCTGTTGATCTGCCTGTTGTGCTCCCCGCTCTGTCTCTGGTGAATCCTCTCACCTCTTGTGCCTCTGGCCTGTATTTCAGCTCTTGTATGCATAAATAAATCTTTAAAAAAAAAAAAGAAATGGTGAGATTCGATGGGGCAGATGAGAGATCTCTTTTATGGCTTGATGGGACCAATATGCCACTGGCAGAAGGAAAAATGGTGCTGGAGATGGGCTGAAATAGCACCCTGCCTTGACATGGAGATGTTCACATGGCTGCCTTGAGCAAGGCACATAATGAAAGGCCACCCAAGAGAACAAGTCTAATATTAAAGTCACTTCCAGAGCAGAATAAAAACAAAGAGACAGAGAAAGTGGAAAGAGGAATCAACAGGAAAACTGAACGTAAACATCAATTATTCACTGATGCATTCAACATCTTGTAAACTTGGTAGAAAAGGTTGTAAGCCTGTTTGTTGGAGGCAGTGAGAATAAGAAGCCAGGCTCAGAAATAAAGGAGCATGAGTTCACTTATCTGATGCACAGAACAGGCAAAACTTCTCTATTACAATTAATGGCAAGTATATGTAAATTTTAAAATATTTTAATAAAAATAAATAAATAAATAAAAGCCAGTCCCTTAGTTACTTTGTAACAGTGACAAGAAGTAGCACAAGGATACATCTTGTAGGGCTGGTACTATTCTGAGTTTATTTGGGTGCTGATTACCTAAGTGTGTTCATTTGGGGAGCTCCTGCTGCTGTCATCTATGCACTTGACTATGTGCATATTACACTTCCACACAGGTTTTCAAAATGCATATGGAGGATATGAAAAGATGAAATTGTAGAACAGATTGAACAGGAGCAAGAGTTGCTATGAATGCCTCTGAGATCAGTCACCAATACCCTTAGTGCACAATGAGCAGTGGCAACAGTCTGAACTCACTTCACATGGTCTGTCTTGCTTTGTTGTGTAGCACCTAAAAGGTCCACAATAATGCACTTAAGTCCTGTTTGTTGGTGCCCTGAGCCCCCATCAGAAGAGCTCTTAAGATAGATGCTGACACCTCTCCTTTCATTAAATTTTGACATTGTAACTTGTTACATATACATAAATATGTGGGGGTTGTTTGGTATTATTTTACCTAATGGGATCAGCAGCCCTAATAATTACACAGGAATAGTGATACAAAAAAGAAAGAAAAAAGAAAAAAGACAACGAAGAATCCTGGGGTGATCATCATTATTCAGATGATTCTGTCAAGGTGAGAAAAAGGGCAATAAAGAGCAGCTCTGGAATGAATTTTGCCCTTTATTTTCAGTCTTGATCATCTAGTTTTTCTTTGATAGTAATTCTGCAAAGAACAAAGCACAGAAGACTGTAAGTTATCTTATATCCCTTAACAGGATCTGTGAATATAAATGGATAGGAGAGTGACATTGCACTCAGCTTGAAGAGTCTTCTTTTTTATTTTTTTTTCATACTTAGCTGAGAATATTCCTTGTCTTGTTTTCTCTTTTACTCCCAGTTTAAGAAGATGTAGGGCCCTTTCTTAAGTCTGATAGAACTGACATTCCACCCCAACTCTGTGTCTATCAATCCCCAGGATTTAACATTTCAGTTTATTGCATTTATATATGGGCAGCAGCTGATGGCTGCTGATAAAGAAAAACCTCCCTCTTTTATCCTATAATGAGTTATGTACTACATATCACTAATATCCATACCAGACTTTGCTCTACAGAGGTGAGATCCTTCACAAGGCACAAAAGTGATAGTCAACACTCTGGGTCCATATCACATGAAAACGTCACATTATTAGATTGAACATCAATATCTATTACCTTTATACACTGGAAGAAAGGAAGAAAGATGCTGCTTTATCTCCTCTCCAATAGACCAAAAATCCTTTGAATATCTGCTTTTCACTGGTATTCAACATGTCCAGTTTTTAGATTTCTTAGGAGATTTTCATTTTTAAGAAATACAGTTGACCCTTGAATAATATGGGGAATTAGAGCATTGACACACCTCAGGCAGTTCAAAAATCCATGGTCCAAAATATAACTACTCAGCCTGCTGTGGACGTGAATTCTGGCTGATAACAGTCCATTAACACTTATTTTGTATGTAATTGGTAATGGTTCTGCTGATTCTATGCTGAATTCCCACTATAATGTCAGCTAGAGAAAAGAAACTTATTAAGAAAATCATAAAATATTACATTTGTCAGTGCCATATGTATACATCATATGTTTATAAGAAAATCCATGTAAAGTGGAGCCATACAATTCAAATCCTTGCTGCCCAACACTCAGCTGTATAGTATGTCCTCTCCTCTCTGAGTTGTCCTTTACAGACAGAAGGAAGCATTCTGAGAATGAGAGCTGGACAATGTGTAGCATTCAGTATATTTCCAGCGTCAGAGTCTAAGAAATTCAACAAGAAGTCTCACCATCCTCATTTGTCCTTCTTTCATAACCTATTTCACCTCTTCTCCTTTCTCTAATAGGTAGCACTGGGTGAACTGGTGGTGGGAATTTTATGAGGAATACACAATGATTTAAAAAAAAATAAAATGTAGCCTTTCTTGGTCCTCTAATATATACCATGAAAAGATGGTTCTTATGTTCACATATTTTTATCTTGAGCTAACTGAAAATATACTTTCAACAATCTTTCAGGCCCCATGGCAAAAAAACAGGGGTTAAAACTAAATGAACCAGATTTGGTCAAATGTTTAACTGGGTTCAAGATCAGATGCGCAACCCATAAAAATTGGTTGCTATTTCTTTTTAAAGATTTTATTTATGCATACAAGAGCTGGGGTAGAAGCCAGAGTCCAGGGAAGTGAGAGGATTCACCAGAGACAGAGTGGGGAGCAGAACAGGCAGATCAACGGAAGTACACTGCTGGGGGGAGCAGCGGGCACAGGAGAGGTCTGCCATGCCGTGTGGGTCACCTCCCCAGCCGGCAGCTGGGATCGAACTCGTGCTTCAGTGGCTGCGGTTTGCTTCATAGTGCGTTGCTTAACCCACCGCGCCACCAGGGAGGCCCCAAAAAACTGGTTGCTATTATAGCCTTAAAAAAGGTAGATTTCCCATAAGTGGTTGCTGGCTACAAGACACTCATTTCTGTACTTGTTTTTTTGATTTCACACAAACTTTCAAAAAAGAAGGACAGACAGAGTAACTTCGGTAGTGCAAACTTGGTGAAAAAGTACCCATGACACATTTTCAAACACAGAAGCAGGAGGGTCCATTTTGACCAGAAGAAAGGAAATAGAAGTATCCTCTTGAGAAGCTTTGATGTCCCAGAGGCACCGAGGTCTGTCTAGAAACAGTTTAAGACAGTTTCTTCTTAGAATGTAATCACTGGGACTTATTCTAGCACTTCTTTTCATCTCTCTACTAACTGATTGCTTCTATTCTAGGCTTTCAACCATTGTTTCACCTGATATAAATTGAGTCATCTCTTCACAATGTTTCATACATTATTGAAAGGACTTTTGTGATCAGTATTTTGTTAGACCAATTAAAATTTCTTATAAAGCTAAATATATTCTTACCATATAATTCACTGACCTAGGTATTTGCTCAACTGAACGGAAAATGTACTTCTAAATAAAATCTATACATGAATGTTTACCAAAACTATTTAAAACCACACAAAACTGGAGCTAATAAAAATATCCTGCAACATGTACAAAAACTATGATGGAATACTATTACAAAATGACCCACGAAACCATGCAAAACATGGATAAATCTTAAAATGCATTTTATTAAACAATCTACACACTATTTTATTACACGTATAACCACATACTAGAGTAACACAAACTGACAGAGTTAGTAAACAGATCAGAGGTTGCTAGGGATCTGGGGGAATGAGGAAGTTTAATTGTAAAGCTCATTTTTTTAAGGCACTAAAACTGTTGTATATGATACAGTGACAGATACACGATACTACATACTTGTCAAATACAGAAATTTATAGCAAAAGGAGGGACATAGTAGATAAGAGAATATTTGTATCAGCTTTACTAAGTCTCTGGTTTTGGATTTGGATGCAAGTACTTCCTGATTAAAATTTGGCCACACTCACTGCATTGATTTGCTAAGGGCTGCCATAATGGAATACCGGTCTCGGTCATTTACGCAATAAAAATGGACTCTCTCACAGTCTAGATGCTGAAAATCAAGAAGAAGGTCCAGGCAGAGATGGTATCTCAGGAGGTCTGCCAGATGGCCTCCCCCTTGCTGTCTCTTTACAGAGTCATCTCCCTGTTTTGGGTGTCCATGCTGTGTCTGTGTGTTTCCAAATTCCTCCTCTTTTAAGGTCACCAGTCAGACTGGATTAGGACCTTCTCCTGTGACCTCATTCAACCTATGGCACCTTAGTAAAGGCTTGACCTCCAAATATAGTCTCATTTTGAAGTATTAGGAGATGGAGCTCCAGTGCATGAATTTTTAGGAATAGAATTCTGTCCCTAACACAGACTCATTATATTGACATACATCTTTTACACTAAAAAATACTAATACTAGACCAAATGACTTATCATTCTTATACATGATATATACAGTGAAAATTCTTAACAAATACAATGTATCCTTCTAAAAACCTACACAGCTTTATAATGTACCTAGCCTATGAAAATAAACAGTTATCTATGGTGGTTTAGCTCTGATCAGTTTAGCTAAACTGGGATTATTTTCCCAGAGTTCCATTCCTTTTTTGTCCTGGTTAGGTCTGACATGAAGCTTTGAAAGGAGAAGTGGACAAGGCAGACTGTCATCAAGAGGCTATCAAACATTGGGGTAGTTCATGCCTAATTCAGCAGTTTTTCAAGCTCACCATGCTATCCCAGTTCAAGTTCATAGCTCCTTCCCGCAACCAGATTTGCTATGTAGATTATCCAAGCCCTGCAGCAATAACAAATTCAGCTCTGTGACAGAAGGCACTACTTTCTCCTGGAGGTTACTCAGGACATTTGGAACTGAGGTCAAGAGCTAGAGAGCTATTCCAGCTTGTCCTCTTAGGTTCCAGAGTATTTCTCGTCTCACCCATTTCACCTCCAGCTTTCTTTTTCATCATTTGAGGCAGTGGCACTGGTGTTGCATAGATTTCTCTATCAGTTCCACAATTTTATATGGTCTGATCCCTGCAATAATTCCCTTGTTCTGTAGTGTTAATGGTCCTGCTTATTTAATAAAGAACAATTATTTTTCTCAGTAATAAGACCCTGAGTCAATTATTTTATTGCTAAGCATTTCAGTTTTCTCTCGTGTTTGTATGAATTTTGGTATTATCATGAGGTGGTTGTTAAGATTAAATGAACATATATTGTTTGGCATAAAGTAAAGTAAAAGTGGTTGTTAAGATTAAATGATTAGATTATGTTTGGCATAAATTAAATAGTAAAGATTAATCTCTATAAAGTCAAACAACATATAATACACAATATAAAAATATAGATTGCCAGCCTCAATCTAGCAACATGGCTTTGGATTTCAGAAAGAATATGTATAGACACCTCAGTACTTATCTCAAAGACGTTTATTTAGAGAATCGCCCCTCTTTCAGCTCCATTCTATATTTTGAACTGAAACTATTCTATGACTTAAAAAGATTTATAATTGATAGATTATGATGTGATCTGAAGTATGATAAGTTACAAAGATCCCTCGATTTCATGTTCTATGAGTATAAAAAGAGAATAAAATCATGTTCAACAGCAGTACAGTATGATTATAGTAACTTTAAGCACTTCAAGATCAGACACGGGAATGAAAGCTTGTTCTCTCAGAGTGGAAGATGTAGCTGACATAATCTATATGATATCAACATAGTCTCATAATGAATCTGTGTTTTTTAAAGATATGTAATTATAAATCAAGCACACATCTCTTTTTCCATTTATGTGCTTATCTGTGCATGCCATTATCTTGACATAGAAATTTCATCATGTTTTTCTCTACATAAACTTACTGGTATGGAGAATACAAAAAAAAAATTGTCATGTACCTCATTGCTAGTCAACCTAAGAACAAAAGCAGTTAGGTCTAAAAATAAAATGGTATCTTCTAAAGTCCAGTGATTCCAAGAACTACAGTGATTAAGCCCATGGTTCACAGAAATCAAAGGGAAAGGAGTACTACTAGTAAGGGGCACAGACTCCAGAAAGCCCGTCCGCTCTGAGAGGCAAGGTTCTGTGACGTGCAAGCCACACACTCAAACTCTATTGACAAAGGTGTCCTACATTCATTTTCAGTCAAGTCTTCAGAAATTCACAAGTGCAAATTTCAGAGCTGCCCTGACATGCAGCTGATCCACCTCTCTGACAGGCGAATGTGAGCAAAGGCTGAATTCTATAAGCTTTTACTTTCTAGTCCCTTCTAATTCATGATTTCCTAGTCTGGCTCTGTAAAAGTTCATACACGGTGAATGCTGATACTAATTCACATAGTTCTAGACACAAACACTGTTCAAATAATTTAAGGAACATTAGTCCTTCTCCCTCTAGAATCAATAAATATGTTGAGTCCTAAATATTAATTCTCATATGAGGGCTGAGAGACAAAAGAGTAGGATAATGGGGTTAACTGAGTAAAAGCCAACATTGCTTTCTCAATCTTCCATATAAAATACACATTTTCTTGAGTGTTTTGATTTTCCTATGGTAAGTACAGTTTTACTGACATGAGAATAGTTTTCAGTATTTCGAAGTACCAGACGCTATCTTGAATAGAAAGCAGTAGATATCTTACTTTCCTTAGAAGGACTCAGGATAGACCTGAATGATGTGTTGGCTCAAACAAAAGGGAAGAGGCGTATAATTATCAGAGAGGTTAATCAATATATCCAGAAACAGGAAGATTCAAAAAGTTAGAGAGTAGAAAGCATATTTCTACAGAACTTGGAAAATCCTCAAAATAATCAGATTGTTTCATTTGATCCATAAATTGTTGCTCAATTAAATTATTTAATTCCAATGACTAAGCACAGAGATTCACTGGAGAAAAAAATTAAAAAAGGAAAGAAACAGAACTTCAGTCTAAGTCACTGCTATGAATAGGCTTAGAAACCATTGCTTAATTGGAACATACATGATCTAAGTTGACTGAAAGGCATGGGTTGAGGTATAGTAGCGATGTTTTCTCCTCACTTAGATGCTGCTAACACTGAGTCAATACTTTGATTTTAATCATCATACTAATTTAGATTATGAGATACCAGTGGATGAGAGAAATAGTTTTCTACATTAAACCAAGGTAACAAATTGCATTCCATAGGGAAGAACCCTGTTGACCTTTGGAGTTGTAGTTAGGGGTAGAGATTATTATTTTTTTTTAGTACAAATGTATATAATCTGTTGAAATAAATTTTATGTAATATTATATAGTATACATCAAATGTAAGACCTGCAGTAAAACTTGCAAAATCAACTGAGGTATTTCACCACATTTTCTTATGATTGACATTATTCTGATGAATCTTTTATTGATTACTGACTGCGAATTCACCTTCTAGAAAGAATTCAAAAATTGTGAGCTTGTTACTTGAAATTACTGAATCCATTGGTCATCTCCCCAAAAACAGACTATTGAGAATAGGTAGCTAATATTGTGATGGAACCCCAAAACAGGGAAAAGTCTGAGACTGTTAAACTAGCCCTATAGTAGTTCTACATTTTTAACTTTTTTCAAAATAATTGAAAACTGGATTTCTCTGTAAGTAACAACACACTTCCCTAAGTTATCCTATATAGATTTCATGAATTGAGATTTGATCCAAAGAACCTTAAAATTAAAAAGATCAGATAAATGAGTTAACTGATGCAATGTCCTAAAAACAGTCAGAATGCCATCAGGGACAATACAATTAGTCATCTATATTATTCTGTTACCAATTAATGAAGAAAATAAAATTTAGGGTGCATATAAGAGTAAGCATTTAAAGCAGGATTTGAAGAAAGGAATTCCAGTTTGACAAGAAGCATTCAAATCACTCTTGTTTATATTCCCATTATGAACACTAAGCTTGCTCTTAGCCACAATGTAAAAATAATATAAAGCCTCTTAGAAGACCAATGCATTTAAGATATATTTCTATAGCTAACTGCCAATAACATCCCTATTTGAATAGTTCAGTAATTTAAGGAGACCATATATGTCAATCCAATATTTCACTTTCTTTCAAAGATGCAAGAAAGGAACAACTATCTACATATTCCTGATGGAGGCTTAATTTCTTTATACAGAGTACTACAAAATCCTCACCCCATCCTAGAGCTCTGGAACCACAGCTGTTACAGGCATTCATATCAGGTACAGCAGCTGGATTTCTTTAGAGAGTGTTTATTTCAATCCTCATGATTCCCGCCCATGTTTTCCTAAAGAATTTCAATTTTGTTCGTCACTCTGAATCAAACAAGACAAAAAACATAATCAAATCCATCATGAAATGTTTTCCCCTTTCTCACTTCACATCTCTCCTTGAAAATAGAGAAACGCTGCTGAATCCTTTTAAAATCTAGCTAAGAAAGAGAAAGAAAGGCATAACCTTTAAATTATAACAAAGAGATATGTTAGGTTTAAGACAGTTTGTCAGTATGACTATTCTTTGGTCTGTTACACTTATGTGACATAAATTGGTTCTTTAATATAAAAATATGAAAATGAATCTTTTTAATTATTACAGTGAGAATGGGACTAAAATGAGTACTGGGCAGTGACAAGAATAACAAGCTAATCTCTACTCATCATAATTTTCAATTCACTCTAGAAATTTCAAATTTCACTATTTAGCTGCATGATTAATTAGCATGTGGCTCTGCTAGAACCAAGAAATCTCTTATTAGACATGTATTTATAAAGCATTGTAGTGTAAAAATATGTAGTGCTGAAAGATATTTCTAAAAAAAATAGTTCAAGACTATATAAATATCTGACTCGAAAAGGGAATGCAATATTAACTTATCAGATTATATTAATACCTTAAAGACACAAAAGTATGAAAAATATTTCACTGTTTTAAATTCAACACTTATTAAACTTTTTTATCAAATCTATTTTGAATACAGATTGGAAAATGTTGCCACAGGAAAAGACGTGAGATATAGATGAGAAGAAAAGTCAGGAAGATCATATAGTTTCCTGTCTCCATTCCTGAATGTCTGCTTGTCACTGAAAGGTTCTCTCCAAAAGCTATTAGCTGTAGGTGGGCCACGTAGAGTCCATGGAAGGACAAGAAATTGGAAACAGTAGAACAGAAATAAACATTTTTTGTAGAGGAATCAGGGACAGGAAGAGGAAGAAAATGAAAATCACTCATCATAGAGAGTGAACGGTGATCCAAATAACAAATATATTGAGGATAAAGAAATTCAGATTTCTCACTGTTGGAGAAAGGGAGAAAATTAGAATGAACTCTGTGGTGCTGCTTTAGAATTGGGGATACTTATGGTGGTTTTTAATAGCTAGAATATGTATTAGCTTCCTAGGGTTGCTATAACAAATGATCACAAATTGGATAGCTAAAAATAAATTATTCCCTCACAGTTCTGGAATCCAAAATCAAGGTGTTGCTGGGAGAATTCTTCTGAAACATGTTTTTTTTTTTTTTTTTTTGCTCCTGCTAGTAACTATTAGCTCTTATCATTCCTTGGCCGTGACAGCATAACTCCAATATCTGTCTCCATGTAACTGAAGACCTCAATTTAACTTATACCTTATGTAAAGACCCTATTTCAAATATGTTTGCATTCTAAAGTTCTGGGTGAACAAAATTTGGGGTGGATACCATTCCACCTAGTACAGGTAAATAAATGAATGTCTGGGCATGCACGGGTGTATACCTACATACACTCCCCTAATTTTAGGTCAGTCTTGCTCACTGAGAAGATACAGAATAGCAGCAACACCAAGATCACAATGAATAGAGTCAAAATTTGGTACTGAATACCATTCTCCTTTAACCATATCTCTTTGTCTAAAAGAGGAAGTAAAATATTAGCCTAGAATACTTTGTTGGACAAGAGATGAGAATATACCCAGAGAATGAAGGGAGCATGTCAAAAGGACAAAGAATCAGCCTCAATGGCGTGTCATGGCCAAATCTGATATAGTATTAACAAATATTATTGTGCATCAAATAATAACAATGGATTATAACACATTAAATAAAAAAGTAATCTAAAGGTCTAAACTAATGACAATACACAAGCAAATAAATAGGAAGAGAAATGCCTTCCTTAATATGCTAAGGTCAAGTAATAAATGTAGATGGGATGATGGATTTAATAAAATTATCATTTGGGCTAACATCGTAGTAATCAATTCAACCAAGGAACTTCAATAGCTGTTGTAATTTTGGGGTAGAAGTGTGATGAACAACAAAGATATTTACTCATATTTAAGCTAGGAGTATCAGGCCACAACGTATTTGAGTACAAAGAGAGAAAAACCGAGGTACTTTACAATGGAGACATATGATAGACACCACTTTAGGCAGATAATCAACTATTACTGTCACCAATAGGGGAAAAATCAAAATCTGTATTACCTGATACAAATCAATAAGGTATTATCAGTGATAATACTACCAAAAACCACATTTTCTAAAAAAAGTTTTGTAGGCCAGAGGTATGGGGGGTGAGAGGATTCACCAGAGACAGAGTGGGGAGAACAGGCAGATCGACTGAAATGCAGTGCTGAGGGGAATAGCGGGCAAGGTAGGAGAGGTCTGCTGTGAAATGTGGGTTAGCTCCCTGCTAGGGGATTGAACTCATATTGTAGCAGTGATAGCGCTAAGATTTAACCTCTAGGCCACCAGGGAGGTCCAAAATAAACCATATTTTAAACCTAATCTCAAGGAAACATCAGACAAAATCTAACTAATTCTCCACAACACTTGGTTTAAGTCTTTGAGTGCACAGGTCATGAAAGTGATGGGAATTCGGCAGAACTATTCTAGATTGAAGGACTCTAAAGAGACTGAAGGTGAAAAGCACATGTGGTCCGGATTTTATCCTTTTATTGGAAAAGCACACTACTGGGACAACTGGAGACTTCTGACTCAGGTCTGTGCATTTGGTCAGTGGTGTAGGAATATTCATTTCCTAATTTTGACAGCTGTGTTGTGCTTGTGCAGAAAACATCTACCTGAGAAGGAATTAACCGAGGAATTCCATGAAGGTGAGGCATTCTGTCAGCTACCTACTCTTAAGTGGTGCAAGAAAAACCTATCTGGACTACACCTGCAACTTTCTCAAAAATTAAATTTTTTTCCAAATTAAATATACCAAAACAAAGAAGTAAAATGTAGTTGATATAAGCCTTCATCCAAGAGACTATTTGAAGATGTTTACAGAAGATGTGAGGCGAACATGATAACCACTACACTACGGAAACACCTGCTTGTTTACAAAAGATGTATTTTCAAAGTCATAATGTTAATGGTGAGAGGAGAATAAGGATAACATAAAGTCATGGTTCTCAGAAGGAAGAAAACTGAAATATTTTAAAATGTGAACATTTTCCTTTTGAATGACTTACTATTCAAAGAGAGTAAGTGTACTTGCTTATTGTACACTGCTTCCATAACCTCTTCAGTTATAAGCCTTTGGAAAGCAATGAGATTTGACTTTTTAAAGTAGATCTTCCTAAGTCATCTCTTGACCTTCTTTTGATGTTTCAATTATTTTTTTTGTTGGTGAAGAGTACATTCTCCTTTTGCTTCAGCACCAGGAAATCCATAGTCAATTCCAGTTACTCTCTTCAGTCTTGATCTTTCTTATATTAACAGAACTTTAGCCCAGTCATTCATCACATTGCTCTTAATTAATTTCAGTGTTATTTGAATTTTTATGTGATGCACTATTCCCACATGTTTAAAGTTCTTACATGCCTATCTTGAAAACTCTGTAATATTTCACCAAAACATCTCCTTGTATAAGTATCAGCACAGGTCTTCATTTACTTTGCAAAATATGTTGACCTCAAGATCTAGTCCACCTTGGAAAAACATCAACTATTAAAAATATGCAACAGAATTACAGAGTTCATATAAACCAGAGTCTATGGAGATATTATCAAAGCTTAGTAGAGCATACTGGTTAAACCCATGGGAGGTAGAGCCAGATGTTTGGATTTAAATCCATCTCCTCCACTTAAGATCTGGCTTTAGATTAGCTATTATTTCCTACATTTTTTCAGATCAAAAGTAATATGAAGTGGGAAAACCAATATCATACCAATGCTATAGGACTGTTGTGGATATTGGAATAATTTAACACAGCTTCTGGAGTGTAGCAACTTTTCAATACATATTAATCATCACTAGAGGAACTCTATATCTCAAAAAATTAAGAAAACCTATGGCATGTTTTATATAACTGTGTATTTAATAATGTGGTAATGCCTACTAGCTTAAATATCACTTGACTTTTTCATCTCCTTAGCCCTATCTTAGCTTGTATGTCCTTTTGAATAATATAGGGTTTATTCCAGTACATGCATTTGCAAAATATAAAATTAAGGCTTGTTGAGCCATATACTGGTCAAATAAACATAGCATAAAGGCAACTTACTGAATCATACTAACAGATATAATTCACAAGTGAGTGATTATAAAGAAAACTAATATTTTCTGGGCACCAACTCTAATGTTATGCCATATAATTAAATTATAATCATTGAATTTTTCCAAATATAATTTTTGTGTAAGGGTTATGTTGTCTACTCTACAGATAGAAAAAACGAAGCTTAAATGGTTAATGTCATTTACACAAATACAAGACAAATTTGCAGCCAAGAAACCGGAGATTCTATTTCCAAAGTCAAATAAAAAGTTTATTTTACCTGAACCCAGATATAGATATAAACCAGGGTTAAACAGTCATCATCTAAGTAAATATACAACAGCACTAAAAATGTCTATTTAAGGGGTGAACTGTATGGTGCAGAATGGAAAAGTAGTCATTAGGTTCCAGTCGTAATGTAGTATGTATAGATGTCATATTAGAATGCCATACACCTGAAATCCATATAATGTTATAAACCATGGTTATGTCAATAAAAAAAAATTTAAGTGTCTGGAACTCAATAAATGTAAATAAATTTTCATTGACAAAATCAAGTTCAGCAATGCCAGTTTGAAATTCACAGTAAAAATCAGACAAGCTCACAAACCATTCTTTATGTGGTATTGCTATAAAATGAACTCTCATCAAGTTCTGAAATTCACAGTATCATATAAAAGAACTGTATCTTCAGCTTCCAAATAAGATATTTCTAAAATAATTTGGCTGCCATTTGGGCAAATATATATGTGTGTTTTGTCTTGACAGCTTGTCAACTGGCAGACAGTTCTTGAACATCGCATTCATTTCAATTTAATATTGGTAAATTTCTCAATTAAAATTCTATTTTTCACTTTCTGCACAATGAAATCCCCCTGTCCTTGCTGGCATTCCTCAGGGCGTACAGGTGCAGTTGCTGGCATTTCTGCAGTAGCAAAAGAAGAAAAATGAAAGAAGGAAGGAGGGAGGGAAGATCTGGGCTGAGAGAGAACAGTGTAATGGGGAGAGAAAGGAGATAGTAGCTGACCTTCATCCTGATATTCACCTTCATGAGAAATGAAGGGAATAATTCACACTTGACAATAAAATAGTGCAGCTGCCTCTGCTTCCTTTAACCAGAGAGGCTGAAGTCAAACAGAAACCAGCCACCCAATGTATAAAATCGATACACAGGAAAGGTCCAAAGGTAAGGTGGGAAACAGATTAATAAAAATAATTTTAAAACCCACAACTATCACCAATTATTGAACACTTCTCTACTTTATGGCAGACCCATACTTTTTTTTAACATCATGCAATTCTCACACAACAAATATAAGATGGAAATTATTATCTTTGCTTTGTAGGTAAGGAAAATAAGCAACAATTTTACCTCCTTGAACTTCAAAGTCAACCAAATAATGAGGGATAGAACCAGAATTCAAAACTGCATATATCTAACTTTAAAATCCACATTTTCAGCTACAGCTCATTCCATGTGGCTTTGGAAGAGATATCACAGGCTAAGCATTTTTTAAAAATATACACACAGTTGTTTATATGTTGGTGTCAATTGCTTTAGTCTCTACCTACTTAAAAAGAAAAATCTTTAGAGAAAAATGCATACACACACACACACACACAAAGGTGCATATACACATTGCATTATGTCATTAATAATTGCTATAAAATCCTTTCCTTAGCTGAAATTGACCTTGCAGAAGTTTTGGAGGGAGTTCTTTCTCAACATATTTATCAGACCCATGACTCATATATACAAAAATGGAAGCCTCTGACACATTTACAATAAATAGATATAGACTTGGCCAGTACACTGTAGAATCATAATAATAAGAAAAAAATAACGAGCATCCCTATTCATTGTTTATTAGCAATTAAGAGAAAGTCTTCTGTATATATTATAGGTACTAAGAATCCTTTAAAACCATCTTACTCTACTACGAATAAAAGACAAATTAGGCAAGTTCTCTGCTCTAAATGAGTTGCTCCAACAAGAAGGAAAAAAGAAAGGAAGAAAGAAAAAAATATGTAGGGTTTCTCATTTCCTGTTTGTATGACACAATCTCAAAGACTTACAGAGAAACTTTCATTTAGTCATTGTGAGTTTCTTTCTGTGCTGCTGGAGATGGCTTTCTGCTAGAATACCACAGATGTTTCCCTAGAAAAAGTACCATTTCAACAAGCCATAGAGGAATGGTTTGCTTTTGGTAAGAGAAAAATATAAAAGTAGAATTCCTTGCACAAGAACTAGTCAAGTGAAGTTTTGGCAAGAAGAATACCTGGGTGAGAGGTAAAGACCTAAAATCAATTCTGATTTGTTGCTGCAATTGGTTTATCTACCAAAGCCATTTTGTAGGTAAGAAAGAGGAGATCAAATGAAGTCAGGCTCTTTACCTAATTCTGGCCTTCAACTTATATTTCTATTTGTGTGTGTGTGTGTGTTTTTTTTTTAATTTATCTCATCACGTCCACCTGTTTCTAATTTACATGTATCCTTGCAGGTTGTCTCAAATGCAATTTGAAATAAACCAGTGCATATATTACATACATAAGATTGACTTTCATAATCTTATACTCTGAATGTTAGGTCTTATTTATTACTTTTGTCAAATAAAGAAGAAATCTAAAATCTGCCCACTTACAACATAAAGTCTAGGGACAGGGGTTTCCTGTGTCAAGGTCAGGGTTTGGACAAAGACAACCAGAGCCCCAAAAAAGGGTGGAAAATGGAGAAAATCATGTTTCAAAATAGACTGGTGTGTACAGGTGTAATGGCTACTCCAAAGGCTCAGAAAAAGTGGCCATCATTCACTGGTGAGAGAAGTACTCCTACAAAAAGTTCAGTTCAGAGAGACAGCTACAACACAGGAGTCTTTTTCAGTAACTGTGATTTCCTAATCCACTCCACACCAGACCCACCAGCTCAATCCAGGATCTGGCTGACTACAGACCTAAACAATTTTCTATTTCTCTATGAGCTGCATCTGCATGAGAATATACACAAACAAATAATTAAACATCAAGCAAATATCAATAGGATTAGTCTGGCATGTTGGAACAAATCTTGATAAATCTGCCTCAGTAACAATACTCAAACTACAAGTCTAGGAGAGGAATACAAATTCAGTCTACCAAAGTGCTGTCGTGTAAGGGGAGATATTTTAATAAAACTGCTTTGTCATTTCCTAATACTGAGGGACTAGAGCTATCAAGCTGTGGAACTTAGGTAAAAAAAGGGGATTTGGAAATGCAAATGAAAGATAAGATGGTAATAAGTGTCTTTTTTCAACAGCATACTAGCCCTGATGCCGGGAGCTATTTTAAAGATGATTTTTAAAAGTTTTGTGAGATTGGAAACATACATACCCAGAATAGACATCTCTGGCACAGTAGCATGATAGGGTCCATTAAGAAACTCTGGCGCATTGTCGTTGATGTCTTGAACTTTTATAATAAATTCAGAAGGAGGCTCAAGAGGTTTGTTCGTCTCCCAATCCACAGCCTGGGCTGTTAGGGTGTACTCAGCCTTTTCCTCTCGGTCAAGTCTTTTTATAGCATGGATATCTCCTGTTATATCATTTATTTGAAAGATTGTCCCAGCTCCATCTCCTGAGAGGATATATTTGATTTTTTTGCTCCCAGGATCCAGGTCTGTGTGTAGCTAAAATGAAAAGTGACATTGGTGAGTGATGGGACAATTTGCAAGGTTATTTTTTAACAACCTACTGTTTGAATATCAAGTTGGTCTTTTTTAGATTATTGTCACTTTATCAGTTTCTGCACATGGTAACTATAATGCATCTATGCAACTATATGCTTATCAGTTAAAATAGAATAAAATCCATAGAAATAAGAACAGGTCAAAAAAAATATCTGGACCTGCATAAACTGACATGCACTTAGAATGATGAAAAGATCAAGAGTAAAATACAAAGATATATGTATTCTTTTCAATTTACTAGTATACTTATTGGATGTCATTATTCTTATTTACCTTTTATGGATCACCGTGTGTATTTTAAGGAGTATGTGAATCACTATATATGATAATATAATTTTTCCATATTTCATATTTTTCATATTTCATGAGAAACAGGAGAAGGGTCTCCCTGGTGGCATAGGGGTTAAATCTCAGCACTAACACCATTATGGCCTGAGTTCCAACCTTGGCCAGGAACCTGACCCACTTGGCACAGCAGACCTTTCCTGTCTTGCCCACTGCTCCCCTCAGCAGTATATTTCAGTAGATCTGCCTGTTTTGCTCCCCACTCTGTCTCTGGTGAGTCCTCTCTGCCCCCCACCTCTGGCCTGTACCCCAGTTTTTCTGCACACACACAAAAAAGGAAACAGTGAGAATAGTGAGGTATGACAAGGTATATAATAACCTCTCTAAGGTTTATGTTTGATGGAATTAACTGCAGTGGACTGACCGAGTAGACTCAACTCAGATCCGCCTGCTCCACCTACAGAAACAAAGACAATTTCAATAATATGACATAATTAAGATCTTATGCTTGTGTAAGTTTCTTTTTCTTGGATTCACACAATTCTTCTGTTTCTAGAAAATTATTCCTATTTTACACAGAAGAACCATGAGGCTAGAATGTAGGGACACATTTTCTAATAATGGGACAACTTTGAAAAGTGAAAACTTTGCAGCAGTAATTTAGATGAATCTTAGGTCATGGCAACCAAAATTTATTAAAGACCTAGTCTGCTTGAAACGTTTTCTTAGGAACTGGGCAGAACAAATTCGGGATTTAAATTGTTCTGTTTGTTTTCCTGAATGAGACAGGAGTGTTTTGATACATAATGCTCCTCCTTTAAATTATGTAGACTCCCATTAAGTTGATAAAATAAATCAAGAATATATATCTTTAGTTTGCATTAAAAAATTCATTGAGGTATAGTTGCACACTGCGTAAATGCAGATATTTTCACTTCAACTAATTTGCCTGAATGCCAACATATTGACAGTTCCAGCCATTTTATTGAGAGATTTCAAATACCTGCCCCTTTAAAAAAAAAAAAAAAAAAAAGTCTTGTGGAAAGAAAGCCCTAGAAACTAAAGACATCGCGTTCTCTTGGGATCACTTTTATTCAGAACAAGCTCTATCGCTTTTTCGCCAATTTAAATTGTATTTAGTGCTTTAATAAATTAAATGAAAAGATTATAAAAAGACATAAAATAGCAACAAAGAATCCAAATGCATCTAGATATTCTACTTTACTTTTGAATATTTTTAAAAGTTAGAGCATGAGATTACATCAAATATTTATTGAATCTCAAAATGTATCCTTTTCATTTATTGTATTAAATTTATTAGCAAGAGCCAAATATGGAAATGCCACTTTATCTTAATGAATGTGAGATTATAATTCATTAATGTGATATTAATCCTAATTTATGATCATTTTAATTTATGTGCATTTTAACATTTCTATTAGCATTTTTATTAAAAAAAGAAAATTTGAATAATATATCATTCATGGAGGTTTCCATTCACATACAACATATTCCTGAGACACAGAAAGTACTGCTCTGTGTTACTCTTAATCACAACATTTTTGCTGTTAAGAGACTGTCACTATGGGGACTACAATGATGTAAGAAAAAAATATTTTTTAAAAAGAGATTGTCATTCAAGATGGTAACCATTATTTATGTTACAACTTATCTGTGCTGTATGACCTTGCAGTCATCATTAGTCTCCAGTAAGTACATTGTATTATACGCTTAACTTAGGTTTTGATACTTCCTGCTGTTTAAAAAATAACTGAGGGAACAGAACAGAGAAGGGTTTTTGAAAGAATACAAAGCAAAGCTAAGATCCAGGTGTATCTACAGAAATCAGCTGTTACGAGTTTCAGTTACTTAGTCTATAGTGTGGGGATATAACTTCTACCCTGCAGAATAGAATCTGAGTTAAGGTCTTCAAAGAAAACCCAGAAAAATGGAACTGGACATGTTTACTGTGCAGTAATTAAAATCTACTTCATACCATATTCAAACATACAGAACTATCTGAAAACATTATGATAAACTTAGTTGTAACATATGTGAAGCAAGTCCCCAGCACTTCAGCCTGAAAAAAAATGGAAGAAAAGTCCATTGGGAACCACTGCTGCTTCCTCTTCTAGAAATTCATTTCCAGCAATTGCAGTAAAATCCAAATCCCTTGGGATGATGGAAACCTTAAAACAGAGAACACTGTGTTTTATAGTCACTCATCTTATCCTATTATTTATGACACACAAACCCAACACACAATCTTGTACATGGCTTGATGTCACCAAAAACAAACACAAAAAAAAGCTGTTGTGCGTCAAAAATGGAAATTTACACAGAGCACATGTTCATAAGACTCCAGATCTAGATTCAGAGTATGCAGTGACAAGCTGCTGTTTTCTCTTTTCGTCTTCACATAAGTCTATTAGAAGCTGCTCACTTCTATGCAACAGTGCTCTTATCAATTTATCCCACACCAGAACCCTCTCTGTAGATTACTGTGCCAAAGATATCCCAAATGTTCCACATGTTCACACACTGTGCATCATCTGGAAGTGTGAGTACCATCTCTCCCAAGGGCTGCTTTTGCTAATTAGAGCAGGATAAGGGCCACATGCAAATTGGCCTGGGATGTTAAGACTCTTTGGTCTGGCAGTGGTATAAAAAGACCTCATCCACTCATTTATTAGACATGTGCAGAATATGTTTACAACTAACATGACATGGTTTCTGCTCTTAAAAGACCCATGTTAGTGAGAGATAAAAACAGAGTAGCATGGGGCCTCCCTGGTGGCGCAGTGGGTTGAGCAACGCACTATGAGGCAAACCGCAGCCACTGCAGCACGAGTTCGATCCCTGCTGCCGGCCAGGGCGGGGACCCACATGGTGCAGCAGACCTCTCCTGCTGTGCCCGCTG
>JAGFMF010011458.1:6685768-6752718 GCA_019455555.1 Galemys pyrenaicus | reverse complement strand
TGCTCCCCGCTCTGTCTGTGGTGAATCCTCTCACCCCCCACACCTCTGGCCTGTACCCAGTGCTTGTATGCATAAATAAATAAATCTTTAAAAAAAAATTAAAAAAAAACAAAAAAAAAGAGTAGCAGGAAAGTTAAGGAAAGTAGAGTTGTTATTTTTTAATTGCTACTATTATTATTACTATTACATGGATCAATGACTTATCTGGTAAATATTACACATGTAAAACTCTAATTTTCTTCTCACAGCAAACTAGAGACCATTTGCCTATGTCACCACCAAAACTACTGGGATTCAGATATTTTTAGGGAACTTTCTCACACAATGTACTATTGCAAGTAGCAATCTTTTTTTAATTTATTAATTTTTATTAGATTTATTTAATTGTATTTGACATCATTTGTAACCCCCAGGGAGTTCCCACCACCATTTTGCCTATGCACCATCACCTCAGTCCCTTGTGCTCTTTATGCCCTCATTAATCTTAATGGGACAAGGCTTAGAGTAAATTTCCGGTATTCATATGCATACTCTAAAGGTGATAAAGTAAAAGGCAGATTGCTTTAAGGACACATAGAAATTTTACTTAACTCAACATAGATTATGAGGGACAAGAAAGACCCTCTCGAAGAAGTGATGATTAAAATTTCAGTTCTTAAAGAAGAAAAAGTATGCCAGGCACAGGTGAAGATCCAGAGCATAGAGAGAGCATAAAATGTGAGAGACATGAAAGATGATTTAATATGGTTACAGCACTGAGCCAGATAAGAGAGGTGACAAACATAAGAATAGAAAGTAAGGCAAGAGCCAAATTATGGCTCAGTCCTCATGGAAAATAGTACAGAGATTTCTAAAAATATTAAAATATTTACTGTAAATAAATATTAAAAATTTAACCTATGATCTAGCAATTTTACTCCTAGGTATCTACCCAAAGGATGCAAAAAAACTAATTTATGAGGTATAGATGCACTTGTGTGTTCACCGCAGCATCGTTTTTAATGGTCAAGTTATGAAAACAATCTAAGAGTTCAAGGGCAAAGGAGTAAATTAGGAAGATGTGGTATATAAATACAACATGAAGTTTTGAGGCCAAAATGCAGAGTTCAGATTTGATTATAAAATCAACCACTATGGAAAGCTGTGTGGAGGTTGCTCAAACTACTAAAAATGGAGCTACCATATGACCCAGCAATTCTACTACTAGAGATCTACACTAAGGACTCAAAAACATTAATTCAAAAGGATACCTGTATCCCTATGTTTATTGCTGCACTATTTATAATAGTTAAACTGTGGAATCAACCCAATTGCCCAAAAATAGATGACTGGGTCAAGAAGATATGGTAGATACACACAATGGAATACTATTCGGCAATCAAAAATGACAACTCATGCCATTCGCAGCAACATGGATAGAGTTCAGTGAAATAAGCCAAAAGGAAAAGGAAAAATATCAGAAGGGTTCACTTATAGGCGGAGTGTAGGGGAACCAAATAAGGGACCAGGAAATAAAATAATTATGATAAATTAAAAAACAAAATTAGCAGTCAACTATTAATCAGAGGCACTCTGCAAGGAAGGGGGAGGAGAGGGATCAAAACAAGGGAGGGAATGCCTTCTTACACAAGGGACTATGGTGCTGGTGCATGGGTGAATTGGTGATGGGAATTTTGTGGGGATTATAGCTGAAAGGCAAAAGCACGCATTGTACAAAAAGAAAGGACAATCTAAAATATATATTAAATTCAATTTAAAAAAAACAATGAGTTCATCAACATAAGGTTTCAGCGAGGAGTCTGATATAATAGTTTCACTTGAGAAATATCACAGTGGTTGGTACGTGTCTCAAAGTAAAGGTCTTGGAAGCAAAGGGGGAAGGTCAGAGAGAACACTTAGGTATCAATTCACAAAACAGCCTCAAATTTGAGTCGCATGTTTAGTGCAGTGCCTGTGATGCACTGCGTCTATAACCAGATGAGTCTGAACACCCTCTGGTCACCCACTGCAGCCTGGTTGAGAAGCACAATCAGGTGTACAAAGAGCAACCACAGTGTTTCACACCAGGTCTTCGATTTCAGGGATCATAACAGGACTGCTCCATAATTGAGCTAAATTATATCAGTATAATTATACCCTTGCCATCTTCCATATGTTTGCATAATACCCCCTAATTAAAATATCAGTTTAAAAGTCATGGGAAGAAGCATTTACATTTTCATACTCCTTTATATTCCTACTGGATAGTAAGGTATCTGAATCTCAAAAAAGGTGTTGGAATCACAAAAAAATATTTGAGGAGTAATGTGAAGAGGAAAGGAAGGAGAGGACATTTTCTCATTTTATTTTCAAAACAAAGATTTAAAGAAGAGAGAGCAGAAGAATTTTAGAAAGTAGAGACCATTGCTCTAAAATCCCATCTACTCTAATGCAAATTTCTTGAGTTTCCCTGAATACATATTCAGTTTCATCACTCAGCCTAAGAACTAAGACATAATAGATGGTAGGGTTAATGGGAGAATGGGTGGGTGAATGGGTGGGTGTCTGGATGGATGGGTAATGGATAAGGGATAGATGGACAACGGAAGACAATTATTTGAAATTCAAATATCACTAGTCTCAGAACAAGAGTTCCTCACTCCATACCAGTCTTCAATACCAATCAAACCTCTCTTGTGGCTGCTGGGGGTGGGGGGGGGAATGAAGTACTTTTTATACTTTGCCCCTTGTCAAACAGGATCACTGAAGACACAACATACTTCTAGGATAACAGATTCTAGAAAAGTCTCTGTCTTTTGAGTGCTTATTTTAATACAAGTGATTTAATAACCAGAAAATATCAAACTAGGTCATTCTGCACACCTTTACCTGCAAACTGAGTGATGAGAAATGGGAGTCAGTGAACTGCTGGGGGAATTTGTTGTCCATCCAAAAATTGGTTAGCTCTGGTATCAGAACTTATTTGAAAGTTCCTATTACTCCTATAGGACACATAGGAGAATTTCCCAAGTTTTCTTATCCTATAGAACAGTATCTAAGCTATTGGGAGAGAATCAGAAACTCTTGCAACCCAAAAGGATAAACAGCAATCACTGCAACATGAATCTCTATTACCAGCTTCTGTCTTTCATGGTTCTGTTCACCCCTGGAGAGGACAGCAAGCTTAGTAGTCCCAAACTGAATTACATATGAGCACTGTATTTTAAAGTACTGAGTTTCCGAGGGCACCCCAAAAGAACAAAGAGTGGACACAGGGCTGCAATGGTCATGTAGAGCTTTAGTTATGCCAGCATGCTGGGGCCGACCGTTCAACCGTGACACGCAGGTCTGGCTGAGGCAATCAACCCCGAGAGGAAGAAGGGGTGAGCTTTTATAGCCAATTTCCTGCCATTACATAGGTTGCAGCCAATAGGCTGAGAGATCAAAGCCCACGCAATGAGCACAGCAAATAGCTTTAAAGAGAAACATGTTTCAAAATTTAAATTTACAGGAGCTCCATTTTGGGCGGGCTCAGGCTTCTGCTCTGTACCTGGGTGCACATTCTAAGATAACATTCTTGTTTCATACACCCTGCCCTTAACTGCCCAGGAGAGCCTAAGGTATGGGACCAGCTGACCTACTAGATAAGGCCTGTAGGTCATTTTCCAAGTTTCAGTCAGCTAAGTTTAGACAAACTCTGACTCTAACAGTATCTCAATATCTAGGGTCATGCCTATCAAGAAGAAACCATGCTGCATCTCTTAATCTCTCAGTGAATGGATGGATCACCTAATCCTTAAGTCCCGAACATTCATTATCAAAGATGAGGCTAAATATCTAGACAAAAATTCTTGGCCTAAGTTCTGAATGTGATAAAAATGCAAAACTTCAATCTAGATTGGGCACCTATTTAGACTTAAGAAGAGTGAAAGCACTGGACAAGAAAATACAAGAGGGTATAAGCGTTCATCTCATTTTCTGAAGTGCCTACCTCCAAACCAAGCCCCTCAATGAGGGCCGGGACTTAGATTTAAAATCTGCTTATTTTGGGTCTCACTGGTGGTACAGCGGGTTGAGTGCCACACTGTGAAACACCCATGGCACAGCAGCTTGAGTTCTATACCTGGTCAGGGAGGGGACCCACATGGCGCAGCAGACCTCTCCTGTCTAGCCCGCTGCTCCCCTCAGCAGTATACTTCAGTTGATCTGCCTTTCTGCTCCCCCACTCTGTCTCTGGTGAATCCTCTCACCTCCTGTGACTCTGGCCTGCATCCCAGCTCTTGTATACATAAATAAATAAATCTTTAAAAATAAAATAAAATATGCCTATTTAACCATCTTGTGAACTACAGAACATCTCACAATGGATGCAAACCATACAGGGAATGCTTTATTCACAGAAGGGTTCACTTTCATCATTGTTATTACTAGAACCACTCCTTGATCTCTAGAGCTAACAAAGCATCATAGGATAGTGGTAAATGGGATGGGGAGAATAATAGTATTAAATGGACTATATAACTTGTAAGATGTCTGTATATGCTGAAATATCATGCAGTATATAGAAAAATTAAATAATTCAATGCCAGTAAATCGAAATAATTCAATGATAGTTATCCTTCATCTAATCTTAACAAATCTTAATACTCCACTCTTAACAAGTAGCAGGAACAAATTTCATCACAAAACTAAAGCTAGGGCCTCCCTGGTGGCACAGTGGGTTGAGTGCAGCACTATGAAGCACAGCAGTGTGAGTTCTATCCCTGGCCAGGGAAGGGACCCACATGGCACAGCAGACATCTCCTGCCTCACCCTCTGCTCCCCTCAGCAGTGTATTTCAATAGATCTGCCTGTTCTGTTGCCCACTCTGTCTCTGGTGAATCCTCTCACCTCTGGCCTGTACTCCAGTTCTTGTATACATAAGTAACTAAATCTTAAAAAACAAAACAAAACAAAACAAAAAAACACAACTAAACTGAAGCCAAACAAAAGGCATTAAAAATACTCCAACATTTACTAGAATCAGGTGGGCACTATGCAATTACTTTTGTGATCACACACTCTAAGAAAATAATTCAGTGAGCTACCAATTATCAAGGTAATTTTTATATAAACTAAATTATCCTTAATTTTTTCTAAGAAGCAAAAGGCTAAAAAGGAAACAATTCTTTATATTAAAAAAAAGCATCCCACATGAAAAGTAATTTCTGATTTACAAAAAAAAAAAATTCTAATGTTTTACAGCAGGCAAATTGGTAGTATCTTGATATCTCAGACACACGCTCTTTGCATTCTGTGTCAGCTGCTAGTGCGTGGACTGAACAGATTGACCTGGCCATGGGGACTGGTGCCCAGAGAAATGGAAAATTGGAAGCAAGACTGAGTGAACTGCTATTTTGGGCTACAGGGATCTGAAAATACAGTCAGAAAATGGAATGCATTGCTTATGCTACTCTTTAAAAGAATAAGATCCACAAAGACCAGACCTCTCTGTGTATTATCTGACACTATTCCCAGCAAGCATTGTCCTTGGCACATAGTAAATGCCTACTAAAGTTTTCTGGTTTTTATTTTTTTTTTCTTTTCTGGTCTACCCATGAACTAACTTAATTCCTCGTACCTTGTCAGTGATTTGATATAGCTGAGAGATTCACGTTCAGTAACTAGATTGACTTTTTCAAGTTCTCACAGTTAACAAATGACAGAACCAGATGTAACTCAGTATCAGATTTTAGAGCCTATACATTTTAGCAGAGTTCTATAGAGACCTTCCAGGGAGCATAACTAGTCAGTCTGAGGGATTTGCTATTTCACTGGATGAGAAAGAGAATAGAGAATGCTCTTTAGTTGTCCCTGAATAGCAACAGTTATTTATATATGCGTTTAGAAGCCATTTGTATGAAACCATACAATAAAGGCACATTTTGTGAACCAATTCATCCTACAAGAGTTTGAAGAAGAATAGACATAGAAATGGAAAGGCAGTAAGTAAAGTTAACAGGAATGCAAAGGAAAAAGATTGACAATAAGAGTAGGCTGGGATGTTTCCCAAGAGACTTCCCAAGTCTACATTCATAACCTTGGCAAATTTATTATTCTCTTCACTCTGGACCACATAATTACATGTTTAGAAACATGATCCTGGGTCTCCCTGGTGGCACAAGAGGTTAAGCACCCCATTATGAAGCATCTGCAGCCACTGCAGCACGAGTTTGATCCCCAGCCAGGGAGGGGACCCACATGGCTCAGCAGACCTCTCCTGTCTTGCCCGCTGCTCCCCTCAGCAGTGTGTTTCAATCGATCTGCCTGTTCTGCTCCCCATTCTGTCTCTGGTAAGTTCTCTCACCTCCCATAACTCTAACCTGAACCCTAGTTCTTGCATGAATAAATAAATCTAAAAAAAAAAGGAACATTATCTTTCAGCTCCATAGAAAATTCATCTGTTAACCTGATTCCAATAAAGAAAGTGAGCAAGTCTAATTTTTTAAGTTAACATATTGATAATAAATAGAATTTTACATATCATGATGAGCAAAATTTGTTTATATAAAGACACATACAAGTGAAACCAGGTTGATAGTATTTAGAGAAATCTACAATCTTGCCATACAAGAAAAAGTTTGTATGCCATCTTCAAAAATAGTCTTAAAATGCTCTAATGAGGCTTAAATTTTCTATTCTTAGATTTTTTTCTTTCCCTTTAAGTTCTGATGATAGACCAACATTTAATCAACCAAATCATGGAGAAATAGGCAATGGGCTTCTTTTCTTGGATACATCTTTTCTTATATATGCTGATAACAATCTATCTGAAATAATAAATTTTATGGGGCTAGGCAGCCAGAGATTATTAAAAGGTAGCTAAGATTATAGGACCTTAAAAGAGAGCAGGGTTAGAAACAGAACTAGATTGGAATATGCTATAAAATACCAAAGAATTTACTTAGCTCCTTTAACTACCAAGGAATTGCTAAAATTCAGGGGGTTTTATTGTAAAATCTTTTCATAACAGTTTTAATTACCCTTCCTTTAGGGTTTTGAAATACTTAAGGTGACAACAAATAATAAAGACATGATATGATCTAGAAAGTAAATCACTCAAAGAAGCATGAAGGTTAGGTTATTGTGAAGGCTGAATTTTGGAATTACAATAATAGGTCGCATCAAACTTGAAAATGCTTTTCAAGAAAAATATACTTAACAACAGATTCTAGGTCAGAATTCAGGATACAACACTGCCTTGCAATAAAAAAATAAAAATGTCACTCTTTGATTTAAACCAACATGGGTGCAATATGATCTTAAACTCCCACGATGTGCCAAAAAATTACATGTTTGCTACTTATTCACATATTATATAAGTAGTGAGAGATATGTCTGGAAGTTTTTATTTCTTTTTTCAACTTTATTGAGGTATACTCAGAAAAATTGAAAGTTATTTACAATATACATTATTTTGGTTTCTTTTTTTTAAAGATTAATTTATTTATGTTTACAAAAGCTGGGGTACCGGCCAGAGTCCAGGAGGTAAGAGTGTAACAGGGTCATCCCCAGGAAAGGGGAAAGTTCCAGAATCCCGGTTCTGCCCTAGATGGGTGGAGCTGAGCAGGGGAAGAAGATTTCTGCAAGAGGAAGACAAAAGAAAGGAAGAAGGAAGCAGGATGGAGAGCAGCAAGGAGACCTGGAGGAGGCATGTGGAGCAGAGACACATGTGAAGAAACTGCGCTTGCTTTTTGCTCTTGGACTGGTTGGAACAGATGTGGGTGAGAGACCTGCGGGGAGGTTAGCAATGGCAGCTTTCAGCTTAATTTTAATTTTGCTCTTTCCTTCCAGATTTGTCTAACTCTTTCTAACCCTTTTCTATAAGTCTCTACTGAAAGGTCCTTTAGACGTGTGGCAGGCTTTTGGGCCTTGCTTTGGGCCAATCCTATCTGACTGGACTTTTACCCTCAAGGAAATGGGTAACTTCGGATGCTTAACTTAATAACTGTGTTCTTTGTCCTTTCTGTATTATACCCTAATTATATTAAAGTTCCTTTCCATTAAAGGTTTTATACGTTTGTCTTAATGTGGCAAATGGCAAAACCCATTCAAAGAGGACAAGCTTGAAAGTTCTGAGGTGCTCCTCTCCCTGCCCTGTAACAAGAGGATTCACCAGAGACAGAGTGGGGAGCAGAACAGGCAGAATGACTGAAACACACTGCTGAAGGGAGTAGCGGGTGAGGCAGGAGAGGTCTGCTGTGCCATGTGGGTCCCCTCCGTGGTGGAGGACCGAACACGCACTGTTGTACCATGGATGCTTCACAGCGCGGTGCTCAACCCGTTGCGCTATCAGGGAAGCCCTATTTTTGTTTCCTCTTACTTAATAACTGTACACCAAGACATAGGGGTCAGTGCATTCGGTCGCTGAAGACATGCTTATATGAGGAAAATTGCGGAAAAATAGTGGAACAATTTCTAAAAAAAATTTAGGTGACTAGATCAAGGTGCAGAAGAATGGATAGGATAGGAGGGTAAATCGGTCGGTAACATAATTAAGGGGAGGGTGACGGATAGATGATTTTATTGCAGAATGCATGAATAGAAGATTTAATAAATAAAGGGATGACTGGTTAAATAAAATTCTCAGTAATTCTTCCACTTAAGTTACAATGCATATTAAATACTATGAATAAATGGATAAATGGACAGATGGATATATTGGTGAGTAGGTGGGCTGGAAGAACTAGAGAGCTTCTCAATAAAAAAATGATTTTAGGAAAACACAACAAGTTATTCTGTCTCAGAGCACCATTCCCTATCTTACACAAAAGCAAACATGGTCCTTGAAAGTTCAATTATAAATTACAATAGATTATCATACAAACATCTTTGATGCCTTTTCAACTTTCAAGGAAACTATCTTTGCATATAAACTTCTCTCTATTATCTTTGTTAAAAAGAGAGGGAGGCCAGAGAAAATTTTTTGCCAAATAAATATATAGTAATACATAATGGATTAGGACTAAAAAACAAACACCCAAGATTATTAGACAAAAAAATATATATATATACATATATATATATATATATATATAGGGCCTCCCTGGTGGTGCAATAGGTTAAGCAGCACACTGTGACGCAAACCGCAGCCACTGCAGCATGAGTTCGAACCTTGCAGGCAGCCAAGGAGGGGATCTACAGGGCACAGCAGATCTCTCCTGCCTTGCCAGCTGCTCCCCTCAGCAGTGTGTTTCAGTCAATCTGCCTGTTCTGCTCCCCACTCTGTTTCTGGTGAATCCTCTCATCCTCCCAACTCTGGCCTGTACCACAGTTCTTGGATGCATAAATCAACAAACCTTTAAAAAAAAAAGAAATATATTTTAAATAGCTATGAATACTCAAACAAGACATAGATATTGTGGATATTTTTCAAAGGTCAATTTACAGTGACGGGTTCAGTTGTACTATGGAAAAAATTATTAAGAGAACATTGTGTCAATGTTCCTTATGTTTCCAAAGAATGTGATTAACCAGGGTACTAATGGGAGCTGAAAATATGAGATAGATTTCTGATGTGGTAATCACAATTACTTGCTAAACAGGATGTATCTTGTTATCCAAATAACTCACAAAAGCACAGTGGGAAAGAACATCTTGGATAACTAAATGACAGTCATCTATTCTCTCTGAAATTCTATATTTATAAAGGAACTGAGGGATAATCAAAATGCCATGAACTTGGAAGAACACTGCAATTGAAGGTAAAAATGAAACACAAAAACTTGAAATTCAATTTGGGTCACAGAATGTGGTGAGCCATTGGTAAATTATCTTTTTTTTTATCCCTGTGGTCAAAAAGCCAGATAATAACTTAACTGTGTCATACACTCCTACTCCTTGAACATTATAAACTATTATATTCAAATATATGGAAGACTACAGATGATCTTGACCAAAGTTAAAATTTAACAGACATTATTACATTTTCAAGTCTCAAACATGGCTATTCAATGAGTAGTTCAATAGGCTGATGGATGGATAAATGTGATGACAATAGAATTATGATGAGGAATACAGGTAAATGGCTTTACTGGAGATTGAAAGGGTACATGATATGGATGAGAGGATGGACAACTAAATAGATTCACAAACTTCCTTTATCTTACATAATTGAAAAAACCAAAAGACAACGTTTGAATTAAAAGCATTAGTTATGATAGTGGATGAGTCATTTAAATTTTTCTTACCTTAATCTTCTCTTGTTAAAATGATATTAACAAAGTCATCAACATTATTATTTTAGAAAAATCTCAGATTGTTTTTGGAGGAAAGCATGTAAGCAAATGTGTTTATTTTTTAAAAACTCTTACTCTCCCAAGTATGCTTATCCCTAGAATGAAGATTTGGATATGGGACTTACTATACCATCCAGCTATTAGAATTTGAGGCTAATAATAAAACCTGCAAAGCTGTAACTCTGTGTGTGTGTGTGTGTGTGTAAGAGAGTCTATGTATGCTTCTCTATTCTGTTTCCTTCCTGCCAACACAACCTACAAAATGACTGAAAAGAGACAAAACAGCAGCTACAACAACAAAATTTTAAGGAAAACCTGAATGTTCAAGAAGCTTTGACTTGTCACACTATCAAATAGATCTATATATATGCTAGAAATCTAGAAATCTGGGCCTTCCTGGTAGCGCAGTGGGTTAAGTGGTGCACTATGAGGCAAACCTCCGCCACTTCAGCACGAGTTTGATCCCTGCCTCCGGCCAGGGAGGAGACCCACATGGCGCAGCAGACCTCTCCAGCCTTGCCTGCTGCTCCCCTCAGCAGTGTGTTTCAGTCCATCTGCCTGTTCTGCCCCCTACTCTGTTTCTGGTGACTCCTCTCATCTTCCTGGACTCTGGCCTGTACCCCAGCTCTTGTATGTATAAATAAATAAATCTTTTAAAAAAAGAAATCTAGAAATCTGCTTTAACAATCATTGTCATCATAATTTATGTAAAGATGGCATTTTATTTCATATCTAAAGAGAAACAAAACTAATCCTTTTAAGTCCCCTGTTTCCCGTAAAAAGTTGTATGTTGAAAGTCTTCTGCCATGTTTCTCAAAATGTGACTGTATTTGGAAAGGAAGCCACTGAAGAGATGAACAAGTTAAATTAAGGCTATTCTACAGGTCTTCATCCAATCTGACTGGTGTTCTATTAACAAGAGGAAATTTGGACACAAAGAGAGAGACCAAGAATAGACACACACAAGGGAAAGACCCTGTGAGTTCACCTCAAGAAGGAGGCTATTTACAAGGCAAAGGGAAAGGCTTTACAGGAAACCAAATCTGCTGACTCCTTGATCTAGAACTTCCACCCCCAGAAATGTGAGAAAGCAAATTTCTGTTGCTTAAACCACCCAATCTGTTGGATTTTATTATGACAGCTTTACATCCTCCTAAAGTATACTACCTACTTATCTGCTAGCACCTTACTTATGCAAAATGATGTCACAGTTTGCAATGATGCTAGTGACAGGTTATGGTTCTAGGTGTGGAAGGCAGAATAGTCCCTCAGAGATAGTGTTTTAGTTCCAGAACTTACTAATATGTGTGTGACGTTACCAATCTAAAGGGATTCATGTATGTAACTATGTTAAATACACTGAAATGAGAGGATTTTCTGGATTATCTAGATGAGCCAGTCTACAAGAATAACCCTTTCTGTCCATAGTAACAAGGAGAAAAGACTGCAGAATAAATGGTCAGGTGGACTCAAGCTTGATGACTTTGAAGATGTGAGGAGGGGGGTCACTAATTAAGAAATGTGGGTGTGGGCCTGCCTGGTGGCACAGTGGGTCAAGCAACACACTATGAAGCAAACCACAGCCATTGCAGCACGAGTTCGATCCCTGCTGCCGGCCAGGGAGGAGACCCACATGGTGTAGCAGACCTCCCCTGCTTCACCCGCTGCTCCCCTCAGGAGTGTGTTTCAGTCAGTCTGCCTGTTCTGCTCTCCACTCTGTCTCTGGTGAATCCTCTCACCTCCCTGAACTCTGGCCTGTATCCCAGCTCTTTTATGTATAAATAAATAAATCTTTAAAAAAAAAAAGAAATGTGGGTGTGCTACAGAGACTGGAAAGGCAAAAGATAAGATTCTCTTTCTAGAAGCACCAGAAAGAAATACAGTCTAAAAACTTTATTTTAGCCCAATCAGATATGTGTTTCACTTCAGAGCTATAGAATAATAAGGTAATATATTCATGTTATTTTAAGCAACTCTATTTGTGATCATTTGTTATAGCAACAGAAAACTAAGACAGTATTTCAATCAATACAATTATGGCATTACTGAATTGTTGCAAAGTTTACATATTAGGTATTTAGTGACCTTGTAGCTTTTTTAACTATATCTTTCTTAATTTATGAAACAAAAGGGATGCTAATTACTTATCAGATATAATATAGCTCAAACAGCCTATGACTATTAAGATACATTCTTCTCTTTTATATAATTATTGATATCTTACATTTCAATATACTACTATGGACACTTCCTCAAGAAATATACTGTTCCCACAGCCACCCAGATAATTTATTTACTTGCTACTTATCCATTTCTTCAAGAGCACTGGGATTTTCCTTAGATATTAATTTTCTCTTTTATTTATTATCACAACAACCCTATGAGGCATATACTGGGCTCCTCATTTTGGGTTCAGGAAACAAAAGATTTGTGTTCTAAACAACTGCTCAGTGTTACATGTAGTGAGCAAAAAGAAGAAGTCTCACTGCTTCTCAAAGTCATTGTATGGCTTTAATGTTGGTGTCAGAATGAAATACAGGGGAATAGAACTAAAAGAATGTGAAACTAAAGACTTCACTGTTTAGAAAACTACAACCTGTTTGGTGAACATTCAAACATATGCCTCGCATATTACCTGTCTGCTTAGTAGGAGTCTTGGGAGGATTAAAGTCAAGGCAAGCATCACCATCCCTTTGGCACAAAGTAGAAAAGCGTCCTCTACCTAATGACCTCTGGAAACCTATAGCACCTAATTAACACTCCAGAGTACAGGTCCTCAACTCCCCTGTGGAGAGGAGCTAATGACAGAACCCTCTGAAGGGGGTGGGGTAGGCAGGAGGCAGAGAAGAGAGAACTTTGCCTTGCCAGTGAAAAAGCTTCTGGAAATCTAGCAAACCTAGAAAGTGGGAGTAGGTAGGTGAGGTGGGAGACTTGTAAATGACAACATCAAGTTAGAGAACATAATAAGTATATTTTACAAACCAGAATCAACTAATGAGAAAGTCACACGAATGATCATATCTTAATAGCCTTCTAAAAAGAAAAAAAAAAAAAAAGAATTCATAAAATGTCCCAACATAGATTAGGCACCAATTTTAACATAGGAGAAAACTCTACTGTGCCTTCTCCCTCCCAATATTTCCATGTATTCATAATAACAAATGATAATAGTAAATGACTCACAATTCTTCACTCACTCTGATTATGAGAAAGTTGTTTGTTCCAAGGGTCTCTTAGGTCACTAAAAACAGATTAAATGATCCCTTTAATCTCCCTCCAACTAATCATATAGGCTAGTTTTATTTGTGATGACAAGTTCAAGAACTGCTAATATAGAAAGCAATCAACATGGAAAGGAAAGGGGATAAAAGTGCCAAAGATCTTGCATGGACAAGGGTTACTTTCAATTTTGGTGTTTGAGGAGGGAGAAGAAATTTGAGAACATTTATCATTAATGTAAGAGATTATCTGAGATTTAAGTGATGAACTTATATATTCATTTTATATATATATATATATCATTCAAGTGATGAACTTTTATATTTCATTGAATAATAAAAATGTAAACTTCACTTTGGCATGTTATGGGGTGATTCCATTAAAGGGGTAAATTGCTTTTCAGTTATCTTCGTATGTAAAATTGAGGTTTCTTTGGAAGAGATAAAGTCTAGATGAACAAATTGCTTACCTATTATGTGTATGTGTATAAGTGCATATGTGTGCATGCATATGCATGTGGGGGGGGTGACTTAGGAGCAATGGGGTAGGATTGTAGAGACTGGATAAAATACCACTATAGGGGCCTCCCTGCTGGTATAAGGGCTCAAGGCGCAGCACTATGAAGCAGTATGCAGCCACTGCAGCACGAGTTCAATCCTTAGCCAGGGAGCTGACCCACATGGCATAGCTGACCTCTCCTGTCCGCCTGCTGCTTCCCTCAGCAGTGGATTTCAGTCAATCTGCCTGTTCTGTTCCCCAATTTGTCTCTGGTGACTCCTCTCACCGCGCCCCCCCCACACACCTCTGGTCTATACCCCAGTTCTTGTATGCATAAATAAATGAATCCTCTAAAAAATACCACTATAGATATTGGTTAATTTTAATCACAGAGCGCTACATTAAAAAATAACCAGTTTTTGTTATCAAGGTACAAGAAAATTCTGACAAGAAATAAAGCTGGAAGGTTAGTGAGATCTCTCCTTGCTCAGCAGAAACCACTTCTCTCAGGACTTGAGTCAAGCACTAGAAGAAACAGTAAGCTTATGAGCTGCCCCTCTCAAAGCACCTCCCTCCTTCTCCCTGTGTTCACACTTGCACTGATTGTGCAAATGTAATGGTGTGTAAAACTGGACCATTGTTAGTGCCTATTCACTGCAAGGACCCCCAAGAGCCCTGGTGCCCTGCAGTGGATTAAAAAAATAAAAGCCAGTTTCACTTAGTCTTTGATAAGGAAAACAGAACATTTATTTAATTAAATATCAGTCTTGAGTACACAGTTTTAGTATTCTAGGTAATGAAATGGGCAGTGCACATAAAACACTTCTGCTATGTACTGAAGTGTGATTGTTGGTAGAAAAAATATGACATGTGAATGCTTCAATTGCAAGCCACATTTTTTAATGGAATCTCATTTTCCATTAAACACAAAACAGAAAGAATAAATAATCGACAAATTGGCTATTGGAAGTAAATATTCTGACTCTATTCACCATGCATTTTAGCAAAAATGTCCTACTTATAAGACACATTATTTAAAATCTATGAATAAAATTAGCTTATCACTACAAAGATAACCAACAGTGTTTGCCATCCATGAAAAAACAATTTCAACTACCTAGCAAGTATTAGAATTTAAGAAATATTTATGAATTTAAGAAAATCAACCTCAGTGAGACTGAAACTTCAAGATACTTGAAGTTTTATTGTAATTGATGACCTGATGGTATTTCATGCTATGAATTATTTTATTATTTTATAATACAATTCAAAAGGCCTTCATAGCTCAGTAAAATAATATTTCCCAATTTCATACTCTAAGAAAATTATGAATTGTCAAAAGAGCCACTCAAAATGCAAGTGAAACCAATGGATTTGTGGAGTCAAGTATAAAAATTTACTGATACAACTTCAGATCTCCCACTGGAACTGGTCTTTAAGAAAATGTAATTTGCAGAGATTTTGATAAAGTTGCTAACAAAAATATCCACAGTTATCTGTAAAATTAATTAAAATACCCATGGATTTTCCAATGGCATAGTTCTGAGGTGGGATTTTCTTCACATACTTTAGTAAAAACATATGCAACCAACTGGATGAGAAGTAAATAGGAAAATCCAGCAACCTTCTATTAAACTCAAAATTATATTTTTAAATGTACAGAATTATCATTCTTGTTACTATTGTTTTGAAAAGTAGTCATTTCTATTCAAATGGTATTTGCATACATGTTATAGGTTTATCATTTTCTTTTAAAATAACAAGTAATCCTTTGCATTTTCTCAGTTTGAATTTCTAACAGCAAACATATGATTCACACAGACTAAAGCTTTGTGGAGTTCACAAAACATTTTAACTATACAGTTGTTATGTGGGGCCTCCCTGGTGGTGCAGTGGGTTAAGCAATGCACTATGAAGCAAACTGCAGCCACTGCAGCACGAGTTCGATCCCTGCTGCCAGCCAGGGAGGGGATCCACATGGTGCAGCAGACCTCTCCTGCTGTGCCTGCTGCTCCCCTCAGCAGTGTACTTCTGTTGATCTTCCTGTTCTGCTCCCTGCTCTATCTGTGATGAATCCTCTCACCCCCACACCTCTGGCCTGTACCCTAGTACTTATATGCATAAATAAATAAATCTTTTTTAAAAAAAGTTGTCATGTGACAAAAAATGAGAACAATTTATCTAAGTTTAATACAGTTATGTCTTGATAAGGATTTTTACTTAAGAAAACTAAATGATTTAATATTGTGAATATAGGCAGGTGATATGAAATAAAATTATAGGGTCAGCAGCACAAAACCTAACTAGGGAGTTTTATCACTAACCAACCATCGGAAAGTCAAACTCATCTTATTTCAATTTGAGTCAGGTTTTACAGATGGGGAACTAAACTCCTTCTCCCAAACTTTGTGAGTATTTAATGAAATATTACATACCAAATACAAACATATTTTCCCTGGCCAAGTATATCTATCCATGAAGGTAAATGAACAAAAGTTTGCACATGAAAACAATTCCTCTGAGATGCTGAATACTCATCTCAACACATAAGTGATTAATTATGTGATTAGGAAGCCTGGCAATCTATCTAGATACCTAAAGAAAATAGGTGCGGACACACTTCCAGCAGTGTAACTTAAGTGAGTTATCAGAATCATGAATAAAAACACAGATTCCTGGATACTACCTAGCAATTTTTGGATGGGATCCAAGCAATTGTATTTCAAAAAAGCTCCAGATGAAGCAAATATTGTTGGTGCAGACATAGAGAATCACTGACTTAAGAGATCAAAAAGTGATCACTCTATGTGATTGATTTTAATCTTAAAATACTTGGTCAAATTTTTATATTCAATAATGCCAAAGGCCATTTTTAATAAATGGCTCAAGTTGTTTCTGCTAGAGAATAATCAATTTCAAGTTCCAAACATTTGTTTGGGTCATTCGAGCATGCTTAACCCTAAATACTTAAAACACTTAGTTTATATAGACATAGTCATTCATATTTGTTCATATAGTCTACTGTCAAATATGGTCAACAAATACTTACAATGTTTCTACTGCGAGTCTAACACACAGTTTTTCATCTACCCTCGTCTCAGAACAGCAAATTCACACTTTTTTATAGTTAATACCAGACCAAAGATTCCTGCTCACCCAGATCCACAGGTACCTACTGGAATCACAAAGCCTTTTCCTGCCCCTGACATTTATCTGCAGGACTGAAAGTCACTGAAAATAATACCCTTTCCAGGCATCATCCCTGCATGCTTATGTGAAGGTTAAAAAGCATTCATACTCAAAAATTACACTCATAAATATACAGTATCTGGGTGATTGATTAAACAATATCATCAGGATAAATGAATATCAGCTTCTCTTTAAAAAAAAAAAAAGCTATACACACTTAGAATAAAAAAAAAATCTTCAAACCAAGGCGTGTAGTCATCTTTAGTTGCTGGAGCTAAAATTCAACCACCTATTTTTAACATCTCTGCCTGTTTTGGCAAAGAAACAATTGAAAATAAAGAGCTGTTAGTTGTCTTGAGAAGGATTATTTGCAAGACACTCTTAATACACAATTTCCATAGAGTCGCTAATTGTTCCTTACTTTAAAATTCATTCTTCTGAGAATGAGATGCACTTGGTAATGTAAATATCAAGCAGGAGGGCAGAGGATACTGCTCTGCATTAGCATCCACATTATTATTCAGGCATAATTAATACATTCCTAAAAAAAAGTGTTGACAGCACTCTTATTCAAATATATAGCATATGTTTATAGTCTCACACATTGAGGTACACACATAATTACAATATATATGTGAGAGAAATTACAGAGGCAGTCCAAGAAGCTGTACTGGCACTAATTGAAAACTGACACTGTCCAATTAAAGCAGGTGAGACCATGGAATGGCAACCCTGTCAAATGCCTATCAGACATGGCCAGGCTGATTAATAACAAGACATGATGCAATAAAGAGAGCAAGGAAGTTTTTGTTGTGCTTGTGGTTGCTTTAGGACCTCAAGAAGCTTAAGGAAATCACGATACTCACTATTTTTCCTTATCCTGGTCAAGACTTAATCTCAATGGAATGATGTATATTTACAGACAATATTGAACAACTCAAAAGTACCAGGTACCTTTTTCCAAACATGAAGACACCGTTTGGAGGCAAATAATGAATTCTACTTGTTAGAGATGTACTTCTGGTGGTTTTGGTTAGAAAAAGAAAATAATGTGACATTATAATCTTTCATTTTTATTTTTCTCCATTTAAACTCATTAGGAAAAAATTAATGCATCATGTGTAATTATAAAAAAATTACCCTACACTTACTTCAAAACATCCCACAAGAATTAGAGGAGGATTTTAAACTAAGGTCATTCTTTCGCACAATATACTGTTTCTTAGAGGAAATGCATGGCGAGAAAAGCTAAAATCAAGACATGTAGTAAATGATTGTTTTTTTTTTAAAGATTTATTTATTTATGCATACAAGCACTGGGGTACAGACGGAGGTGTGGGGGGGTGAGAGGATTCACCACAGAAAGCGGGGAGCAGAACAGGCAGATCAATGGAAGTACACTGCTGAGGGGAGCAGCGGGCACAGCAGGAGAGGTCCACTGCGCCATATGGGTCCCCCGCCTGGCCGGCAGCAGGGATTGAACTCTTGCTGCAGTGGCTGCGATTTGCTGATTTGCTTCATAGTGCGTTGCTTAACCCACTGCGCCACCAGGGAGGCCCTAGTAAATAATTGTTTAACCCATAAATTATTTGACTTTGAAAGTATCCTTTTGAGTCAGGAGGAAAAAATAAGCAAAATGAAATCCCTGACATTATTGTTTTGAAGATGGGTCCTTCCCAGATCAGTTTAGAAGTTGTCAAGAGAAGTTGAAGGGGTAAGAGGAAAAGATGAAGAAAATCTGAACATACAGCTTTCACGTGCTGTGACTGTTCTAATTGATTAATACTGTGATCCAAGGTCATCCTTATGATTGTCATTTTATAGAGGAGAAATCTGATACACAGAATAGATAATTAACCTGTTTGTATTCCGGACTATACAAGCTAATAATAAGCTGAACCATGGAGTTCTAGTCTTGAACTCCAAAACGTGCATGTCTTTATATTCTTTTCCCCTATTTTTAATAAAGATTCTATATTCCCCCCTGAACTCCTTTGATGTTTCCTTGGGAGTGGGCAAAGGGTGGGAGGATGACGGTGGGGGAGAACATATGCTCTGATTGTAGAAAGAAGAAAATATAATGAACATGTGTTGAGAAATGTTCTTTTGGCAGATTATTAAATTCACAAGACGGCAAAAGGAAGAACAGATACTGGAACCCAAGTATGCCTGACAGCAACCCATTAATTTCCGATACCTCCCATTCCTTTCCAAAGTCTTCTGATTTATTTACAAACAGTTTTGCTTTCTGTCTTTGTAACACCTTCCAAATTAACACCCTGATCTGTGTCCTTGTTAGCCATTTCTTCTAACGGGTCAATTATTGAATTCACCACACAGATGAAAACCGTTAGGTGGTAGAAGGACTTTCTTATGTCCTTAGGTTTCTGTGACACCTGACAGATGGAGCATATGCCCACAAATGACCCAGCATTTAAACAATTGTTGGCTATGAAACAGGAATTGCCAGGATACAGTATGCTCATTCACAGGGAAGAATATTAAAGGATTCATAATTTTAATCAGTAGGTCCCATTATTTCTTTTCTGAGCCAATAAAAGTAATGACAAGTAATGACAATTACATGGAGACACACACTGGAGATTGGCATCCAGGGGGTGCTGAGTTAATGGTGGGTTAGGGGTGGAAAAAAACAGCCACAAAGGTCCCATTTAAGATGTTACATACTTTTTCTTTCAAGTGGCTAATTCCTACCATTGAGCTTTGCCATTTCATGAAAATTTCAAGAATAAAGACTAAAAAGCAACAGATGATTAAAGTTATTGCATGAAGCATCACCTGTGAGGTGAACACTCCTCTAGCTAGCCTTGCCATGTAATGCAACATTATGATAGAGCAGAAAGAATGTGGATATTTTTCATCCCTCAGTCTTCATCCTCAGCTCCAGCTTTGTGATGTAAACATCATGAAATTTCTGGGCCTCCCTGGTGAAGCAGTGGGCAAAGCACCACACTGTGAAGCATCCACAGTCCAGCAGCACCAGTTCGACCCCTGGCCAGGGAGGGGGCCCACATGGCACAGGAGACCTCTCCTGCTTCGCCCACTGCTCCCCTCAGCAGTATATTTCAGTCCATCTGCTTGTTCTGCTCTCCGCTCAGCATCTGGTGAATCCTCTCACCTCCCACGACTCTGATCTGTACCCCAACTCTTATACACATAAATAAATCTTTAAAAAAAAATCATGAAACTTTGGATGAATCATTTTCTCTTCGTTTTGATTTCTACATCATTATAGGTATGAGAGTATCTCCTAGAGACTGCATGAGATTTGTAGGAAGTAAAATACGGTGCTAACTGAAAATATCAGGTGTATTCAGTATAGATGTAGGTCTATGTTTTGAGTCACCAAATATTATTTTATTTCTTATTTATATTTATATATTTCTTCTGACACACATACATTATATATAACCATGAATATATAAATACAAATATAATAATAATGTATGATACAAACAACGTAATATATAAATGTCCAAATACAGACACATGCATCTCTGTCTAGATCAGGGTCAGGTACTAATGTCTGGAAAGAGGCTCAAAAACTTGTCATGAGGGTCCTTGTAAGCCTCCGTGGCCGTCAACACGATACTGAAACCTCAGATTGTCAATGTGATATGATTTTATACAAAACACCGCTCGACAAGAGGTATAGGCTATTCAAAAATACTTGAAAAATGTTGTTCTGAATCTTTTACTATCTATCACAGGGCTACAGAGGAGTTCTGGAGAGCTCCAGCTGCAGCATCATTTCTATAACCAGCCTCTTCAGTAGTTAGTAGAGTTAGTTCCACTGAATTGCACTTTACACACAACAGTTGCACTTTTATGGCCTGTATTAAGGCATGTTAGAAATTAAAAGCCCTGTGAAACACTTGCTGTGATATTACTTGGCTAGGCTCAAGGACGTTGCTCATTACTCTGCCTATAGTCCTGCAGGCAGAAAAACGCTTAGGTGAAAACAACTATTCCCAAGACTAAGACCGAAACCACATTTTTCAAAATGAATTGGTTTATCTATGGATGCGCTGATGTTCGCTACTAATCATCTTTTAAACTTCACCATGGATACCAGCAAATTGTGAGTCAAATGATTGGCCCCACCAATAATAAATTCATAGAAATTCTATTATATAATTTCCTTACTAGTTAAATCAACTGTGTCCTTCACTGTATTTGTTTTCCAATTTCATCAATTTGTTCACAACAGTGACTAGATTGTCACTATATTTACATTTTGGTTTGGTTTGGAAAATAGGTATTTTGACCTGTGGTAAGCTTCAGGAGACTAAGATAAGTAGAATTTGCTTTTGAGATCTTCAAATGCTACCCCCACCCCCATAAGCATGGGCTAAGTGTACATTACAAAGGTTTTATTTCTAATTCTACCTCCTTCATCAGGGAAACTGATCAGCTGTAAAACAACATGAAAGTTCATGCTGACTATTGACTACCCGAGGTTACAGCACTGATCATGTGCCTGCACCCCGCTTTCCTCCTTTACTTCCTGCAATCTCCTGTCCAACTCTAGTAAGGACAAAGCACATACCCAGTCGATAAGGGGCCTCACTCCCTGATTACTACAGTGGCATCTAGATTAATAAGCTTAACAAATAGCAAGAGTTTAGCATCTTTTTTCTTTTTTTAAAAGATGTATTTATTTATGCATACACGAGCTGGGGTACAGGCCAGAGTCGCAGGAGGTGAGAGGGTTCACCAGAGACAGCGTGGGGAGCAGAACAGGAAGATTGACTGAAATACACTGCTGAGGGGAGCAGTGGGTGAAGCAGAAGAGGTCTGCTGCACCATGTGGGTCCCCTCCCTGGCTGGGGATCAAACTCACTCTGCTGTGCTGAGGATGCTTCACAGTGTGGTGCTCAACCCACTGCGCCACCAGGGAGGTCCTAGCATCCTTTTACAATAAGCAAATGGAGATATTTTAGAGACGATATGAAAGTGAGTAATTGGGGAACTTTTCTTGAAGGTTGCCAGGTCATGGAGTACAATACAACACTTTGTTAAAATATCCTTCCTCTGGCTATTGTTCCAGAGGCCAACACATCTGGGGGTTAAGGTGACACCTGGTAGATTTAGAAAAGGGACATGTATGAAGATGTAGAACAGATTGTTGAACAATACAAAATAAATGTTTTCTTAATAGAACCCATAGGATTTTTTTTTAGGTTTTTAGCTGCTGTCAGGTATGATAGTATGCACTACAGAATTCCTCTTAATCATGTAACTGCAAGTGTAGACTAGGCATTTTCTTTCTCAACTAGCTCATCAAGAGCTGGTTGTTTACCCACATGGATTAGAGATTCTTGGAAGACATCTACTATACTGAGCATGCCAGTAGGGATTTCCAATAATTCCACAAATGGAAAGATCTAAATAAAAACATGCCTATTTCTTAATAAGGAGGGAATCAGCCAATCAATATACTCATATATACAAATTAGATGAGTCTGCCAAAAGACAAAATGCAATGAAGTAAAAGCATAGATCAGTTTAATGTCTGCAAAGTCCTTTCTCTATGACACCATCCTATAGCAGATAGATGCCAGGGATAGTATTTAAACAAAAGAGTGATCATTAATCATTTTCTAATCACACTGGTGATTACAAATGACTGCTTAAAAACAACTGCTTGTTTAAATTTGTATTATGCAGAAACAAGACCAAAGAGAATGTTTAAAGTAGAAGAAAAAAGTATGACTATTAAAAGTTAAAGTCTTAACTGCCCAGGAGATTCCAGTTTGAGTTAGCTAAAATTAGAGAAGAAAACACACACACACACATACCGCTATATAGAAGTAGTACAACTTTATTCCATTCAAATGTATATAATCTTCAGATGCATGTTAGTTAACTGTTGCTAGCATGTATCCCAATTTTGGAATATGATTAAAATGTTTCAGAATTTGCACACTATCAGAGACTTCTGCTTACATTACACTTAATTTGCTTATTTGTCAATGCATGTTGTGACCACAGTTTGACTGGAGCACTGAGCCCAATGAGATGGTCCTTACCCTCTGTCATCAGAATGTACCTTCTACCCTCTGTTTCCATATTATAAGCCACTCCAAGAATGCAGCCTTGAGAGATTAATGCATTACTGAGATCATCTGGATTGCTTATGACTGCACCCATGAAAGCCTCTATGTAAACACTTGTGATTCTGGCACGTGGGTGAATAAATTTACTGATCTTGCACCAAAACAAGTCACTTATGTAAGTTCCCTTATTTATTAAAACTACCATTTCACAATCTGAATGGCCTGCCTCTTTTTTAGGTTCCTCCTTGCCCTTTTGTATTTTAGGCCAGTTTCAAATTTCACCTAGAAACTCCTGAAGTTGGGAACTAACATACCCTTGAAAAGTGTTTGAAACTAGCTTATTTCTTTTATGCCAAAGAAATGTAAGTTTACAACCCTGCATTGACCTTTGGAACTCTAGATTCATCACTCACAAACCTTAGGAGACACTTGCTTTGGGCTTAGCATGTGTATCGAGAACTATGTGGACCTTTAAGTCCATAAAAATAAGCCATAAAATCTTTCTTGATCCTGGTAAAATAATGTTCAAATTTAAAATAAAAACTAAAGTAAAAGTTTGTACTACATCATTCCTTTCTCCATGGACCATTAAGGGTTTTCCAGCTACAATTTTGTCTAGTTAAGAAAAGTAGTCTCTAGGTATTTGACTGCAACAAAACAAAGCCCTAAATGTCACCCACATGAAATTCCTGATGTTACTCTTCATTACACCAAACAAAAGCTTTCAAATGAGTCTGACTTTCAACCCTCTGGATCTGACTAGCTAAATGCACATTTAACCACAGAGTCCCATTAAGCATGTTGCTAGCACAGCCACATCAAAGACTGACTTATTGCAGTGGTTTTTGTGCATTTGATTATATCGATTGGAAACTGTGAGCTATGTATTAATAAGATCTCACTAAAAAAATGGAAAAAAAAGGCAAAATAATGAGGATGCCTTTTAATATGCATTAGGAATAACCCAGTTTTGGGGCATGTTGTGAAACACAAACTGTACTGCATTCTCACCACACTGTCAATCCTAGAATCACCCACATCGCGCTGTCAGAAACTGCAAACCACAAAATCATTTGGGTCCGTCAGAAAGTTTGTGAACATTTTGCTCAGTGTAATAATTAGAGAAAATATAACGTCAAATGAAAACAGTACCAAAATGTAACCTATAAGATATATTTTTCAAAAATCAATGGCATTAAGTGTGTTGTGTGGTTCTGGAACTTATGCAAACACAAGAATATACAAAAGGACACAAATCTAATCAATAACTGAATCAACAGATATGTCTAACTGGTAACTAGATTAGAACTGAGATGCTAAAATATAATGAAAATGTATAAAACACTGCCATGACATACTGTATTATCAATTTAGAATAGAGCACTCAGAGACCTATTATCGATTATGCTAAAATAATCTATTAGTGATTATTATTAGAGATAATGCTAAAAACAAAAAGGCATAATTACAACAAAAATGTAATTCAAAGGTTAAGGGGTTTATGTGCTCCAAAAATATATTTGGGGTAATTATACATGCTTCTCCACATATTCTCCAAACAGGGGTCTATTATGTCCTATGGAAAAGTTACCGTGGAGTTCTTTCAGTTTTGATATATAGACAATCCTTGACTATCATGCCATTCTTAAATAATGACCAAGGACATACAAAGCACAGGCTGTAAACAATAGCTTAAGGGTGCTGAACACTGTTTCCTACTTATTTTCTGGGTCCTACCACTCATCCTTTAAACTGGCACTGAGGACACTGTTCTAAACCTTGGGCATAAAACAATAAAAGATGTTGCCTACATCAATGATAGACATATTAATGGACCTGATGACTTGATTTAAACTCTATGAAAGAAAACACAGTGAATGGGAAATATAATCATCTGTAGAGAAAATAAGACCCCAGGTATACCCATATTACCTTGGGGGATCTTGTTCAAAATTCAGATTTTCATTCACCCCATCCACAATGGGGTAGGAACTGTGAATCCACATCTCCAGAAAGTTCCCAGGTAACACTGATGTTGTGATCTAGGGAGCCAGGGGACACTCTTTGAATATCAGGACATAAATCCACTTTTTGGAAAGTGAAAATATGGGCAACTGCCTTTAGAAGAAGAGAGTTTGTATCTAGAGAAGAGATTGTTGTCTTCTTTTTTATTCATAACAATCCTGACAGTGAGACCTCATTTCTATTTGAAATATACAGTAATTATGTTAAAGAGAAATAACTACAATCAAATTTAAGTCCAGGTTCAGTATAATTTCAAAGTTAAAGTTCTTTCTCTTTTGAATCAATCCCATTTTGTACCAAACTAAGGGAATCAATATTAGTTGAAGAGTGTTAAGGAAACCAAAATAAGCCCAACATTTCCTCAAATATACTAGTGATATGACAAGGAAAATTACAAGAGGGGAGGCTGAATTTCTAGGTAGTGATATGCCTTAGGACATCTTATAGATATAGTAAGGATCCTAGACTTTTACCGAAAGGGGTTCGAGGAATTAATGGAGGATTTAAAGGAGGAGAGTAATATGTCTTGATAGGTGTTTTTGAATATATTTCATAATTTAAGTATCTATCTAAGTATGGCTTTATTTCTGGGCTCTCAATTCTATTCCATTGATCTCTGTGTCATTTTTTATCCCAATACCATAATGTTTTGATAACTTAGATTTGAAGTATAGCCTGAAATCTATGTGTGTTATAGCTCTTTTTTTTTTTTGGTCAGGATTGCTTGGCTGTTCATGGTCTTGTGTGGTTCCTTATAAATTTTAGTATTATTTGCTCTATTACTTTGAGGAATGTCTTTGAAACTTTGATAGGGTTTATAATGAATCTGTATATTGATTTGGGTACAATAGACATTTTAATAATGTTAATTCTTTTAAGCCATAAACAAAGACTATCTTTCCATTTCTTTGTGCCACTACTTCTTTTAATAATGTCTTACAGGAGCCTCCCTGGTGGTGCAGCAGGTTGAGCACCCACTGTACTGTGAAGCATCCATGGCACAGCAGAGCCAGTTTGATCTTTGGCCAGGCAGGGGACCCACATGGCACAGCAGACCTCTCCTGCCTTGCCCACTGCTCCCCTCAGCAGTGTACTTCAGTCTGTCTGCCTATTCTGCTCCCCACTCTGTCTCAGGTGAATCCTCTCACCTCTCCCGTGACTCTGGCCTGTACCCCAGCTCTTATATGCATAAATAAATCTTTAAAAAAAGAATGTTTTACCGTCTCATTGCACAGGTATTTTACCTACACTGTTATATTTATTGCTAAGTATTTAAATCTTTCTGATGTGCTTACAAATGAGATTGGCTTCTTTATTCCTTCCTCTTCCAGTTCATTATTTGTATATATTTATGTATAAATATATCCAAAAAATTTATTGACAACATATATGACAAAGAAGCCAAAATATACCATGGGAAAAGGAAATTGTCAACATATGATGTTTGGAAATCTGGATAGTCACATGTATAAGAATGTTAATAGATCACCTATGCTGTGAATGCTAAGGATTGGGGCTGACCTCACATCATACACAAAAAATAACTTAAAATGTATGAAAGGCATGTGTGTATTGCCTGAAACCAAAAGCATAGCAAAAGGGCCTCCCTGGTGGCGCAATGGGTTAAGCAATGCACTATGAAGTGGACCGCAGCCACTAAGGCACAAGTTCGATCCCTGCTGCCGGCCAGGGAGGGGACACACATGGCGCAACAGACCTCTCCTGCCTGGCCCGCTGCTCCCCTCAGCAGTGTGTTTCAGTCCATCTGCCTGTTCTGCCCCCTGCTCTGTCTGGTGAATCCTCTCACCTCCCTGCACCTCTGGCCTGTACCCCAGTGCTTGTATGTATAAATAAATCTTTAAAAAAAAAAATGACCAGAAACAACAAATGTTGGAGAAGTTGTAGAGAAAAAGGAAACTTCCTCACTATTAGTAGGCATAGAGACTGTTCCGTTCCCTATGGAAAACAGTACAGAGGCTTCTCAAAATATTAAAGACAGAGCTACTTTATGATCCAGCAATTATATTCCAGGGTATCTACCTAAAGAAAACAAAAAAAAAAACAACTTCACTTATTTCAAAGGATATATGTACTCCTGGTTAGCACTATTTACAATAGTTAAATTGTAAAAACAACCTCACTGTCCAATGACAGTTGAGTGGACAAAGAAGATGTGATACATGTACACAATGGAACACTGATGATCTATTAAAAGAAGGACAAAAATTTGCCATTTGTGACAACATGGATGGAAATGGAGGGGATTATGCTAAGAAAAACAAGTCAGGAGAAGGACAAATTATATCACCTCAATAAAAATAATGCAATCCTAAAAATAAGATATTACTTCGATTGTAAAGTAGAAAATTGAAAGTATGAGGGCCCTCCCTGGTGGCACAGTGGGTTAAGCAATGCACTATGAAGCAAAACACAGCCACTGTAGCATGAGTTTGATCCATGCCACTGGCCAGGGAGGGGACCCACATGGTGTGGCAGACCTCTCCTGCTTCACCCACTGCTCCCTTCAGCAGTGTCTTTCAGTTGATCTGCCTGTTCTGCTCCCCACTGTGTCTTTGGTGGATCCTCTCACCCCCTGCACTTCTGGCCTGTACCCCAGTTCTTGTATGAATAGAAAAATAAATCTTAAAAAAAAAGAAGCTTGAATTTAAGGAAGAAATATTTTAAATTAAAATGAAACGTAAAATATACCAGGCATGCAATGATAGAAATTTGGATTAGGAAGGTGACAATAAAAATGGAGAGACTTGGTAACATTTAAAAAATATTTACTGAGATAAGATATTAGTAGGGATCTTAATTATAGGCCCAGGCTTATATTTTATATTTGTTAAGCTTGAACATGAATATTTTATTTTACCTTCTTTTGTAAAATATATTTTTGTAGCTTTTACTTACATGTGGCAAAAAGGACAGTGTTCCAGGAAATTTTCTCCTATTTTAAGATCTCATATGGCCTAGTCTATTTTGCATTAGCTCCACATTTCCCAAAAAGAGATATATGAATTAATTTTGAATGGTACAGAAAGATCAGTTTGATATGTATTTTTTTTGTTTTTTTTTTTTTTTGTTGTTGTTGTTGTTGTTGCTCTGAATGGGGAAGGGACCTAAACAACAAAATCTGTGATTATAGAATATTGTTGTCTAGTCAGGACAGAAATCATCTACCATAAGCATATTGGATTGTTGACAAAGGTGTGTTCAGATACTATTGGCATATGGTACAAGCCAGGAAGATAACACCTGAAGGATAAAACTGTCTCCATCCACACCTTACAGAAGCAGAGTGGCACCCACGTTGAACCAATGTCTAACAGTCTGTCACTAACTCTAGAATCCTAAAGCCCTGCCTGCTAAATACCCCAGAAACACAAATCCGACCATAGGAACTGGGAAGCAACATGTCTCGGAAAAAAAAAAAAAAAGTTTAAAGAGTAAATATGGAATGCATCTGAGGATCTGCCCAAACTCCTACCTACTCTTCAAGTCTTTGCTGCAAAGGACATCCCTGATCCCCTGAGCAGGTGGTGACTCAGTACAATACTCAGTACAAAATGAGGGACAAAAGGAAAAGAAATTTAATGTCAGAATTGGAAAAAAGACAATTCTTCAGTTTTTTAAATAATTTATTTCTATAGAGTTTATATCACTGTTTATTTTTGTACACCATTAGCTTTCTTTTTGCAGGTGTAGTTCCCATAGAATTTCTACTACTAATTCACACGCACCATTACCATAGACCCTTGTGCTCTTCCTGCTCTTGTTTTCTTTTGTATCTATACTATCATTTGAGAAAATGTGTAGTAAATCACTTATGTTTGACTTGAAGCATTTGCTGTATACTTAACCTTAAATACTTTTAATTCTCTATCACAATTTTTCAGATCAAGTAATCAAATAACAGTAATCTGGGAGGTAGAAGCCTGGTCTAGAGCAATTAATTAATGGAAACTGAAGGTACTGTTATTTCATTATGAGTACATGACTCTTTCTCACCCTAAAATGGGTATTGAGTCCCTGGCAATGTACTCAAGATTCAATGTATTGTTGTACTCAAGGCATGCTTGGAGAACTGTCAAATGATCACAAGCTCTAATATCACAAAAGAATTTAACTCTGATTGTCACCTGAAGTTTTTCAGAGAGAAAAATGTAAGCTTCAGCTTCTAGTCTTTCAACTGCAAATGCAGCACATGATTCCAAAGTTAGAGCCATGCCAAGTCCAAAGTAAGCAGTCTAGACAAGAAACTGTGCTGGGAGTCTTGCCTGCTGGTAATGTTTTGAATTTGTTACCACTAATCTTAACTACTTGGTCATCATTTGCATTAAAAGCCATGGCCACAGGAAATGGCACTTTTATGTCAGGGAGGAGGAGATGATTACACAGATCGAGCTTTAAGTTACATTATGGATGACAAGGTTCCAACATTTCATAGGCTAACTTTGGAAAAATCAAGAAGTCTATATGATTTAAACTAGCATGACAAAAATAAAAGTAGGATGGAGTTATTCTAATTTGAATGCATCCATAAGCTTGTAAGATATTTATGTATGGCACATAAGTAGGAAAAGTCTTATTATATTATAGGAAATGAATTAGCCTAGCTGTTTTAACCAAATTTGTATTAGATGCAAATACAGCTTTAGGTACTCAGATTCTGAGTATAGGAATTCAGAAATGGTGACTGGAAGTGCCGTTATCACTGAAAAATTCTAGAATTGTGCTTGGACTCAACTAGCATACCATCAAGAATGGAAACACATTTAAGTATTCTCATCTCCATTTCCATCCTGACTGGAAATTCATACCTGCTTACCTTTGATGGAGAGAAAGGAAGGAACCTCATGTTTCTTAGATAGTGATATCATTTTCACTCTTCAGGTGTTTTCTGTGAATTCATAGGAAACATTTGTTTCCTTCTAGTCCATTGGTAACATGTGTTGAGCATCTAGTCTAAAAGATACTTTACTTTGGACTAAAGACACTTAGTCCAATGTATGTGGTGCTACTTTGCATTATGTGTTCCTTAAACGAGAGTGCAAGCTCTCCTAGCATCATAGATACTTCTTCAGCCTATCTAGAACACAGAGGAAAAAAATCAAATTCTTCCTTAGAGAAAGAGGGTATTTATATGGATTCATACAGTCATAAATTTTGAGAGCTAGATCTTAGGAGGTGAGAGAGTAGGCACTGTGAAGTTCATAGCATAAGTTCTGGAATCAAATTCCTCATTCCAGATCGCAGACCTATCACATACTAGCAGTATCCTACAGAAAGTGACATAACCCCTTACCAACTCACTTTTTATTTCTAAAGTAAAATTTCAAAGATGGTGGTAATAGCAAAACTTATGTCCCAGGTATCAGAATTTAAAATGTTCATGATATATAAAGGACTTAAAACAATGTCCATTGCACTGTGTCTATTTAAAATATGTTAGCTCTTACCTTGCATATTTCCCTGGTAAGAGAAGTAAATGGCATTTGAGAAAGAATGAACAATGAGAGAATCCTGCAGTGATGAGGCTTTCAAGTAAATAGTTGCATGGTGCTGAGAATAAAATAAATAACAGCCATAGTAGCTTGAACACTTAACACTATAAAACACTATGCAATGTCCCTCTTGCTTTGTTTAATCCACATGACTAGGAAGAGTAGATAAGGACAGCCAAAATAGGACTGCCTTTTTAATGAAATGGAAAACACCAAATAGTTCCGTTTCATCAGAGGGAGAATGTATGGAGCTAGAAAGAGTACTGTGAGACATCACTTGTAGTGGACAATCTACTCACCTCCCAAAGAGCCATGTTCACCTATTAATGACTTATTTCCCTAGTGGTATTTAAGGCACTTAGCACTAATTAATCAGAAGGCATTTGTCTTGTGGAGGGGCTATGCAGATGTGACAGCCAGAGCTTGACCACTTAGGGTAAAAGGGACATATCTGAAGACTACCACCAGGGGTCCTACTTTCTGACCATCATTTTCACTGTCCTGCTCTACCACTACAAATATATTGAATTAAAAATTCATTTAGGAATACATTAAGAACCTCAGGGTTGCCTTTAGTTTCAACTGCTAAGTGATACTACCTTTTACTATGTTAAATTGTTTTTTTTTTTGAAGTAGTTTCAAAATTGGATGCAAAGTCAAATCGCCTCTCTTTGAAGGATTTTATAAAACACCAATGCCCAGGGACTATTTCCCTCCAGTCTGAAAGAGTAGATTAGGGTGGGACCTAGAAATTGGCACTTTTTTACATTCCTGAGGTGAATTTGATGTTTACTTGCATTGAAAATCACTGTTAGGCTGCTTCTCTGTGGGACGATGCTTTCTTGAGTATAATTACTGGGTGGTTTCTATGAATAAGAAGTCTTTCAGAAGGAAAAAGAAAAATATCGGGTGGTTTCATTTATAGGAGGAATATAGGGGAACCAACTAACGGATGAGGAGAGAAATAATAACAATAAAAAAATTAACAGGCAACTATACATCAAAGACATTCTGCAGGGGAGGAGGTGGAAGTGGGGTCACAACAGGGGAGGGCAGAGCAGAAGGGACTATGGTGATGGTGAACGAGTGAATTGGTGGTGGGAATTTTATGGGGACCTGAGAGGAGAAAGCAAGCAAACAATGTACAAAAATGAACAGTGATGTGGAAAGGAGCTCACCATGTGAACTACTTCCCAGCCTTGCTAATGAGAGCTTTTTCCCCATAGTATCTGTAAAGGGGAACTGGGTATCTTTTCCCAACTCATCAAGTCATAGATTGACCTGCCATTTCTATGAAGTGAATCGCTGTCTTCCCCAAAGAAGAAAACATGGTGCAGGGTAGTAAGAGAACCCAGGAGTCCAGAGTCACAGACTGAACGTTTAATTGTGTTTCCTTCTTTTATCAAGGGCACACCTGTTTCTAATTGCTTTCTTTATTTCTATTTATATTTTTAGCCCAGAGACGTGCTGAGAGGATTAATTACAGCAGTTAATGTTTCCATTTGAAAGGAGATGATACTCTAAAAGTACTAAATATTATTAAATTTAATGAAATTAAATTGGTTTAAAAGAGACAAATGGTACAATTTGGTATTTCATTGATGCACTGGAAAACTACAATACCTCACACTGAGTTGGGAGATAAAGTAATAGAGATAAAAAAAAAAAACTCCACAAATTATATATAAAATCATATCACTGAGTGTATATCTCACTGATTCCTAATAAAGCACAGATCTGTGTGATACATCAGTGGCTGCAGAAGAATTGATGAGGAATGAATTAATTATCCAGTTATCCCAAATGACACTTATTTACAATATACATGATTTCCATATTCTTACCAGTCACTTAGAGCTGAAGTAGTTCATTCAGGGAAAAGAATGCCATAAAATTCAAAGTACTCACTTCTTGCTGTTAGTCACTGAAGAGCCCCATCCCCATACCACTTCTACAGAGAGAGATGCCAGCAGAAGACACAAGTTTCTCCTGCATAATATAGAACCATGGACCCTGTGTCTTGGCCACTTCTCTAAGAACTGCAAATAAACCTCCTCAATAAATTATTAAATGATACATGTGAGGGGTGATTTTAGGAGGAAAGGTAAGAGCTAATAGTTAAGCAGGGAATGAAAACATAAAGTGCATCCACCTGGTAACCCTTTTTTATTCATCATAGATGAGCAAATCACTCAAGGGGCCACAAATCTTCATCTCCACGGACTTTTCCTCCCCAAGGAATTTTTATAGAGAAGTTTCCTGTAGGCTATCTCACAATTATCAACTGTGCATTTGACAAGTGAAAAATAAATCTGCAATCAGTTGGGAAAAAAAAATAAAAATTTGTAGGAAGGACTGAACTGAGGGTAAGCACACAGAAAATGGTTTGTGTCTTTGGCTGTGATATCTATTTACTGGATGACCTTAAGCAATCCGCTTATCTGAAAATGGGATAATGCTAGTTCAGATCCCCTGGGGTTGTTTGTGCAGAGTGAATGTGATTATAGATCTGACATGCTTAGCATTATACAAGCTATTTAGTAAGCATTTAATAAATGTTAGTCATTATACTATTATGTACATGTAGCTGTGCTATATAAACATTTCCTTCTGTCACTCAGAAAAGAGAAAACCAGAAAGATGAAGCTATCAACCGAGCCCTACCCCTCATGTAGGACGAGGCACTCATCTGTTCTTCAGAAACAAGAGTTTCTTATTTCCTATGGGTGCTACTGTTTGTCAAATAACAGACACACTTTGGAACTGTGCTTCAATGGAGATATTGGTATTGAATCTGGAAAGATGAAGTTATGAAAAAATGATTCCATTTATCATGACAACTCAAGTTGCTTGTCAAACATTTCAATTCAGGGAGTATCTGCAAACAAAATAGTGCTTCTTCACCTCTTAGGAAAAAAAAAGGTTTTGGGGAAATGTGCAGAAGTTTACTGCTACCTAATGTTAAAAAAAAAAAATCTCTCCACCTTCCAGATTTACTAAGGGTTAGATCTGGATATAATTTGAAATTCAAATAAATGATCTTTGGAGATGGGGAAAAATTATTTACCCTCCTTTGCAGGTTTTCTTCTAACAGCTAAGTTTAATTTATGTCATCATTGGACAAATTCTCATCAAGTAACTTTTACTCCAGTGTTTGAAGAATCCAGCTACTTATTTCATAACATGACATTCTAATTTATTAGCATTCCAATTAAAAGCATAATTTATCTATAACCTTCAAGTTTATTATTTATATTGCACCTTCCTAGTAGCTAATAAATCACTTGTAATTGACTTTAATACCAAAAAGCTAAATACCAAGCCCTACTGTAATCTGAAAGTGATGGGCTGTACAAACAGATTTGCCTCTCTTGTTCCATAGAACATCAGAGAAAAAATCTGGAGATGTGAAACAATAGTGTAAATAGCTGTCACTAACTAAATATCTGCCATTTCCAGGGGTGTGTTACTTCTCAGAATGCACAGATAAGCAGAAACTTAAGAGCTTTAAAAATTTGGACAAGAGCACAAAGACTGTACGTGAAGAAAACAGAATTAAAACCAGAAATGCCTGGCTTATAAAACATCCTCTTCCCAACACTTCTCTTCCAAGCCTAAATAAAGAGGTGCATTCCTATGTGTAGCAAAGCTCCTTATTAATTCAACAATTTTGACACGCCACAAAAAATAAACATCAAAGAGAAAAAAAAAGTCAGTTTTGAGTCATATTTCATGGCTATCTCATAGATTCTTTCCACAAATAAAGAATATATTAAAAATAATACCTCTACCTCTTATCTCCTTTCACATCTTTCTTCAGTCAAATAGCACATATCAACATAAATGAGTCACCACAGGATCGAATCATACTGTGCTCCTTGCCCCATCTAATATTTATTTGCACATTAAAGATCTCATTACTGGCCCAAATTGGCTTCTGAATATGTGTGCTCCTCACCAGGGCCAGAGTTTACATCCTTGCTAAGGAGAGTTGTGCTAATGGGTTGTTTTATCTTAAAAAAGACAAGACTGAGAACAGAGGCTGCTGGAATCCCTAAAGTCTCCCAGGTCTGATGTAACCACGGCTGATTCAACAGCAACTTATTGGCAAGAAGATGCCATATGGAATACCCCACGAGATCCTCTCCTCCCCATCTCTATCTGTGTTTCCAGAATCACAAAAGCAAGTTTTAAGGAGCCTTAGATCTTAAGGACATGAGAAATTCATGCAAAACAATGATCACAAAAATGATAATAACAACAACAAAACTAATAATGAGAAAATGTTGGAAGATCAAGAAGTCATAATGAGCCTATTAATCCTGTATCATCATTTTAAAGGCATACAGAACCTAATCAAGTTGAATTTGACAGAAAGAAAAATATACAGTAATTTTACAGAAATGCAACACTGTTTCCAATAATCCACAGCCAAACAAGCACTTGAAGCAGAGTGCATTCATGTTTGCTTCTCATTTTATTAATGTGCAGATTTAAAAGTCAGTTTTGGTTGTAGAGTGAACTTTCCAGAAGGTGATCTAGAAATATGGATAGTAACTTATATTATCTTTTTGTTCCTTTTTGGGAAGTTAAAGGTTTCTTCAGAATATCTTCAAATACTCCTGTTCTGACCCAAACTAATTTAAATTCAAATGATAACAGCAAGTAAAAGAAAGAACTGTTCTTGAATCATTCTTTTTCCTGGTGTCCAGAATGTTACACTTTCAAGACTCACATTCTTCCTCTCTTCTGCCAACCACACCCTCCTGCTAACACACACCTTTCAAGTGGGTTCCAGAACTTAAAAGGCTAGAGTACCAACATTAAGGTCCTCAAATCTTCTCTCTCCATTTTTGCTCTTGTTGGGTGATCTCAACCAATCTCCTTATATTATCTCAGTGTCAGTGATTCCAAGAGATGCACCTTTATTCAGTAAGAATGACCGTCCCCCCTGTAGAACCCTAAACTTGTATAATCCAACCCTGTGCTTGACATTCCCACCTCAATATTAGCGTAACTGAAGCCAGACTGTTAATCCGAGACCAAACTATTAATCCTTTGAACTCTCCCTTACTCATAAACTGGTCATCATGTTATAGTAAATTCATTTACCCAAGTTGTAAAAGCAAAAAACCCAGAAAGCTTCCTTGACCTTCCCTCTCACAAACCCTGCATCTCAACAGAAGTGATAAATCAACATCCTCTAAATGACATCCCTAAATTGATCTTTTTTTTTCATCTCCATTACCCACATCCTCAAACCAATAAGTTACCCCTTGAGTGAACCACACAAGACTCACCTAAATGGTCTCGCATTTTCTACTTTTATCTTCTAATTATCCATTCAATTTATTGCAGCCTGGGTGACATTTTGAAATATTTATTTAAAAGAAACATGTTGTTGTCTCTAGCTTAAAACTCTTTGATGCCTACACACCACATTTAAAAAATAAGCTAAAGGCCTTTGAAGATCCATGAGAACATGTTACTTATTCATCTTATACTCCAAATTCCCTCCACTCCTAGCTCACCACTCTCTAGACACTCTACTTTTCATTTTTTTCTTCTGAAAGATTCACCTTGACTCAGCTAAAAAGGCATTTGCATAGGGGCCTCCCTGGTGGCACAGTGGGTTAAGCAATGCCCTATGAAGCAAACCACAGCCACTACAATGCCCTATGAAGCAAACCACAGCCACTACAATGCCCTATGAAGCAAACCACAGCCACTACAATGCCCTATGAAGCAAACCGCAGCCACTACAGCACAAGTTCAGTGCCTGTCTCCAGCCAGGAAGGGGAACCACATGGCTTAGCAGACCTCTCCTGCCTCACCCACTGCTCCCCTCAGCAGTGTGTTTCAGTCAGTCTGCCTTTTCTGCTCCTCACTCTGTCTCCGGTGGATCCTCTCACTATCCACACCTCTGGCCTGTACCCCAGTTCTTGTATGCATAAATAAATAAATAAATAAATAAATAAATAAATAAATAAATAAATAAATAAATAAATAAATAAATAAATAAATATTTTTTTTTAAAAAAGGCATCTGCATAAATTATTTTACCTTTCTATGGTTGGTTACTTCTTATCATTCACATTTTAGATTAAAAAATCACCAATTCAGAAAACTTTCTAGACTATACAAGCTAATTATCAAGAAATTCCATATTACTTCATGGAGGATAAACCTCTCCAAAATGTTCAGAACAGGACTTCTCAAGACATGTCAGAGGTTATTTCAAATTGAGGTCAACTGGAGTCTTGCAGGTTCAAAAAAACTTACAATTCCTTCATATGGGAGAATGAAAAACGCAGCTCTTGACCACAACTGAGTGTCACGAGAAATAACCTTTCTATCAGAGAAACTTCTCTACATGGGAAGGCAAATAATTACAGAACGTATGTTCTTTATTAGCCGAATCCCTGCTCCTTATTATGGGAGTTGTCCTTCTATTTCCTGGAAACTCTAGACATCACCCTATTCCTTACCTCTAGACATATGCCATCCCCCCCATTTACCTCATTGTTTTTGTAATCCACATCTGTGTAGATCTCCCAAGCATTTGTAATTAAATTTGTTCTTTTCTTCTACTAGTCTGGTTTTATTATTTTAATTTTTATTTATTTTTTTCTTACAATGTTTGCTTTCTCTTCTAGGTGTAGTCTCCATAGAATTTCTACTACCAATTCACCCACAGTCTGTTAATTTAATTGTATGACCAACTCAAAGAACTCAGATGGATAAGGGGAGATTTTCTCTCTACTTTGAGAACCTATTTGTTCTTGTTTTACTTCCTAACCTCAAAAATGGGAAAATAAGCTTCCTGTGAGCAGAGAACTAATTTGTCTTGTCAGTCCATACTTCAACACCTAGAACAGTGGCTCACCAATAACTAGCTTCTATGTAATGGATTGTTGAATGAGAGAATAAATGAATTGAGACAAAAATGATGGCAGTTAAATGGATTTCCATCATCTAGATGCTTGAGAAAAATAAAATTCAGAAGATATCTTCTGTCCTTTAGATTAGTTTGGGATTCAGGATAAGTGTTTGCAGATCAATTTCATGTCAAAATGGTACACAGCTTTTGACAGAGTGATTATTCTACTCTAAGTCAAAACCTAGTTGCTTCCATGAATGCAAAACAAACCCCTCACTAGATCTAGTTGGGAACCAGATTTTTCAGACATATAAGACACTCAGTAGAAGTTTATTGAAAGATTATTTATCCCATTTTCCATGTACTGTATTGAGTTTCAAAAATAAACATGTACTTGAGACATAGCTTTTTTCCCCTCAGATCTCATACTGTAATGGGGATGCAACAACAATAGAATATTCATAGTTTAACATGGTAAGTAACTTTATCATGGGATTATGTATTATGGAGTCTTGTGGTTGAATATCAGAGCATGTGTGTTTTGTATAAGTGAATGCCTAATCTGGTTCTCAAAGCAATGTGGTAGGTAAGGTTGGGAAAAGCAGAATCAGGGAAGGGACCAGTCAAAGAACAGAGTTAAGTTGTCAGTCTGTAGGGAAAAAACTCAAAATATTGGGTTATCAGAAAAGGTATGACATATTTTTCTATGTTTTTTTTTTTAAAGATTTATTTATTTATACATACAAGCACTGGGGTACAGGCCAGAGATGTGGGGGTGGTGAGAGAATCCACCAGACAGAGCAGGACACAGAACAGGCAGATTGACAGAAACACACTGCTGAGGGGAGCAGCGGGCAAGGCAGGAGAGGTCTGCTACGCCATGTGGGTCACCTTCCTGGCTGGCGGCAGGGATCGAACTCGTGCTGCAGTGGCTGCAGTTTGCTTCATAGTGCATTGCTTAACCCACTGCGCCACCAGGGCGGGCCCTTTTTCTATGTTTTGTATGCAAAAATGCACCATGGATTTCTGACAACCCATAGATAGAAGTAGGCTTCAGCATAAACAGCATAATGGAGTGGTAGGGAAGAGAAGCTTCAAAATCAAGCAGAACTATCAATAGGTTTACACTCCAGTTTTACTATACATGTTTGGGAGTCTTTGGAAAAGTTACATCCTTGCACAGATGAGAAGAATGAAAGCTTGGAGAGCACTGTTTATTACTCAGAGGAATATTGTGAAGGTGGAATGAAACAATATTAGGTGTAAAGAGTACCACACTACACTTCCTAGCACATGTGTATCTAGTAAATGTTTGCAACATTCAAAGTGAAAGACATAAAACGACAAAAAAAAAAAAAATGAGCCAAAGTGGTGAAATGTTGATTAGCACAGAATCTATAATCTTGCTGGGTTTCAATAAATTTAATTTAACCAAAAATAAACTTCTACTTTAAGGGTCTTCGGTTCTTCCTTTCTAAACATTGCCTGAGGAGGTGTCCTTTCCATTTGATATAGAGTATAGAGGTTTGACTATTACCTTATTAGCAGTGTCACCTTTTCTAAACTAAGTTTTCCCCCTCCTTCTCTGTTTGAAACAGGAAGACCATTAATGGCTAATTGTTAAGACCATTGTTCTCCCAGGTGGCCTAGGGGTTAATTCTCAGTGCTATCTCCTTTATAGCCTGACTTCCATTCCTAGCCAGGGAGCTGACCCACATATCGTACAGCAGACCTCTCCTGCTTCACTCCCCATTCCCCTCAGCAGTGTATTTCAGTAAATCCCCCTGTTCTGCGCCCCACTCTGTCCCTGGTGGATCCTCCACCACCACCATCACCAGCCTCTAGCCTACACCCGAGATCTTCTATGCAAAAAGAAAAAAAAAAACCAAAAACAACACATGTATGTTTTGGAACATATTGATACATATTTTCACATGAACAAAAAAGAGGAGCAATATTCCAGGTATGTTTCTAATTTTCTTCATTTCCTAGTCGAGGCTTTTCAAGTTCAGTACCAAAAAAATGACAGAAATTAAAGTAAAAATTAAATATAATATATAAAGCATATACTATTTTCCTTTACCAAAGATAAAGGAGAGGCAAAAGGAAACAAGGACAAAAAAGCTAATAAAAGATGCTCAAAGAAAATAGCAGGTAAAGGGCCTCCCTGGTGGCGCAGTGGGTTAAGCAGCTCACTATGAAGCAAATTGCAGGCACTGCAGCACGAGTTTGATCCCTGCTGCCGGCCAGGGAGGGGACCCACATGGCGCAGCAGACCTCTCCTGCCTCACCCGCTACTGCCCTCAGCAGTGTGTTTCGGTCAGTCTGCCTGTTCTGTTCCCCGCTCTCTGTGGTGAATCCTCTCACCCACCCACACCTCTGGCCTGTACCCCAGTGCTTGTGTGCATAAATAAATAAATCTTTAAAAAAAAAAGAAAATAGCAGGTAAAGCAGATTTATTACAATGGTACATTGGACATGGTTATCCATTAGGAAAACAATTTGACTCCAGTCTGTCTGACAGTCTGAGTTTGAATTTAGGTTTTATTTATATGAGTTGTATGATACAAGCAATTTCTTAAAACTTCTCAAGTGCTTTTAAATTATCTTTAAATAAGACATGAGACTACCCAACTGAAAGGATCTCCGTGAAGATTAAAGGAATAGTACATGAAAAATGTTATCTTTGTGAATAGAATTTGCATCTAAATGGTTGCAAAGTCTGTTTCTCCATTAAAATTGTTGTCACTGGAAAGAAGTGGTAGGTGGCAGGATACACTCAGCGTCACTCAGTTCCACAAAAAGGTCTATTTCATTTAGGGGTCTAGATGCAAAATAAAAGATAGGGAGATTCAGGAATTCAAGTTTGTCCACCCTAATATGTTATCGTTCTTGCTCCCAAAGGTTACCTAAAGTTACAGGCAAAGTGAAAGTCTGGGAGCATCCTACTCAAAAGGTTAGCTATGAAGTCTAAGTTTACTTAAGAGTTAAGAGTCTGATGAGGAGGAACACAGAACAGGGTTGAAGAAGCTGAATGCCTTCTTTAGGAAATCTGAACTCAGGGAGTCATCTGCAAAGGCTGAGAGATTAGCTTCAAGGAAAATAGCTATTACAAGACACGGAGGAGAAATTAGAAACGACCAGCTGGTGTGAATCAAGAGAAATATGTTGCTAAAAGGTGGTGAAGCAAGCTGTTTACAGAGAAGTAGGCTTTCTAACAGCTTTCTCAGGCAAGGTGATTTTTTTTGTTTTGTTTTGTTTCATTATTTTCTCCTATTTTTCTCCTAAGTCCTTTAGAAGACTCGAATGAATGGTTATCAAATGTGAAAAGAAACGTGGTGGAATCAAAGGATGCTTTGTGATTTCCCTTCATTTTTAATAAGTCACAGACAAAATGGATTTCAACCTCCTCAAAATTACTGCCTGTCAAAGGAATCTTGAGAAATTGAGTCCACTTTCCTACTTTGAAGCTTCTACCATCTTTAACCTAATATCCCACACATATAAACACGTGCACATATACATAAACACAAGAAAACTGAGTAATATTCCAGATCCTGAAGACAATCTGCAATTTAGAAAAACTAAGCATGATTCTGTTCAGTGCTACCAAGTAACTTATCTAAGGTGGCACAGCTATAAAGCTAAATGCAAATTGTAGAGCTCCACAATTTAGCCTCTTAATATTTGCTGAACAGAACGGCAATGCTTCTTTTCTTCTTTTGAGTAGTGCAGAACAATATTAGGTAAGTCTTACAGAGAAGAAGAGATGAGATTGATGTTTTAGATGAGTCTGGAATCACCATGTGAGATGACTAAGGTTAGTCCAAGTTTGTTATCTATGTCCCAAGCATGTGTGTAACTAACTATTTATTTACTGGATAGAATATTCCATAAGGATTGAAGGAGAGTGTTTCTTCTAGTGTACTAAGTATTCTCTTGCTCGGGAGCTTTTTGTTTCTTGACATTAAGAATTTTAAGACTGTCCAAAATTAGTGTCACAAAGTGTATCAAAACAACTTCTAACCATTATTTATTTCTCATTCATGAATACTCTGGTTGATTTTTTTTATTTGTGAACTCTAGCAAGTTTGACATTAGGCTTGAGTATTATTACAATGATTATGAGGAAATAAAGTAAATATGATTTTTTGGTAAAGAACTGATTTCTTAAATATTTAATCATTGTATATAAAAAATTGTATTAAATACATAAGGAAATGCTGATCATTCCCCAGGAAGCATATTTTTGTAACTATACCATTCAAGGAAAGATTCACCTCCTTTCAAGTCATACAGATTCAACAAACATATATTGAGTCCCTACTATTTTCCAGAGGAATTACACACAGTGACAATGATAAAACGTAGCCCCTGGCTTCAAGGAGTTGTCATTCTAGGCTGAAATCTCCTTAAATACATGAGTCAGTGGAAAATGAAACTGGAAAAAAGATCCAATTTCAGGTTGTACACATCTGAGAGAAAGAATAACATATTTTTCCTCTCAAGAAATAACACACTCCCTTTGAAGACAATACACAGATGTGCTTTTTTTCCTTATTCTAAATATTTGTTTCAATTCATTCTTTAAAAAGCTTCACTCATGATTTGAGAGTTTTGTACTATGCTTATGACTAAAATATGTACCAGCACCAAATATATATTTAAATTTCAACACGAAATAGCTATTCCTCAACTTACAAAGCTGTTGGGGTGCTACTCTTAAATGCTACAGCTCACAGGGAAATGGAAATAACCAAGGACATATTCATCTGATGGAGTTTATGTGTCAGCGAGACAGTCAGGCAAACCATGTGGTTGAGAGCACAGGGTTCATAATCACATGCAGTTAACAGTCTCCATTAAATGTTCCCTGTCATAAATCTTCCCTGTCAATACTTTCATCCTGGTTATTGAGTCATCAAGAGGCTTGCTTTGATAACGGTATTATAATGAGAAAAATCACACGTAAATCAAACGGTTGGTAATTACCACCTAAGCTAGACTTGTTGACACCAAATAGGTGAAAGATCTGAGGTAGTTGAGTATAGCTGACATGTTAAGAAAACACTTTTTAAAATATGGTGTGGAGTCCCCAGTCCCCCTTGTTATTGGGACTACTGTCTTGGTCCCCCGATCTGGTTTCTGCTGGTCAAGCTAAAATGTAAAGTCTGGGTAAAAGTCTGGTATGTGGGAGCCAGCGGACAGACTTCATGGTCGGATTAGCTAGACTACTTTACTTGTAAAGATTAACAGGAAGTTGGGCCTCCTGGTGGCGCAGCGAATGGAGTGCCCCACTGGCACTGTGAAGCATCCACAGCACAGTGGCATGAGTTGGATCGCCCGGCCAGGGGGGTGCCCCACATAGGGCAGCAGACCTCTCCTGTCTCACCTGCTGCTCCCCTCAGCAGTGTATTTCAGTTGATCTGCCTGTTCTGCTCCCCGCTGTGTCTCTGGTGAATCCTCTCACCTTAGCGACTCTGGTCTGTACACTGCTCTTGTATGCACTATTTACAATTGGTAAGACCTGGAAACAGCTAAAATGCCCAAAGGTAAGAGGACTGGATCAAAAAGATGTGGTATATATACACAATGGAATACTACTCAGCAATCAAAAATTTAAAAACTAGGGACATTTATAGAAACATGGATGGAGCTAGAAGAAATTATACTCTGAAACGAGCCAGAAGGCAAGAGAAAAATATCAGATGGCCTCGCTTTTAGGAGGAATGTGAAAAAACAACAATCACAACAAAAAATAAAAAGGAAGAAGAAAAAACAAACAACAAACAAACAAACAAAAACAAGAGAAAGAGAAAGGAAATGGGCAATCATAACCAAAAACAACCAAACAATCAAATAAAAACTCAACAAGATCAAAAGATCAAAGATAAACCCAGGGGACCATGGGGGTGGGTGCAGGGAGGGGAGGGCAAAGACGGTGATGAGACGTAAAGAGCACAAGGGACTGAGGTGACGGTGCATGGGTGAAAATGGTGGTGGGGAATGCAAACTATGTCAAATACAATTAAATATAATAAAAATAAATAATTTTTTTAAAAAAATAGTTGAACATCTTAAAAAAGATTAACAGAAAGTTAAGGAAGACCAGGGACTAGAGATAGGATACTTTGATTAGCAGGAACGATGGAGTCTCCCAGAGACTAGTTCCTGTTCACTCTACTCTACCCTAGCTTGTAGCACACAACGGTGCATCCCCAATAACACCCCTCCCTCCCATGCATGGATATTCATCCATGTGCTTGCCCACCTTCTCTGAACCTGAACCTCAATAAATATGAGGCTGCCCTTGTAAAGTGGCTGCACCTCTTGAGGTGTAAGCCCCTCTAGGTCATTCTCTAGACTTTGAGTTTTCTCTCCCTCTTCTCATGCTGCTCCCAAGGCTGCCACTCAAAGAGGCGACAAATTGGAGATGTTAAGACTGATGCAGAAGGGTTAAGTCAGGCTCTGTGAGAATGAGCTTTTGAATATTTCTAACTTGTTTTTTCTGATTATTCTGACCAAATCATTGGTGCTTCGAAAAATTCATGAAGTTGAAAGAAATAGCCAAAAGGGGATTTAGAACACAGTCAAAACTTAACATATACACAAATATATCTTCCAGAGAAAATGAACTTTTCATTCATTATTCACCAATGCAACTAATGTGCAATCAAAATACAACTGCTACTCTAAGTAGGAAAGAACCTGTTCGGAGCTAAAGGAAAAAAATCAGCCGTGCAGCCACAGATCTTAGATGCTTATTTTTCATCCCACTCAAGAATATGTTAAAGAGTATGTCCTAATTGTTCAGTGCAGCATCTATCTATTTTGCCACTATCATTTTCCTCTCAGTATTTTTGACAAAATAGTGGGGCAAGGAAGTTATGTCTCCCATAAGAGAAAATAGAGAGGGAGTGAATTTTTCTTGAATAAATTATTTTATTGAAGTAACAATGGTGAATGGCATTTTTAAAAAAAGGCTTATTTATTTATGCATATTAGAGCTGGGGTGCCAGAGAGGAGTCACCAGAGACAGAGTGGGGAGAAGAACAGGCACTTTGACTGAAATACATTGCTGAGGGTAGCAGGTAAGACAGGAGAGGTCTGCTGTGCCATGAGGGTCACCTTCCTGGCTGGAATCGGATTCATGCTGAAGTGGCTGTGGTAGCTTCGTAGTGCTGAGAATTAACCACTTGCACCACCAGGGAGGCCATGGAACCGCATATATGTTTTACAGGAAAGGTTCATACATCTTCAAATGCATGTTGCCCACCATGCCTTCCAGCAAGGCACCAAATAATCTTCCAACATAGTCTATTGGGTCCTCTCCCTCCTTTGCTATTCAGTACCCACAAACTCCCCCTTTGCTAGTCTCTGAGAGTACGGACTCAGGTTTCAACAGTTTGTTTTGGTTTAGTTTTGTCTGTTCCTTTGCTTTGTTTCTTTATACTCCATAAATGAATGAAGTCATCTGGCATTTGTCTTTCTCCTTCTGTCTTTATTCTGCTTAGTTTCATGCCCTCCAATTCCACCCACTTTGTTGTAAATGGGGGAGTGAAGATTTCTCAAGTCATTCTATGCACCCAAAGTCATCAAATACATTTTTGGAAAATAACCTATGTCAATCTTACCCCTAATTTGGAAGAGCACAAAATAGATCAGCATCTTAATAGTTGATTATTCCTATAGCAAAATAACATACTGAAACATAATTAAATCCTGGTTACATGGTTGACATTGAGAAATTCTTTTTCATGGAACATCTATTCCTATTTCACAGAATACACGTGAATAAATGCTAGAGTTAAGACATCTTAGGCTCCATGAAATAGAGCATCACCCCCGTTTTCTGTTCCCTGGCTTCCTGCACCATGCATAGCCTGAATGATCCCTGAAATCCAGACAGGCAGAGATCTGTAAATGAGGTCTGAGCAGCAAAATTATCAATACATCCTTTTCTGTCTGTAAAGCATGAGCCCAGCACACTTTCTGGTAGGTGATAGAGGCTGTAATACAGAAGGCAAGACCTTTTGATCCCAAATGGATCTTTTTTTCCTCCCTGACTTCTGTGTTGAGAGAAAGTGCTAGAGATTAGACAGAGTAGGATATTTTTAGCTGAGAATCAGCTCTTCATAAAAAAGACACTGTTAGGGAAATATTGCAGGTGGGTACTCGATTTTACTCTATTTAGCAAATGTGAATAGGAGTTCAATACTTGTCTGGTGAGTGAATCGATGTTGAAAAGATTAAATGATGTGCATGCAGAGTACCCCGAGGGTTGTGACTGGGTATCTAGACCCCCCCCTTTGATTTGGATTCAAAAGGTTTAGTACTACAGATGACACTATAAAGAAATACAGCTTCGAGATGTGAGACTTGTGTTCTTATTTTCCTCTCCAACACCAGTCCAACTATCATTCCCCGTTTTTTACATCTTTAAGCCACCAAAGCTCCCCACTCTGGTCTGTGAATTATAATAATAAAAATAAATAAGAAATAGTCATAAGAAGTAGTAGATCTACTGGGAAAAATGCTTCCTTTGCAGCAGACACTATAGTGGGTCACACGCATACACTTTGTTCAAGGCTCTCACCACACCTGAGTGATCCTGCATTATCTTCTTTTCACCTTTGAGAAATATGGCATTCAAAGAAGGGAAGTAAATGACCCTAGATCATTCAACTCATGTGGAAAACTGGGATTCCAAATCAGAAGGTCCTGCTTACCTTCTTCAGTGAGCCTCCCATCTTACTGCACTGAAGTTAAAAGCCTGAAAGAGCTTCTGAACTACCGTTATCCTTTCTTTAAATGCAGCACCTTTATAGGATGTTAACAATTCCTATCGTGCCTATCATTTCTCCTTTTCTCTTTACTCATTTAAAGGGATATATGACTTCCCAGTGAGCCACTGTGCTAAGCAATAGAATATTGCAGGTCCCCTCACTAAGAGGAAATGCATTTCCAATTTTATAACGAAAGTCGATGGGAAAATGGGATTTGCTTCACAGGAATTTGCCAACTTTGCTAGAACTCGTTCATTGCATAAGCTAGTAGAAAGCTTTGATGTAGAGAGAAATGGAATAAATCCTAAATCAGTTACTAAAATATTATTTGACATCCTGAAGGCAGTGGCCATGTCTTCTTGTTCATCTGTGTAGCTTCTAAAGCAAAGTTCTTTACAGCTGATATTTAGTATTTGGTGAAATAAAATATCTTTTTGGAGATGGGTGAAAACTATTATTCTGACTAATAAGAATTGAAATATTAAGCAAATAAAATATAATTTTGTGTATAAGTTAATTACATAAAAATAAAATACCAGTCCTATAGTCAAAAAATATCAGAGAAACTGCATTCATTAATTCAAATATAAATTCATTTTGAGCCTCATTGCTATGCTAGATACTGAGATTATTAGGCTGATCACCAAGAAAACAATGACATACAGTTTGATTGTGGGGACAGACATGGTTTTGCTTGTGTTTTTCTGTTTCCTTTTGATGTCTGTGATAGTAAGTTTTATAAAATGTAAGTATTAGGTATGGAAAAATGCATAAAGAGATTTGACTTCATGGAAGGGTGTCAGGGACAGTTTATTAAATGAAATAAATATTTAACTAAGATTTTCAGAAAGGTTGGAAGTAAACAGTGTGGACCAGGGAAAGCGCAGGAGGTGAAGTCAAGACAGAAGAAACAGTCTAAGACAAAACCCAGAGGAAATAACCCATGTAAATACCAAGAAATGAAAGGAAATCAGAAAGGAGGTAGGACAGATACTGTTGAAAAGGGTGCATGACCTGCAGAAGGTTGAATAGAAAGGCAGGAGGAAAGTCATGCACTGTCTATTACACATCCTCAGAAATGAATCTCCACTAAGCAATGAAAGAATAATTGATGTGCAGTGTCCTGCAAGATCTTCTCAAAGTACAAATCAAATCATATCATCTCTATGATTAAGTGCAGAGTACAGTTTGAGGATGGAGCAAATGAATGCAAAGCCATCATCTGTAATATCTTTTTAGCAATTGATGACACTAGATCATTTTGGAATCAAGTTCCATCTAGAAAGTAAAATCTTCACAGAAGCAATATACCCCTTTATTTTTCTGATTTTTCCCCTCCATCTACTTGAATTTTTTTAACCAGAATAATATTTATTTCATTGGTTGCTCTTCATATATTTTAAAATAATGTATCATATTGTTGAGTGGAAGACCAGTATATTGTGAAGAGGACATCCAAAATAAACATAATGAAAAGGGGGAAAAAATGAAAATGTAAGTTGTCATCTTCCCAAAGCTCAACATGAGACAAATTCTCTCATTTAAGAAGTAGATCTGTTCAAATATGTATAATAAGGACATACGATTGATTACTATATAGAGACTTTCTCCTATGCATGTCAAATGATGAGATTCAACTTCCCTTCATGTTATGTTGGTCATCTTCATAAAAGTCTTTCCAATTGTGTACTAGAGATTGTGTATTTAAAAAATAAAAAGTGGTCTTTCATTGAGTTGAAATTTTTTCATGTCAGAGCTTTTCGCACCTCAAGAGAACCTATTTTAAAGTTGGTTGTCCATCTCTCATTTATTCACAGTAAAGGAAAAAAGTGTAAAAAACTAGACATGATGTTCTTCCCTCTTGGTTACACAGTCTTCTTCCCTTATTCAGAATTCCCTATCAATATAACATCTGTAACTATAAATTGTGTTCGATAATAATGATATTAAAAGTTAAAATATAATGACCTGCTGTGATCGTTGTGTTTCCACAATAACCCTCTAAAGTTCATGTCCATTCCATGTCACAGATGAGAAAATGAAAAGAGTTAGGGAAATAACTTAACCAAAGCTATAGACTTAGGAAGTGTATAAGGAATTTAACCCCGTAGTCAAAGACCACGCTATCTCCCACTAACAAATACTGGCATTCATAAAACAAAGTGAATTCTTGCTTTTCAAGTACCCCAGTACTTCATAGACACTGCCTTTATCTATTGTACTTTCTCATTTGTTCTTATTGATTTTTAAGATCTGACAGTTTACAAAAAAGACTTTTATAGTGATGTGTTGGAAAAAGGTGTTACAAAGAACGATGGATAACTCTGAACAGGAAAATCCCAGTAAGAACAATTTTTTTTGTTTTCTGTAAGAAATCAAATCATCACCATAATAATACAATATCTTGTAAGGATGTGTCTTTCAGGGCATCTGAGAAACTCAAAGTGATTTGGCTCTCTCCATGGCAAATGCTAAATTACTGGAAGTATTACTAGATAAGTAAATACCAAATATAAACAGCCCTGTTATCAAAATTGCCTTTTAAGACAGAAAATAGCTATTCTACTTTTGAACCAGCAAATGTAACAGAGTCCTATATTAAGAGAATCTAAATCCCTTTATTTATATCAACACCACTAAGCTTTAGGATTATTATGCTTGATCACTTAAGTTAGATGTAGTAATGTCCAAATATTATAAATAATAAATTTACAGTATTATAATAATATAATTTTGGTGCATACATTAGTGATTACATTAAAATATCAATTTCCTATGTCAGTTGTCAAAAACTGCACACACATATAATACTCACACACACACGCACAATTTAACTATAAATATCAATAACCTGAAAATCAAAGACAAAAGATCCAGTTTGATTCCATTTCATGACAGTCTTTTTTTTGTTGTTGTTTATTTGCTATTTTAAAGTAGGCAAGACAATATGAAAGAAGCTAAACCATCACACAGCAAAATATTAAGATAAACTTAGAAAAATGTCTGAAATTGATTCAAATAACCACTAGACCCAAGCAAAATTCATCTCATATAAAAGGAAGAAGAGGAGGTAAATTTGCATTGTGTTTTATTATATTCTTTAATGTTATCTAATTTCCAAACAGCAGACCCAAGGTAATGCAAATTCTATTTTATGAGGGCAAATTAAGCCTAGTTTGCATAAGCACAAAGCAGTATCTATTTTTACAATAAAAATACCAAGTCCCTGAACAGTATTTTTATGATGTTACTTAACAAGTTTGCACTTCCTTGGCAAGAAGAAGTTATTTTACTTCTCAAGTATAAAACAGAAAAAAAAAAAAAGAATAAGAAGCTAAGCAAAATGCTCAATTCTGTACAACTCATTCCAATTTCCATAGTGTTTTTATTGGTATTGATTTTCCTTCCCCTGCACCCACAGAGATGAACCTGAATACTTAAGGCAGGAGGTCCAGTCTGCAAAAGGGCTAGAGGATCCTTAAAGTCAAACATTATATGATTACCCACATTGCATCTCTAATCCACTTTAATCCTGCTGTGGTCAGAACTGCTCAGCTCCCAGGTAAAGTCCTCACCTTAATAAGTGTAAAGTAGTCTACACATGTGTTTCATACAAAGTGGATGCTCCACAGAAAACACTGGGTGTACCAGGGTAATTTAGTATTTCTAACTGATTTTCAGAGTAGATTAGGTGTTAATGTAATATTGCTTGGCAAATTATTTCAGCAGAAGCAAGTTAGTGGAAATGGTTATATATTCAAAATTAGGTTTTGGCCAATTGATTCTTAATTACACAATCAGAGACACAAGAGATCAAAGTTAATAGTCCTTTCTCTTCCCCTTAGACATATAGACACACACGTGCACGCACGCACGCGCACACACACACACACTCCATGAAATGTTCTAGCTGCTCTTAGGAAATCAAAGCATATCCAGGCAGTATTTGTCTAAGAATAAAGCTTCAAATGTCTAAGCAAGACCACCTACAGTCTATCTGATTGTTCCCTTCAAGGAAGCCAGAAAGAATGTCGATTTAAGAGCCAGGAGCTGCAGCTAAGTGTAGTTTAAAAGGAACACATTGGAAACCCTCCCTATCTGTCAGGTTCACCATTTCTGTGAAAAAGAACACCAGTTAATGTGACTTCAAGAGACTCCAAACTATTTAAGTAGCCATTCAGCTCTGGTACAAAAGAGGAGAGTGTAGGATTTAAGGATAGAAATGAAAGGACCAACTTAAATATATATGAAGAACTATATATAGGTACACGCACACAAACACACCCAGGCACACACTCATTTGCTTTGTTCATGTTACAAAGGCTTTCTGAATGTGGCAAATTTTCTTGTAACTCAGATTCTTGGACTTTGTTATTTTCCTAAAGCATGAACTACTGTCTGCATGAATCTTTAGCTGGTTGGTTTTTCATCCTTCAGATTATAGCTGGAATACCACCTACTTTTGCTGACCCCCATATTTAAAATCATTTCCTGGGGCTTCCCTGGTGGTCTAAGGGTTAAATCTTAGCACTGTCACCACAACAACCTACCCTTAAGACCTGAGTTCAATCCCAGGCCAGGGAGGTGACCCACAGGGCACAGCACCTCCCCTGTCTCACTCATCCATTGCTCCCCTCAGCAGTGTGTTTCAGTAGATCTGCCTGTACTGATATCTATTCTGTCTCTAATGAATCCTCTCAAACCAAACCCCAGCCCCGCCTCTGGTTTGCACCCTAGTTCTTCTATGCAAAAATAAAATCTTTAAACTAAAAAAATAAATTCCTTTCCCTTCTACCATTCATCCTTATCTGATCTTTTCCTCCACCTCTATATTCCCAGAACATAGCACAGTGTTTGCATACACCAGGCACTCAATATAGCGTTCTGTTAATATTAGTGCTCCAGTGGATTGCTAATTCTAATTGGATAACTGATGGTCACTTATACTACCTGGATTGTACTTTGAACATACTGTAAGTTGCCCTAAGGACAGAGAATAGTGTGGAGAAGAAACATCTGTCCTCAAGGACCTCATGTCTAGGGGGAGATGTAAACTGAGCAAATGGTATGCATGGTAAGAGATAGGAAAGCACAGCGGATTAAGGAAATCAGGAAAAAGAAAGCCCAATCAGTCTCCATGAAGCAGGAAAATTCTCCAGGCTGGAGCTAATTCAGGTGAGCCCTGAGAGATTGACTTAAATAGGAGGGTGCTTGGAAATGCTTTCCAGTTATGAGAAAGCAAGTTTGTAGGTTTGAAGTTATGAGAGTTCTTTGATCTATTTGAAAGTTGAATTTATCCATATGTCGGTGGTTATGTGTGGGGAAGCAGCTAAACAAAGCAGAGCTATATCAATATAAGAAAGCAATATTGTCACATTCATCCATAACAGCAACACAATAAAATCCCACGATCCTTATAATTTCGGTCACACTTTGTCGATGTGTCAAAGCCTTTTCCCATCGTTGCCGTTTTCTTGCCCTTCCGCAGGGATGCAAACAAACAAAACAACAACGAAAAAGTGAAGGTTATGAGCGTGGACTCTGGAGTCCAAACACTTGACATGCATTCTAGTTCCTCAGTCAATCTCTCTGACCATCTATCTGGAGAGCAACAGGCTCCTCAATGGGGTTATTGTAATCTCCAACCTTACGAAGGAAGGTAAGGCACATGAAAAGGTTTGCACAAGGAATAAAGCTCAATGATAACAATTGTTGGGCTGCCCTGGCGGCCTAGGGGTTAAGTCTCAGCACTATTATCATCACCACTGCCTGAGTTCGATCCCCAGTCAGGGAGCTAACCACATCTAGAGTAATAGATCTCCCTGCCTCACCCGCTGCTCCCTTCAACAGTGTATTTCAGTGGATCCACTTCCTCTGGTCTCCACTGTCTCTGGTGAATACTCACACCTCCTCCCTGCCACAGTTCTGGCCTATACTCCACTTCTTCTGTGCAAAAGAAAATAACAACTGTCATTCTCCTGAAAACATTTACCTCTGAGATGATCTACTGTGAGTCGCATTTCAGAAGTCATTTGCTTCTGCACTCAGAAGCACAGCACAGAAAGCTCTCTGAGTTGAGTCTATTCGTCCAGCAACATCTCCAATCAATACAACCCTCAGCTCATTCCCTTCATTACCAAATGAAGGACCCAGTTAAGTCTCCAGACAACCCCTTCACAACTTTTCAGAGTCACACATTTTGTGTGTCCTTTCTGCCTGAAGTCCTCTTTCTCTTTTGGCTAACAACTGATTTTCCTTCAAGAATTCACTCGATTCTCACTTGGTCCTGCAACCCTTCCTCGACCCCCTGCACCTCCCATCACTATCTGACTTAAGCGCCTGTCCTCCGGCATCTCTCCCATAGGAAAAACTAGGGTCTATCTATCATTACTGGCTCACAGAGCCACATGTCCAACTGCAAGACCAGTCATATAATCTGTGTTACCTGGGACAAAATGAAAATGCAAGGAAAAGTCAAGACAATGTGTCATTTTAGATACTAAAATATAAAATAGTTTGCGTTAATGCACCTGTCTCCTTTGACTACATGCATACTTCTTTGTCTCACTGGACTTTTGCAATTAAGAATTTCAAGACAGCTGACAGCAAAGCATCAGTTCTAGGCCCTTCTGAGCTATAAAGACTTGGGTGACTCCTTGGGATGTAAGTTCAAGAAGGCAGCCCTGTGTCTCTAGAATCTGAGTTTTCAGAGTATAATGGCCCTTTTCACCCAGTCCTTAGCATACAGTCTATTACCTCCTAGCACTCAAAAAGTGGATAGTCAAGATTTTCTGCAGCTCACAGCAGAATAAAACAAACCCACATTCTTGTGTTGAAAGAAAAACAGCATAAATAACTCACAGGGTGGCTGAGTTTCTGCTAATTCAGAGTTGTATTCCCTTTTTCACTCAACATGCTTGCCTGTTTCCCTCCCTCCTTCCTTTCCTTCCTTCCTTTATCAGCCATCAACAATTACAGCCTTCACTGCTTGCTTCCTCGTCAAGCTGAGCATATAATTCCTCTTTGTATAAACTATTATTGGAGCTCTCTCTCAGACTAGCTTTCAGACCACTCACCTTGCTTTGCTCCTCATCCACATTCTCTGAGGATGTGCAATCCTAATGTCCTAACGTGAAAATTCTAAGAAAATCAGAGGAGCATTACCAATGAGCTCCATATTTCGGCTCCTGCCTCCCCAGAGTTCACTCTCCACAGAGAAGACAGAATGATATCTCAGAAGACATGAATTGGAATATGTTACTCGGCCACATTAAGTCTCCCTGGGCAGCAAACACCCACCCCACATTCCCCATTCAAATGCCTTTCCAGGATGGATGAGGTTCTAACGCCATTTTCCTGCCTTTCTCACTCCTTTGTCTCCCTCACTGCCCAGCTCCTCCCTTTCTCAGGGAGGGTTCCCAGCTCCTCTACTCCAATCTCTGCTCTGATTTTACCTTCACTGAGGAATTCCCTGACTATGTGACTCATTCAAAATTGAGGTGATTTTAGTTTATAACATTGTTTGTGTTTCAGGAGTACAGGATCCCCCCCAAGAGTTATCACCAGCACCACAGCACACGTAGTTCACCACCATAGTCCACTGTGCACTGTCCCCACCGTTCTCAACCCTCTTCTCCCCGCCTCTGGATTTCTCAGTTCTATAGTCAGTTTTCAAGGGCTAGTTTTTAAGTCGGGCTTTGTTTAACCCTTTGTTTATTTTCTCTGTATTCTAACAATGTTCAGAATTGGTCTTTCTCATTCTGACTTATTTCATCTGGCATAATCCCTTCAGTTCCATCCATGTTGCCACACATGGCATGAGTTTATCTTTTTTGATCGATGAATAGTATTCCATCATGCATATATGCCACATCTTTTTGATCCACTCATCCATTTGGGGTTACTCAGGTTGTTCCTGTATTCTGGTTACTGTAATTAGTGCTGAAATAAACATGGGACTAACTTAGTCTTTAGCTCTCAACCCCCTTTTATCCATTGCACTGACATAAATACATATACCATAAGTGCTCATTTAATGTTGTCCATAGGACTAAAACAATGGACTTTAAGCAACACAAAACCGATTTTACTACAGGTTAATTGAGATAAACAAGGGTTAAGTTCCAAGAACATATTTATGTTCAGAAAGCATCACCATACTTCTACATAAAGATACAAAAACACTTCTAATACTAAACCATCATGTGCTCTCATTCATTCATTTTCCAGTTGTGCTATTCCAGCTCAGGTTTTCAGGTGGCCACCCCATCCCAGCAGCCCAGAGCACAAGGTACTGACCCTGGACAAGACACTCATCAGCAGGGTCCACTCACATAGCCACAGCCACTGAGACACGTCAAGTCACCTAACGGGCATCTCTTTGGGATATGGAAGGAGATAAGTGCACCTGGAAAAAAACCCATGCAGACCTGCGAAGAATGGATTATAGGAGTGGAAAGACAATGTTCCCCTTTCTCCTGGGTTCTTCACAAGCTGGTGGAGCAACCAGAGAGATTAGTGGGAGAAAATGAATAAGTATAATCATATACAAATGGAGCATCTATATGGTTACTAGCTCTGCAGTAAAGAGGACAAACTCACAGGTTTTATCCTGAGCTAAGGAATGGAATAGGGGGCTGGGGCTTCGAGGAGTGATAAAGATGACCCAGATGACAAAAAGCAGATGCTCTGGATCTACACGTGTGCCCTGCTTTCCAGACAAGTTTCTCTGATAGAAGGGTTATTTCTGGAGAGAACTGTAAGTAAAAAAAAAAAAAATGCACCTCATCCTTTATTCATCGTGGCAAAGAAGTAACGGTAACAGTGTCTCTTGCAGTCCATAGGACCTCTATTAACCTTAACCGGAAATAACCCACATACTAAAATGACACATCTTGCAAGTCCTGTCCTGGGCCTCTAGGGGCAGCGTATCCTTGGGGGAACACTGCACACAGACAGTGGTCCAAGCCAAGGATCATATTTCTGGGCCTCCCAGGTGGCTCTGTGGATTGAACACCCACTGTGAACCATCCCCAGCACAGCAGCCCAAGTTTGATCCCCGGACAGGGAGGGGACCCACATGGCACAGCAGACCTCTCCTGCGTCCGCTGCTTCCCTCGGCAGTGTGTTTCAGTAGATCTGCCTGTTCTGCTCCCCACTGTGTCTCTGGTGAATCCTTTCACCTCCCGCACCGGTGGCCTGTATCCTTGCTCTTGTATGCATAAATAAAAAATCTTAAAATTAAAAAAAAAATTGTATTTCTTCCATCAGTGCTGAATGAGAGAACATTTGAAGAGCAGCTGTAGTTCTCTTTCATATGCACGTAAATTGCTTGTTTCATACCTGGATAAAGTTAGGTAAGACCATCCCATGCACTTAGGCATCAAAATACCTAGAATAGTGCCTAGCAAATACCAGAAACTTACAAATATGAAAGTAGTCTGTCTCCAGATGAGTGACTTAGACTGGAATCCCTGGTAGAGGTGGTGCAGGGGAGGAACAGACCAAAGTGTGACCTCACATACATCACACTCAGCAACCCCCATTCCCTAGGAATTCCCCAGGATGTGCTTTGAGCAGACAGCTGAGCGCAGGGCCACAAGTCCAGTTTTAGTCTTGGGCTGCTGGTCTCAAGTATTGCTTTTAGTACAACTGTACTCAAAAGATCTAAACTTAAAACCAGTACTTCACTCCTTTCATTCTAGAATTATGGGCAGTTTCTTCTGCTTTTTTTTTTTTTTTTTGAGAAAATATGGCATAACATGACAAAATGGAACACTGGTATAAAATGTATAAAATAAATGTAAGTCTTTCTCTACATCCACCTCCCAACTCTGCCTAAGGCAATAACTGATAAATTCCCTGTGTGTGTTCCCAGAGATCGCCTGTACACCTCCATGCTAGTAAGTACACAGCATCTCTTTTCATTAAAGAGATGGGAAAATACAGTACAATGATGTAGCATCTTCTGACTTTTTTCATTTACATTAGTTTATAAATCACTAATCACAATGTCCCTACATTAATTTGGTTTATTTAAGGGCTGTACTATCACATGATCCAGATAAAGCATAAACTATTTTTTTCCCTTTTGATAAATGTTTTTCTTTCCACACCCAACTCCCATTAAGAGGTCAGTTCTGGGCCTCCCGTGTGGTGCAAGGGGTTAAGTCGCAGTGCTATCAAGCTATCCGCAGCCACTGCATCACGGAGTTTGGTCCCAGGCCAGGGAGCTGACCCACATGGTGCAGCAGACCTCTCCTGTCTCACCTGCCCTTCCCCTCAACAGTGTATTTCAGTAGATCCACCTGCTCTGCTCCTCACTCTGTCTCTGGTGAATCCTCTCACCCTTCACACCTCTGGCCTGTACCCCAGTTCTTGTATGCAAAAATAAATGAATCTTAAAAAAAAGTAGTAAATTCCCAAAGATTAGTATTGTGTTCTATTTTACACTCACGACCTTAATTTGAGAAACTGACTCTTCCCTCAAGGTGAGACAGGGTCTGAGGGAGGGTGGTCATAGGAAGCAGTCTCTGTCCATGTCCCCTCTGGGTGACTGCGACACAGTGAGGTGAACTGACACGTGATGTTCCCTACATGTGTCAGATAACCATTCTATCTACAACACTTTTATTTTTTGTTTTCAAATTGACCTTTTTTTAAGACTTATTTATTTATGCATACAAGAGCAGGGGTACAGGCCAGAGTCATGGGAGGTGAGAGGATTCGCCAGAGAAAGAGCGGGGGGAAGAACGGGGAGATCAACTGAAATACACTGGTGAGGGGAGCAGCGGGCGAGGCAGGAGAGGTCTGCTGCGCCATGTGGGTCCCTGCCTGGCTGGGAATCAAATTCACGCTGCTGTGCCAGGGATGCTTCACAATGAGGTGCTCAACCCACTGAGTCACTAGGGAGAGCCCAAATTGACCTTTTAATCTAACTTATTTCAAACGAAAACTTGGTATCATTCTACAAGTGAAAATTGCTATCACCTGCCGTAAATAAATGTAGTCATTAAAAAAATTCATTGGACACAAAGCAATGTTTTCAGATTCTGTTCATCTCTTTTCTAACACTTGCTGAAGACCAGTGACAAACTGAGACTTTCTTCTTCACAGTGCTAAGGATTGAAAGGCAAAGAAAGAGGGAAGGTCTTAGGAAATAAGCAATCAGATTTCTGAAATATTTCTCAAGCTCTTACAGTTTCTGAATACTTGAAGAGGAACCAAACATACCAGTAATGCTAGTTATTCTTTGCTGTTGTTTTCTGTAATTGAGACTCTCCTAACCAATCAGATTTAAGTAAATATGTAGAACTCCCTACTTTTAAGTTCACAAAAAGCCTTTTTGTCATGCTTCTCTCCACTAAACAAGGGGTAGCCAATGGCAACAGAATTACACCTTCAGACATCTTTCTCTCAAAGTGCTTCTAACCTCACCTATTTACAATGAGTCCAGGCTTGAGGGGCAAGATACTTGGCTGTCCTCCCTCCTCAACTCCTGAGTGAGTTTGGGTCAGGGACATTACACTGCTCTTTCTGGACCTCCATCAGCCCTACAAAATATGGTGAATCCATAATCTGCCTCTCTCCCCTGCATGAGCCGTCAATGCCCTATCCCAGTTAATCACCAGTGGCCTGCTACTCAGTTTATTAGCTACCTTTGTTCTCCTATACTACACCTCCCTGCTCTTTAGAAGATAGGTTTTTTAAAAAAAATGGATATTAATTCACTTCCCTTTTTGTTTAAAATCCTCCAATGATTTCCTTGTGTAAAAAGGAAGTCATAGTGGTCTACCACTATTCACAGGCCTATACCAGAGGGGTCTTTTAGTTCCTCAGAGACACTTAGGTCGTTCCCACCACGACCTCAAAGCCTCTGCTGTATACTCTTCTTTATGTCTGAAAAACTCCTACCTACTCTTACCTGCTGCTCTTTCCATGGCTTTTGGGGTTGAGGTTGGGACAAGAGTCTAAATATTGGGACAACAAATTCAAATTCCCTTGAGTGGTCCTCAAGATCTAACAAAAGGCCAAAGGCATCTACTGATGACTATGCCACTCAAGTGGACTACCTGGCCCAGTTGCTATCCTCTATCAATACCCTGTTGGTTACATTCTCAGCCAACTTCCCATTCTGAAGCTTCATTTGAGTGTGTGTTTACTCTTTACAAGAGTAAAGGGAAGTAAAATTTCAAACAAGCTATGTTTCTACAAAGGTTGGAGTCACTTCAATGTAGTAACCAGTGAACCCTCAGCACTGGCCCAATGTTTGGTCTTTCAGGTTGATTCATACATCTTTAGATGGGTTACACCTCAGCACTATGAAGCCCCAGCAGAAGCCATTGCAGCATAAGTTTGATCCCCAGCCAGGGAGCTGACGCACATGACACAGCAGACCTCTCCTGTCTCGTCTGCTGCTTCCCCCTGCAGTATATTTCAGTAGACCCACCTATTCTGCTCCCCACTCTGTCTCTGATGAATCCTCTCAACCCCACACCTGTGGCCTACAATCCAGTCCTTATATACATAAATAAATCTTTTTAAAAAATAAATGTCTCCAACAGAATTCCTTTCATGACTACCAAAGTTCAGAAGAGACAAGTTACTCAATTTTCTATAAACCATCGTCCTTAAGAAATCTAATCCAAAAAACTGGTAAAAATAAGCTCATGTAAGGTAGATGACTCAAAAGGAACTCCTTTCCCCTGCTACCCCCCAAAAAACTTAATTTTAAGTAAAAGGAAAGGAAGAAGACAAAAAGCAAGAATGAAAACAAATATAGACACAAGATCGAGACTGCCTTCCTGATAAAACATGCTGACAAGGATAGAGACAGCGTTAGTGCACTATGGGGAGCACTGTGGCTGCACATTTCCAGCTAGGTATACTCATTTGCAAGCAGGCGCTTTCATGAAAATGGGCCATAATGTATGTTAATTCTTTTCATTTGCAGAAGCTCTTTAGCATAACATGTATGGAGAATGCATATTTGTGAATTATCCTTCTGTTTACACCTGACTCCTAAGAGCATATTGTTTTGGGAACATCTTCTGCCTTAATCACAAACGTGACACTATTAAAAGGCTAAGAAAATTGGTTTTCTGAGATGGAAAACCATGTTTGAAACTTTCAGGAAGAATTATCAATTAAAAACATGTTTATTTCTGGCTTTTTTCTTTTTTTTTGGTGGTGCTCTTTAATCACAAAGGACCTTATTAGGTTAAACCTCACCAGAAATATTGCCATAAAATAAAGAATATATTTGATGCTTCTTTCATACAAACATGTGGTGAGAGTTATCTGAGATACAACCAACTATGTACTGATATAATGTGGCAATAAAAAAAAGAGGGTAGTAATTGAAAAATGCACAGACAGGGCATGGACCCACATATTCAATTATAAAATTAACATCAATATAAAGTATATGACCATGTAAGAAAACTAAAGAATACAGTGATGTAAGTCATCCTATTAAGTCAAGTCAACCAATTCTCTACTAAAATGTGGATATAAACAATGAGCAATGATTAATTTTTAGGATGTAATAGAATTTTGCCATTCTGAAACAACTACTATGGGCAAAACTCTGTGCTCGAGCTACGTGCACAAGCTAGTTCCCTTACTAATAAAAGCAAATTTATGAGGACATTTTCACTTTAGAGGAGAAGAAACCAAGTCTTAGGAGAGACACAAATCTAGCCCATGTCAGATGGAAAATAAAGGAATCACCGAGAGAGCCCCAATGTGATGACCTCAAACAGTGGCTAGGATTTATTTATTTTTCTTTCTAATACCACCCCATTCACTCGCCACATGTGAATACTGATCACTAGTAGCCTAGAGAGGACTCTCACGTTGGTATTCACATTACTTATATCATGGTTGGATTTAAATAGAAACCATGACTGTAAGGCCAGTGGTTCTTTAACTAGGTCTATAATAAGGGTGATCTGGAGGGCAATTTTTACACAGATTCCTATGCTTAGCACCAAAAAAGAGATTAGGAGCAGACAGGAATTCTTGCACATGGATCAGAAACTTGTGTGTGAGATGCATTTACCTAAATTATGTATCTGAAGTTGTTCCATCTTCCTTTTATTTTCACTGAGCTTTGGAGTTTAATGCCACATTCACTCACCCTTATTGCTGTCACTCCCCACAGTTTCAGAGCTCAGGTGCCTGTGCCCATTTTATTTTATTTTATTTTTTTTATTTATGCATACAAGAGCTGAAGTACAGGCCAGAGGCTTGGGAGGTGAGAGGACTCACCAGAGGCAGAGTGGGGAGCAGAACAGGCAGATCAACTGCTGAGGGGAACAGTGAGTGAGGCAGGAGAGGTCTGCTGTGCCATGTGGGTCTCCTCCTTGGCCAGGGATAGAACTCAGGCTGCTGTGCTGCAGAAGCCCCACAGGGTGATGCTCAACCCCTTGTCCGCCAGGGAGGCCTGCCTGTGACCATTTGAAAGATGATAAAGATTGTCCCTGAACTTGTAAGTCTTCAGGCGAGTCAAGGGACTGTCATCAAGACCCACTTTCTGTGTCTGCAGTCAGAACACGCTCCATCTCCAAATCTTTACACTCCTTATTTTTTTAAGCTGAGTATAAAATAACACTCTCCAATAAGCAAAATCACCAAAAGGAAAACCTTGCTTTTAGTGTAAAACTATCATTGAACATTATCTGAAGAGAATTTCTGCAGCTTAATTTAATAAATGAGGCATCATTTTTAGACTCCAAGCATAATAAACTCTCATTTGCATTGACTGGATTCATAAATTCATGCTGTTAAAAACCTGTTTCTGTCAGGGTTGGCCCAGGCCCCCACAGCTTTCGCTCACATTCCAATTCTAAGCGGCAGGAGGGAGCTTGCCCATCACAAGCACCAGTTACCATTAGTTCAGTTCCTTTAGTGCTGCTTGAAAAAGCAGCATGAAGCCTGACAGGGTGCAGGCTGCTCATCTAAAACAAGGTCCCTGCTGCTCCAAGAAAGGTTGGGGGACAGCTCCCCAAAGCCCTGTTCCACAGACTGTCTATTTTTCTTGGCAAGAGACTACGGTGGAATATTTAAGAGCTCAAGATTCCTAAGAAACACTGATTTAGAGTTGGATTTATACAAAAAGGAGCAGAACCAAACTTCTAAGGCAGAGATATATTTATACACACACATATATAAATATAATAAAATAAAATAAGCATTAGAACTATATAGTTCTAATCTATATCTAGTATACATAACTATACATATAATTGTAATGCTTATTTCATTTTACACCATTGTTCATTTTTGTACAGTGTATGCTTGTATGTTTTTTCCTTTCTAGCAATTATATTTTGAAGGAGAAAGAGATGGGAAGGTGATTGTGTTATATAGTGTCTTAAGAGCCTTGCCCTTACATATACAATAGTTACATTAACATCTTAAAAGAAAGCGTCTCTATTGGTATAGGGCATGGTATGAAGTGAGGACTGGCATCTGACCTGAATATTCCTAGAACTTGGAGAACAGACAAACTCAGGCAACCAGTCTAAAATGTGAACTCCAGCACCCACCAATCCTTAAATGGATTTGTAGTTAGACTGAATCTTCCCTTGAGACCTTGAAATATTGAAATGGATTTTCATCTGTGTGATGTGGTAGGATAAAACATAAGTTGTGAATCAGAGGAACGGTTTTCACAGCACAGGGTATTCCCTTATTAAAATCATAGAAGCATCGGTTTCAACCCTCCATCTGACAATCGCTAGCTGTGTGCTGTTGTTCGTGTTACCTCTGAGTCACCTCTGAATGAGATGTGTATGCACTTACTGTTTTGGTGATAAAATGACTGCTGTTTTTATACACAGCGTGTCCCTTAAATAATGTGGATATTTTATTATGAAATCCATCAAAGAATATCCAGAGTATAAAAAAGTTGTACATGGGTTTATCTTTATAATTGAATAACTTCTGATATCTCTCCCAGCTATAACAGACTATAATTCTGTACCATACAATAATTCAATTATGATTATATATGTATAAAAATATTTCTATGTGATTATGTATCTGCATATAACTTGCCAATGCACTCATTCATTTAACAAAGGTTTGCTCTTTATCTAATGCATTGTGGACTAGGCCATTGCACCATTAGTGGGATGAAATATCATTATTCCTGATCCCACCAGTATATATTTCAGTCTCTTTTTAAATGCAATGGCATGAAATGAATCTACTGTATACAAGTACCTTCTTGGTCTTTGAAATGAGAACATGAATTAGTCAACATTATTTTAATGCAGAGACAGTTGTACAATTTAAGTTGTATGATTTAAAATCTCTAATTAAATTGCTTCTCTAGAATTGAGATGTGGTGCTAAAAGGGTAACAAAGTCATTCTCATGATTTGAGGTCCTAATGATGATAACAATAGTAACTTATACCAATAATATCAAGTTCAGGCTTATACAAAATATTACTTAAAGGCATTAGTATTATTTCCATATTATACATGCTACTAGGCAACAGACTATTAAGATGCTGGATGTTTACCCAACATGGTACCCATAAAATACCATAATCCATTTACCTTTAATTGCACAGAGATCATTTTAGTTTAATGTGCTGATGCGGGTAGGTGAAATCAGACTCAAGGAAAGGAAGAAGAAAGCTTGCCATTTGTGACAATGTGGATAGAAGTAGAGGGGATTTGGTTAAGCAAAATATATAAGAAGAAGAAAAATAAATACCAGATGATTTCATTCATCTACAGAATATTCAAAAAAGCAAAGGAATCAATAAAAAGACACCAAACAAACCCTTGAAATTTGAATGTAGAACTGAGGTTACCACAATGGGGAGCAGGAGCAGAAGGAGGAGGATTAATGGAGTGGGCATGGTGTGATAACTTACATTCACAGAAGTGTGAACTTACACACCTAAATATACAGAGCTGGAAATCAACATTACCTAATAAACATTATAAAAAAGCAAAAGGAAATTTAAGCAGAACATAGTGGAGAATGTCTCTTTTTGTAGGTAGAAGTTGAAGAGCTGTCAAGAAAAATGAGAACCAAATCAGTAACAACTGAAAAAAATGTCTTCTCTCCAAAACCAAGAAGACATTCATGAAGTAAGAAAAGTGGAATGTATTAGACTAAGAAGAAAGTGAACAAAACTCTTTCCCTTCTCTGAGGAGCTTCATGTGGGAAGCTTCTATTTGTCATTGGTTTAGTTTGGGATGGGACAGAATAGGAATGGGGTGAGTATAACGGCAGGGCTGGAGAACAGGTGAAGGAGTACGCCAAAGTCTTCATGCAGTTTAAGCGTATGTGTCTCCCCAACTCTGATACCGAGAAAAACTGTCTTTTTTTCTGAGAACATATTCAGGATATCCCCCTCCATGACAATGTAATAGAACTGTGAGTAGAAATATCACCAGTAAGGGTAGCCAGAATCCACAGAATGACATAAGATCACTAGGAAATAATGTACCTTGCTTTTCCTACACATTTTGGGACCTGAATGTGGATCTGTTAAACCTGTATCTATCAGCAATCTCTTACCTGGTGCTGAGCAGAAGCTGCACCTATGTAAATATTTTCATTCACAGAGGAATGTAGGAGACATGGAGAAAGATGCAGAGCTCAGTCAGGCTGCATGAGCTTTTGCAGACAGATGGATCTGGCTCCAGGAATTATTCACATCAACTCATGCCAAAATGGTGCGTGTGAGGTTTACCTGATTATGTAACTATTCAGAGTCCTGGAAAATAAGGATGTGATTCCCCTCCTTTCCCACATCTCCACTGTGTAGAACCCACAGTCCAATAAAATCATTAGCACAGAAATACAGAGGAATCTGGAGCCTCTCTGGTGGTGCAGTGGGTTGAATGCCACACTGTGAAGCATCTGCAGCACAGCAGAGCCAGTTTGATCCCCCACCAAGGAGGGGACCCACAAGGCTCAGCAGACCTCTCCTGCCTCACTCACTGCTCCCTTCAGCAATGTACTTCAGTTGATATGCCTATTCTGCTCCCCACTGTGTCTCTGGTGAATCCTCTCACCTCCTGCGACTCTGGTCTGTACCCCACTCTTATATGCATAAATAAATAAATCTTTAAAAAAAAGAGAGAGAGGAATCAACACATGTCACTAAGGAACCTAGAGTGAGGTCCATGAAAACGATACCATGCAACTTCATAAACCTAGGCATGTAATTCCCTGAATGATAATGTAAAGGAAAACAAAAACCAAAAAACCTCAAACTGTCTCCAGTTATGGATGCAAATGCCCTCAGATTTATCATTTGTATACTGGTAAATAACCATTCCTTACTTACTCAATATTTCTCTAAGTTGTTGAGCCATTATAAGCCTCATATATCCTATTGCCCTCATCTCCAATATTTGAAATGGATCTTCTTTCCCAGGTCTTACTCCTCTTAGCCTTATCTATCAGGTTTGCCTAATTTTGAGACTAATCATCTATGAATCAGTAAGCCAGGACCTAAAAATAGCAAGCAATCTGTATGCATGAACCATTACAAGAATTTTATGGTACAGGTATAATTAGTGCCATTTTGAATTAAACCATCTAAGGCTGAAAGATGGTAAATAATTTGATCAATGCAGCCAGCAATGGGCCCCCCCTGACATTTCTATATAATAATTCAAGAGACTATGAATTGCAGAACCATACAAAGAAATGTATGCATGAAGTGAGAAAATGTATTTGACTTTCGGTAAGAAAACATTTTAGAAAGGGATGGGGCATATACTGAATTTATAATAGCGCCCATTACAGAGTGGAATGTTGTATTAAGTGAGCACAGACGTCCCTCTGTGAACCAGGCTGGTGTTACCATGAGAAGAGGGCTGGATACCAACCTGTGTCAGGGACATGGGGTCTGGATAGAGAACAGCATCTGCTTCATTCCCGTAAGTCTGGCAGAGCAGGGTGCAGCTGGTTCACATAAATCAGGAACTAATGTGGGAAAAGGTGCAGTTAAGTACCATGAAATCAAAGATGACCAGTTCTGAAAGTTCTGAGCCGCTCAGAATATTACGTGGTACCGTTGCTGGGAGCACAGATTTGGGGAGGTCTGAAAGCGGACTTGAAAGAAAGAAAATTGATACTCTCAGCTTCCTTTAAAACTTCCAAAGCACACAATAAATTAAATAGTATAGAAAATATAGAAACCACATCCCAGAAAAGTGTGCTCTGCACATTTTTTTTAGCGTCTTAAGTGGTACCTTTTTCATGGGCAGTAATTCTAGGAGTTATGACATCCAAGATGATAATACCCAACAGATCTGAGATAGGAGTGAGAGCACTCAATCCCAATTCCATCTGCTTGGGCAGATGGCAAAGTGCACTGAATTTCTCCAAGACTCCCCGTGCTCAGTGCCCCATCAACACATTGATTTCCTGATAAGAACATACGGAAGGTTTTGAGGGAAAAAAGGTTTTGTATTTTTACGCTGAGTGTATTGACAATAAGTCTATGATTCTTTCTGACATGACCTTAAGAGTAATGAATGAATGCTTGTAGGATGACTCTCTTTATAGGAAGAAAGATGTGTATGACCTGAAAATGATAAAAGATGTCAAGTATATTGAAGTGTGGTACAAAGAATTTCATTTCATTCTCAGGGAAGCAGGAGACAATCTTAAGAAGCCATAAATCTCTTTGTGTTCCTTTAGATCACCAAGGTTCTGTGATGGTCTATGAGGTTGGGTAGAAAGTGTCATTGACATTTAAAAAAGGGAAAGAAGAAAGAAAATAAACAAATGTGATCATCCTTCTGCCAAGAAAAAAAGGCTGCTCAGCATCTTGACATGGAAAATTCAGAGTAGAAAATCCATATGGCTGTGGTATTTATTGTCAGACATGGAATGGAGTGAAAAAGAAAAAAAAAAAAAAGGAAGTCATGAGAATAGAGAAGGGGTTTACATTCCACTTTCACCTTATACCTAGGCAAGTAAACTCTGCTTCTCAATGGTCCTATCAAACCATGGTGATGGTCATCTCCCTCAGTGGGTACAGTGCAGGGATAGGTTCAAGTGCAGAGACTGGCATGTAGTGGGCAGTTTATAAGGAGCATGAAGGTGAAAATAATGAGGGGACTAAAAATAATAAAAACATCTGGGGCCTCCCTGGTGGCCCTGGGTGGCTCAACCCTCCCAGGTTGAGCGCCGCACTGTGAAGCATCCGCGGCACAACAGCGCCAGTTCAATCCCCGGCCAGGGAGGGGACCCACATGGTGCAGCAGACCTCTCCTGCCTTGCCCGCTGCTCCCCTCAACAGTGTATTTCAGCTGCCTGTTCTGATCCCCAATCTCTCTGGGAAATCCTCTGACCTCCTGCACCTTTGGCCTGTACCCCAGCTCTTGTGTGCATAAATAAATAAATCTTTTTTTTTAAAGATTTTATTTATTTATGCATACAAGCACTGGGGTACAGGCCAGAGGTGTGGGGGGTGAGAGGATTCACCACAGACAGAGCGGGGAGCAGAACAGGCAGATC
>JAGFMF010011458.1:6615160-6685692 GCA_019455555.1 Galemys pyrenaicus | reverse complement strand
ACCATGTGGGTCCCCTCCCTGGCCGGCAGCAGGGATCGAACTCGTGCTGCAGTGGTTGCAGTTTGCTTCATAGTGCGTTGCTTAACCCACTGTGCCACCAGGGAGGCCCCATAAATATATCTTTTTAAAAAAATAAAAACATTCAAGCCACATGAACAGAACAGCAGGGACTCAATATCTGTCATTTGATACCTGAAATCTTGACAAAAATTTTCAGTATAGAAAGTAGTGCTATTACAAATAACTGAATTAATAAACGAATTAAACCACCCTTTTATTCATTTACTCATACAATGTTCAAGGTTAGTAGAAAGGTTAGCTCTGACCCTGAACTTATAAAGCTTCCTTCTAAGGGTGTCATTTCTGCTTAGAAGGGGAAATAAGGCTCTGGAAGACTGATTTCCTGAAGGTTACAAAGCTATGGAAGAACATCTGGCCAATGTCATCTGACTCCCATGCAGACTATGTCCCTTCAGCTCCACTCAGTGTGTAGCAGAGAAGGCAGGGGCTGCAGCAGCTATCTGGGCTATAAAGATCAAAGGACACTTGAAATGTGCTTTCAAAGAGCTATAGGTTTCTTTAATGAATGCAGATAAGAACAAATGCAAATAATGCCTACCAAAATGAGAATCAGTCTACTCATTTTTTAAGATTTATTTATTTATGCATAAAAGAACTGGGGTGCAGGCCAGAGGTGCAGGGGGTAGAGGATTTCAGTCTATTCTTGTGCCTGTTGAAAGTACTCTTTCCCAAGTTGCCTCCTAAGGTCACATTGTCAATCCTATGCTTACAACATTGGAAACCTATTAAGCCTTTCATTCGCGGAGCAAATGTAAGGAAGTCGCTAAATTCTCTGGTTCTTAGTTTGCAAAATAAGGATGAGAATTTTTTCTGCAAACATTTCTGTTGCAAAATATATAATAGGCTCTTTCTGACTCATAGTTACATTAAAATGGCACATAGTTCATTTTAAAACTAGTTCAGCTTGATTTTGATTTTGATTTTGTAACAATCCATTCTTCTCTCTCTTTTCTTTTCTCTCTTTCTCAGTTGTAGAGCTTCTGAGCCTTCTGATCGCTGGGAAATCCACCACCATTTGTGAACTGGAGTGGGGATTTCAGACTCCTGGGAATGAGTATTGGAAGGGCAGCAGCAGGGCTGTTATCAAAGTATCACTTGAGGACCTGAATGTGTTTTCTGAGCTATGCTCAATGGATTTCTCCTTGATTGTGTGAACCTCTTCATAGTCTACCATTACTTCTCATTATTTCTGCTAAGCCAGCAAAAAGTGTTTTATTGTTATCGGCCCTAATGCCTGGATAGACATCCTATCGAGAATGAGAGCTTACCATTATACTAAGAACACAACAGTATGTAACTATGGCACAATCATCAATGATGAAGTGCCAGCTACAAATCAAAGGTATGGGCAGCCAAATGGTTCTTAAGCATAACTCCTTATTATCCATTTGCTGGTAACTTGTTCTCACCATGGAGGGATTCACTTAACAAACAATTCAACTGCATCCAAGAAAACTACACTAATCCATTGGGGACAACAGTCTGGAATATAGATATCCACTATAAACCTGATTCCAGATTAACAGCACATACACCAGTGGACTGCCCGCCTGCATTAAGAAGTGAGAATTGTCACAAAGAGCACAGTCAGGATTCAGGCAACTTTTATCTGGAAAAGGTGAACTCTCACTGTTGCCGATCAACGTATGTCATCTAAATACCTTTCTTCTCTTTCTCCTGCAGCAGTTAACCTTCTGCAGCGATGCTGGGATGGCAGTTCCTTAAGCAGAGAGAGAATACTTTGCCTTTGATTCTCCAGTCCCAAGCACTGTCTAGAGTATGATAGCTGGGTGACATTCACATAAGTAAAAAAAAAAAAAAAACAAGGCAAGAGGCAGAAATTCAGGGAGGATGAATCTTATAAATTATTGGTGAAAACACATTATAATAACAAGGTACTATTTTAAGTTTCTCAGAGATCTATAACCTAAGGGATTCTTCCCTACAACTATAAAGAAAGGTGCCTTCTCCCTAAGAATTGTGTCTTAGAACATAACTGTCAATATGATACATTTTTGCCTATCAAGAAGGTCAGTTTGAGGTTGAGAGCAATTGAAAACAGCTCCAGTGTGATACTATTATGAAGCATTTCTACAATCTAATGCTGAACAAATACAACATTAGAAAAATATCCCCGAATCAACCTCCTAAGAAATTTGGGGAGGTGAAGTGACTGAGATAGAGCATGTTTCCTTATCTGTAACTTAAGGGTGAGGAAATGGAAAATAATCTTTAAGATCATAACTTCCCACTACATTCCCACAACACATCTGGATTCCTAGCTTCCAATACTGGGTTCAGTATGTCTAAATGGTGCATCCATGGACAAACTGCATTTACAAACTTGATTTTTTTTTTCTTCACAACCATAAAGCAAAACACTTTTGATTTGCTTGTAATGACATCCTTCAGTTGCTGCTTTTCCGCATAGGCAACTTGAGAGAACTAAGCTTTATCATCTATGGCATGTGCAGCTCAAGACATGGTATTCTGCATGGATTGGTTCCCATTTCACAGATGGGGAAACTGACATACTGAGAGTTGAAGTCATCCACACAAGCTCACAATTCTGGTAAGTGATCCAAATTTAGATATTTTTGGATCAAAGCCTCTGTTTGTTCCAGTAGAGTGACCGTCCTTAGTGGCAGCTACAAAGGGTTACTTATAGCTGATTTTACTTGTAACAAGGGGAAATTGCATTCTCTGTGTGTGTAGCTGTAATACGCATGCTGTTTTTTTGCCTAAAAGCCTCCTCACCTCCCTCCTGCCAATCTTTACCTTTTAATCCCTGTTTGAGTCTGCAAAGTAGAGAACTGCAGGCAAATATTTATTCATGAAATGAGCCATTTTCCCCCATTTCTAAACCCATCCAATACTGCTCTAGTTTCTCCTTAAACTTTTGAAAAGCAATTTGCTTCTGCACTAAGAAAAAAGACAGAAATAAAGAATCCCAGTCTAAAATCAGAACCAGACAATCCAAAGTGTCTTTAGTAAACTAGGTAATATAATAAATCTTAGCTACTGACAACATATTTTAGATATTAAAGATGAGACATCCTATAAGATCTTTCAGATTGGGGTAAAAGGCTCGCCCCGGTCCCTTGGATAAAAAGACATAAGCAGAATGAAAAATGAACCTGAAAAACACTAGTAAGGCTGAGCTCCAGATAGAGTACATCATTCAGTTAAAGGTTTTCTCACTGATTCATAAAACAAAAGCAAGTCAACAGAATTCTGGATAGAGATCAACAGATAGTTTCCACGAATGTCTCAACCCAACCACCTTGTACATGGGGCAGACATTACTAGTTGATAAAGGCACTTGATCTCCCTGGAGCAGGATTAGACTATGCACATTCCAACCAGCCTCCATCAGTCAGCTGGAATAGGCAGAGAGAGGAAAAAATCTTTCCACCAGCCCAAACAAAGGAAACAGGGACAATTGGGTCCTTTTTGTTTGTTTTTCTTTTCTTTATTTTGTCCTTAAATCTTTCTATTCTATTAGCCATTGATCTTTTATTTTTGGAGGTGATGGAAGATGCAGAAATATGCAAGTGGGATTATCTAGATGACAAAGAACATAGCCTGAGTGATTTCATTTCATATCTTCTTTCTGTTATTTCTTGACTACACAACTTCGGTCGAGTTATTTTAATACCGTTCACCTCAGTTTCCTCATATTTTTAATTATTACCATCATAATAGCAACATCTCTTTTTTTAAGATTTATTTATTTATGCATAGTAGAGCTGGAGTATAGGCCAGAGGTGTGGGGTGGTGAAAAGATTTACCAGAGACAGAGTGGAGAGAACAGGCAGATTAACTGCTGAGGGAGTACACTGCTGAGGGGAGTAGGGGGCGAGGCAGGGATTGAACTTGTGCTGCAGTGGATGTGGTCTACTTCATAGAGCATTGCTTAAAGTTTTGCACCACCATGGAGGCCCCAGTAACACCTCTCTTTAGTTTTTTCTTAATTAAATATATTTGACATAAAACAATGCATAAATTGAAGGTGTACAAGTTGATTTGATATACTTAGATATTCTAATACGATCACTACTGTAGCAATATTTAGCCCTATCGTATTGCATAATGATAGGACAGTTTATTATATTAATTATAACATGCATTAAATCTCTATGGCTTATTTTTTTAGGATTATGGGTATTGTGATTATCATTTCATGGATGTGTGTATATGCCCAAATTCATCAGATGGTTTACACTAAAAAAGGACAGTTTTTATATATCAATTGCTCCTCAATAAATCTGTTAAAAATGAAATAAAAAGATAAATAAGAAAGTTGTTTGCTAGATAGAATGAGGAATCATAACCTGCTTAAAGGCACCCAAATATTAAATTACAGGTACTCAGAGGCATCCACTTCTAATCAGTGAATACGCCTATGATTTCAGAAACACACTAAGACTAGAAATAAGAGATGACATTCAGTCATTAATTTATGCCACAAATATTTATTGATAACCTATCTCATGACAGACGTGATATCTCCTAGAGAAATCAAGATAAATCTTATCTGCATCCACCCTCAAGATAAAACAATTTACCCCACTTTGCAGAACCTTTCATTGAAATCCTAGCACACTGAAATCCCTATCAGAATTGTATACTGAGAGGATGTGCAGCATTTGATCCACTCCATCCAGAGACATTCAGAAGATAGGAACTAAAGAATACAAGTTATAGGCGACTAAAAAGGCAACAGACGGTACTAATAAGGCATTGCAACCTCACAGAAACAAGAGGAAAGCACAGGCTTCCCCAGGGAAGCCCTCTGAGGACAAGGACTGGGGTAGGGATTTATGTTAGAAGGGCTCACAGTATGGCCCCCAGCATGAGGATTTCATATTGGGAACCGTGGACAAGTCCTGGGACTAGAGAAGCAGTGCAGAGTAGTCTAATCTCTCACAGATTCAGAGATCCAGAAATGGGGCCCCTGTGTCCATTCCAGGAGCCACTTGTAAATGGTGAAAACAATCCTACTGATGTCACACACTCTTACTGTTGACCAATTGAGTGGCTTCAGGCAAGGTAATTTCAGTGTATATTACTGAGTCTCCTCAAATGTTAAAATATTACCATCAATACAGACATGTCTTTCTTTAGTTTTTAGATTTTTTTTTTTAAGGATGATAGGAGTATTTATAAAGCTCTAAAACCAGGGTCTACCACTTACAGCCCCAATTATGGTTGATACTATTTTTTTAAAGATTTTATTTATTCATGCATATAAGAACTGGGGTACAGACCAGAGGTGAGGAGTGAGAGGAGTCACCAGTGATAGAGTGGGGAGCAGAACAGGTAACTCTACTGAAATACACTGCTGCAGGGAGCAGCGGGCAAGGCAGGAGAGGTCTGGTGCACCATGTGGGCCACCTCCTTGGCCAGGGATTGAACTCATGCTGCAGTGGCTGCAATAGTTTCATAGTGCTGAGACTTAACCTCTTGCACCACCAGGTAGTTCCCTCAATCCTATTTTTGTAAATAAAGATGTGCTGGAACAGGCATGACTAATAATTACATAATGTCTGTGAGTGTTTTTATTCTACAGTCTCAGAGTGGATTAATTGCAACAGAACAATAGGCCACAGAAACTAAGATAGTCACTCTCTAACCCCTTCTAGAAATGTTTGCCAATTCTTCAACTTCTGGTTTAGAACACTGCCTCAATTCTGTGTTTTACTAACACTGAATATCAGAAAAGTATTGTACAGTACACATGTACTCTTCTCTTGGACATAAAATGTCTATAAGAACAAAAAAGCTAGATCCAGGAGGAGTTGGCTTGATACCAAAGTCTGCCCTTCACTAGCATACATAGTGCACTTGAACAAGTTACTTCATCTGTAGCTCAGCTCCTCATCTATGGAGTAAGTAGGGATAACAATATTACCTATGCCAAAGATTAAATGAAAGAATATTTCCAAAATGTCTAATAGTGCCTGGTATGTAGAAAACATGAAAGAAGTCTTAACTGTTATGATTATAGCTTCATTATAAATTGTAATTCAGATTCACAATTATTTAAATAGTAAAATGAGGAAATTCAGAAAATTGTCTAATAAAGAATGCAAATGATAACCAAAAACACTGTCTCTAGTATTACTGTTGTAACACATGAGAACATTCACCTGTGTTAACTAGGTCTCATTATTTTTTTTTAAATAACTATAACAGACTTACTCAATACTGCTTGCTTCAACCTACATTTCTCAAAAAGTTTCAGCTTCTTCGTCCCATGGGTTGCTATTTTGAGGGTTTGTAGGATTCTAAAGTTGAACATGTGATTTTTAAATTCACCCTCCATTAAAGAATACAGGAAAGAACATCTAGAAAAATGTGTGGAATTAATTTGTGTTTATCTCTAAATGTGATAGGAATACATCATCTACTCTTCCCAGAGATTGAGAGTACCGAGAAAGTCTTCAAAACCATGTAACTCTCGAGCTAAACCTTCAAAAAGGATGTGTGTTACAACAGTGGTGGTAGTGGTGTGTGTGTTGGGGACAGAAGGGAATGAGAAAGGTCTTCTTAGCAGAAGTGACAGCATATAGAACATCTGATACAGGAAGTATTATAATAAGAATTTCAGGTTATGGAGTCACTTGGAACCAGAAATAAAGGCCTGGCTGTCCTATAAATTTATTTAACTGCTGTCTAAGTGACAAGAGTATAAAATTCCTTTAAAATTTCTTTTTTTTTTTTTCTATCTTTGTCTGTCTCCTCTTTATCTCCTCATTGATTCAGTCCTCTCTCGTTGTCTCCTTCCTTTTCTCTGAGCATGATGCTAAATTTCAGAGAGAGAAGCATTACTTCATTTGCATTTTTCTTGTCACTGTGTCCTTATCTTGGTAAAAGCTTAATAATACTTGTTGAATAAATAACTTGCCAAATCCACAGCTTATATCAAAACCACAGAGTGTATGCAGAGATTACTTACATGTCACAACTAAAGAACTTCCTCTGAACTCTGAGTGCCTGAGTGAGAACCAGTCTTCACCAGAGGGTAGCTGTGGGATAATAGATGCTATTTTAAGTTATTTATGGTCTCTGAGATCCAGCTTCTTGCCTGCACAAAGGGCATGGGAATATTAGTACCCATTGCTCTGAATTGTTTTAAAGATCTGGTAAATTAATGTGTGTTAAGTCTCTAAGTGCCAAGTTCACAGTGAACACTCAATAGGCACAAACCATTCCTATTTCTAGAAAAAATTCTCTGATTATGCAGCTTGAAGCTCTTTTCTGTTGGCTAGATTGAATACTGCCCAATTCATGAATCATTAAATAAATCCAATAAAATCTTTAAAGTGTATTCACTTCAACTTTGTTCTTTAACAAGGTTTAATAATAGTGGTTGTCAGACCTACTCCTTAAAGTATTAGAATTCAAATAAGAACTAGAGACAAGTATCCAAACGGAGTCACTAAAGTAACAGGCACTGGAGGTGAACACATAGCGCAGAGAGGAAGAATCTATGTGGGCTGGGGCATGGTGTTCAGAACTGGGATGTGAGATTAGTGTCAGAATAGGTCCATCATAGGGTCACTAGCTTGGAAGGCTTTCCAGCACACCTAGACTACTTTGCCTGGGAAAGCCATTTACAATTAAAAGAGGCATTGGGATATGGGATTTGTCCAAGTCCCTTGATGTAGAATTATTTTTGCTCCTATTTTGTCACCGACACTTAAGATCCACATCTCTGGCTGGTGTATTAATTGCAGCAATAATGGAAACATAAGAGATAGCTGAACTTTCAAACAAATATCTCCCACTCCCAACTCCAGGGAGTTAAACAAAACCATTTACAAAGGACTAAGATGGTACTCCACCATGTTAATTCATTCCCCAGTACTAGTGAATAGGGAAGAGTTTAAAGGAGAACAATGAAGGCAGATTAAAAAAAATGTATTAGTTTTTCAATACGAGTCATCCAGTTCAGATCATGTCACTTACTCTTAACAGTATTTCTTTTATTTTTTTGTAAAGATTTTTTTATTTATGCATACAAGAGCAGGAGTACAGGCCAGAGGTGTGGGGGTGAGAGGATTCACCAGAGACAGAGTGGGGAGCAGAACAGATAGATTGACAGAAGTGCATTGCTGAGGGGAGCAGTGGGCGAGGCAGGAGAGGTCTGCTGCGCCATGTGGGTCCCCTCTCTGGCCAGGGATCGGACTTGCGCTACAGTGCAGCGGGTGCTTCACAGTGTGGTGCTCAACCCGCTGCGCCACCAGGGAGGCCCATAATGATATTTCTTAAAGATGATTACCCCAAGGGGCCTTCACAATATTTCTTTTTTTTTTTTAAAGATTTATTTATATATGCATACAAGAACTGGGGTACAGGCCAGAGGTGGGGGGGGTGAGAGGATTCACCAGAGACATTGGGGAACAGAATAGGCCCATCAACAGAAACACACTGCCGAGGACAGCAGTGGGCAAGGCAGGAGACGTCTGCCACGCCATGTGGATCACTTCCTTGGCTGGCAGTAGGGATCGAACTCGTGCTGCAGTGGCTGTGGTCTGTTTCATAGTGCGTTGCTTAACCCACTGCACCACCAGGGAGGCCCATACAATATTTCTTAAAGATGATTACTCTAAGGGGCCTCCCTAGTGGTGCAAGGGTTTAAGCACCTCACTATGAGGCATCTGCAGCCACTGTAGTGTGAGTTCGATCGGGACCAAGGAGAGGTCCCACCTGATGCAGCAGACCTCTCCTGCCTTGACCGCTGCCCCCCTCAGCAGTGTATTTCAGTCTGTCTGCCTGATTTGCCCCCCACTGTCTCTGGTGAATCCTCTCACCACCCTCCACTGTGCCTCTGGCCTGTACCCCAGTTCTTGCATACATAAAAAAATAAAATCTAAAAAAAAAAAAAAAAGATTAGGTAGGGAAGAAAAGTGAAGCTTGGTTACTAAATAGTGGAGCTAAGATTCTAACATATATATGACTGCATTTTTACTGGTAGAGATCTTTCTACATTATGATATCAAAAACATGAATCCCCATTACCCCATTTTAATCTGCCTGGTATTTTGGATTGACAAAAAAAGTCTAAAAATTGTTTGATCTTATGTAGTTTTTGTTAAGATATTAATAGTAATACTAATGGTTAGCATTTACTAAGTTTTAGCTTCATTTCAGGTACTTTTTATGAGTTGCCTCATTTAATTTTTTCAATAATCTTACAAGGGATGAAATAACAGCTTCATATACTCCAAGTAGGAAAAAAATCTAACTTAGAAAATTTTCTAAATTTACATTACCAGTAAATGACCTAAGTCTTCATAACATCATAGCATTAAGACATCACAGCATTAAGCATCTCAGACAGTGAGTGATCAATTTAGTCTATATTTATTCTTAAAGAATAAGTTTATTCAATCAACAGAACATACCATGATAATAACACTGAGAAGATTTAGGATTTTGATGGTATCTATTCCTTGTTCCTCTAAGGAAAATAGTCATCAAACTTTCTGTAGTGAATTATATTTAAAGGCATAGGAAAACTTAAACATAAAAAGTTAAAAAATAAAGAACTAATTTAGTGCTCAACCCTAAGTATAAAAATACGGATTCTAAAATCTGAACTGGTGGATCTACAAAGAATTACCTTTTAAAACAAGAAAATGCCACAAGCAGAGATCCATAGTCAGGAACAGAATTGGTATGCAAGGAACCATATACCCAGTGGCACACACAAAGATGACTTTCTACCCTTGATTAAACAGGTGCTTTTTCAACCAAGCCCTGCATTTTAATTGTAAATATCTTTTATAATAGCAGTCTAAAACCTGCCCTGATCATTTGCAACAGTTAACAATGACCCAGAAGTGTCCCTTTGGTCTGGCTCCAAGAGCAAAATTAGCTCCCCCTAACTCCATCTATAAGGAAGAAACAAAATTGAGCAGGTTCAAATGCAGGTGTTAGAGCCTTCTCTACTAAGTAAGTATAAAACCGAGGTCAGAAAGCAAGTGAAAACAAGTTGACTGTGTTTGTTCCAATACAGTTGGATGAGAAGTTTTCCATTTGGATGGGAAGTCTTTAAAATAATGTTTTGCTATCAATCCAAAGAAGTAATAAAGGCTTTTAAGCAACCATTTGCTGGCAAGTTTTAACGGCTGTGGCTCCAACCCCTTTAAAATTATGAAATGTTATCCAGGAAATCCCAGTGTGAGGCTGAGTAGTGACATAAAGAAAGCTGCTGAGGCCAGTAATATTCACACATGAGATCACTGCATCAATATAATTTCATTCCAAAAGGAATTGCCCTTTTTGGCAAGGAAAATAAAATAAAAGGGTCACACTATAGATAAGAGTAGGATAAAGCTTCTAAAAACATTCCAGCAGTTTTTCTTTGGTCTGTATTTGGGTTGACAGACAGGAAAAGTTATCTTGATTATGTGAGACCTTCAAGTAACTGGAGATTTCTGCAAACCCTTGGAAGTGAATTGGCATAAAGACTAGTTAATTCTAACACCTAAAGCAGACTGGGAAGAAAAGACAAATAGAAGAAAAATCAAAGGAACACTGCGACTATAATTTCACACATCTGTACACTTTTGGCAAGGGTGGCTGTATGTTATTGATCGATCCACTGTTATTTTTAGTCAGAGAGTGATTCAAAATATTCCAGATAAATCAATACCATGATGGATTGAAATGAGTGTGGCCACACAGGTAGGTTGGTTAGTGGCAAAGTGCTGATGCTAGACTCTGGGCAGCGAGCTCTGATGGAAAGGTAAACTCCCGAGATACGGGAAGATATTGAGATTCACAGCAACATCAACTCAATGCCCTAAAGAAGGTAGTGCATGAGGGCCCTGGGAACCTAATATACACATCCAGAGATAAAACCAGTGCCAAGGGCCCCATCTCATATCTCCTAGACCATCTTTCTCAGAGATGTGCTGTGTAGCCAGTTCCTGCAGCAACAAATCAGGAGTGTGTTCAGACCACCATCCTTAGCTCCTATGATTGATCAGGGAGATGATGACATAAATTAACTGTACTGAATTGCATCAGAGCCCAGGGAATGACAAACACACGCTTGTTTTTATTCCTTCCTTTGTAATCCTGTTCAAACAAATAAGCATGCTATAAACATTAATTAAGTCTTCTCATAAGCCACTGAGATGGTGATAAGTATATACTTGTCTTTGCTGTTTATGTTAAACTCAAGATTCTATGATATTATATGATTTATCCAAAGCAATGAATTCTGTCTTTGGGAGATCCAGATTGCCAGTTTCTACATTCCTTTTTTAACATCCTTAGAAAAGTAAATATCACATAGTAGTCTGAAGCCAGCCAAGTCTCCAGAGCTGGGCAACAATAGGTCTAATATCCCTGTATCTCACATTATTAGATCTTTGATTCTGAACAGAGTATAAATCTCTTTAAACTAAAAGATTAACTGACAGGTACTGTTACTGTTCCCATCAAAGACACAGAAACCAAGATTTAATTCTTAAAACAGTGCCTGGCACATATGATGTAGCAAACATTAATTTCTTATGCAATAGGTGTGATTAGTTATTATTATATTAGGAAAAGGGCCACTAAACCAGGCTCTGTTGATTAACACCTATGCATTACATTAATATCTGTATGGATTTATCAATTATTAGCTAGACCCTTTAACAAGAAACTCACACTTTTTAGTTCTGCTCTGAACATCGTAATAAAGGGGTAGGCATTCCCATCTTACAGGTAAGAGAAACTGAGAGTCCAGGTCCACTTTAGCTGAATAATCTTAATTCGAGTCAGCACTGACTTCTTTCCTCTGTGACTTCATTAACAATATGTCTTCACTAACAATACTCAGATAAAAAGCATATATGCATATCCAAAACCAACTTGGCAAATTAAGGAATCCAATTTTCTACAAACTGCCTGAGCTGGCATGTCTAAGTCATTTTAGGTAAGCAGGGCGGAAGGGAAGGAAGCACATCTATTAAGGTACTACCATCTGCTAGGCAGCATGCAAGGCACTTTCGTGGGCTCCTTCTGTACTACAGATTTTCATCTTTGTAAACTTCTGCTCTCATTTTCCCACAGAAGCACAAAGTAGCAGGAATGTAAGTGATCATAACCTCCTAGTAGCTCTTAACACCTAATGCAAATGCAAAAGGCTCAACTTAGGCAAGCAATAGCATGACTTTAAATTTCTGTAGCACTGGGGAATTTACGAAATGCTTTCACATATTTCACTGCACTTGGTTTAAAACAACATCAGGAGGCAGATGGAGGATACATTGTCATTGTTTTACAGGTGAGCAAGATGGAGATTCTGAGCAAAGAAGGGTTTTACCCAAATCAACAACACGAGTTAGGAATGAAGGCGGTACTCATGTCCTTTCAAACATTTACTTAGGTCAGAAAAACAAGGAGTTATCCAAGATTTCAACCCCAAAATGCATGTACTACTTTGGAGAAGCAAGCTGCTATTCAGAGAGACAGGGATGTCTAATGTTCTGCTGTTTTAACTTGTTGCCTATTTAGTATACTGAATCTGCAATCACCTGCTTTCTGCAAAATATATGCCAGGTTTTTGTGGGTGGGGAGGAGGGTGGGAGAGTCATCTTTGCAGAAGATACAGGGCAATATACTTTATCAGGGGCTCTACAGTCAAAGGAATAGATACTATTTTGGGATCTACATCAAAGTGAGCAGGGGATATACCTATTTTTTTTTTAAAGATTTTATTTATTGGACCTCCCTTGTGACGAAAAGGGCTGAGCGCCGCACTGTTGAGCTTCCACAGTGCGAGTTCAATCCCCAGTCAAGGAGAGCACCCACATGGCACAGCAGACCCCCCCTGCCTTGCCCGCTGCTCTCCTCAGCAGTGTATTTCAGTCGATCTGCCTGTTCTGCTCCCCATTCTGTCTGGTGAATCCTCTCATGCCTCTGGCCTGTAACCCAGCTCTTGTATTCTTGTATGCATAAAACAAGAATGCAAGAACTGGGTTACAGGCCAGAGTCAGAGTAGAGAGCAAAACAAGCAGATCGACTGAAATACTCTGCTGAAGGGAGCAGCGAGTGAGACAGGAGAGGTTTGCTATAAGCTGTAGGTCCCCTCCCTGGCCGGGAATCGAACTCGTACTTTAGTGGCTAGGGAAGCGCCACAGTGAGCCGCTCAACCCCTTGCGCCACCAGAGATACTCAGGGTGTGTGTGTGTGTGTGTGATATGCCTTTAATGTGTGGTTGAGATAATAAAAATTCAACAGAACCAAGAAATTAAATGCTTGGGATTTCATTTATGGAACAATTACCAATTACCTCTTTAGGAAATGCTGGGGATACAGCAGTGAACAAGAAAAGTGATTCCTCTGCCCTGATCTTACCTTCTGTGGGGAAGACAGAGCTTCTCAACAAGTATACAGAGGGTACAAAGATAAACTTCTATAGGTATGTGCTGACCGCAGCAAACATGTGGGTCTTGTAACTCTCTCAGATTCATTACTCCATTCCATACATCCTGTCAGCACCTTATTTTCTCACTCTACACATTACTCAAAGCATTAATTGAAAGAAGAGACAAAAGTCCTTCCTTCCTTCAGCCTTTTCCTGGACTCTTCTTTTTAAAATATTTATCACAGTCATTTCACTCCAAGGTGATGTGTTAATAGCTGTAGCAGTAATAAATATATATATGAGGGTATCAAAAATAAATGTGCATGCTAAAATGATGTCAAATAACACAAAAAGGCACACAAAGTGCATCGTCCTTTCTGACACAGACCTCTTCCTCGGACTCCTCTCCTCAGGGGAAACTATTGTTATCCAGTTCTATTTTACATTTTTTTTACATGTCCACACACAAAGAAATTTTCTAGGCATATGTAGAAGTACACAAATGAAAACAGTCTACAAGCTGTATTCTATATCCTGTTACAGAGACCAGCCACTTACATAGTCAGAACTGCATAGTATTCCATAGAAAGTATGTGCCATGAATTATTAAGGCACTATTCATAACGGGACATAAATCTCATTACTCCTTCGCTTAAAGTGTGCAATACAACCCCTCCCTATCACATGCATAATAAAGCAAAAATCCCTAAAAATATCAGGTGAAATTCATGGCTGGAAAGTGCCGGGTGATTAAGCTGTGAAGGAAGCAAGTGCCTCAAGAGTATTACATGTTCTACTTCTCCTGAACAGTGTACTATTTTTAAATTGCACTGTCATTTTGTAACAGGGTGGTCCCCAGGAAAGGGGATCACCGGTCCCGACCTAAGTAGGGTGGGGCTAAGCAGGAATAAGAAGATGCTGGAGTGAGGAGATTGAGGAGGGAATACAGAAGGAAGGGAGGAAGAAGGAAGCAGGATGGAGAGCAGCAAGGAGGCGTGGAGGAAGCATGTGGAGCAGAGCGAAATGTGAAGAAGCTACGCTTGCTTCTTGGTCCTGGACTGGTTAGAACAGATGTGGGTGAGAGACCCATGGGGAGGTTAACAATGGCAGCTTTCATCTTAATTTTAATTTTGCTCCTTTCCTCCCAGATTTGTCTGACTCTTTCTGACCCTTTTCTATGGGTCTTTACTGACAGGTCCTTCAGATTTGTGGCAGGCTTTTGGGACTTGCTTTGGGCCAATCCTATTTAGCTAGACTTTTACCTCAAGGAGAGGGTAACTTTGGATGCTTAATTTACTATGTTCTTTGTCCTTTCTGTATTGGACTCTAATTGTATTAAAGTTCTTTTCCATTGAAGGCCTTACATGTTTGTCTTGATGCGGCAAATAACAAAACCCATTTAAAAAAAGCAAGTTTAAAGGTTCTGGGGTGCTCCTTTCCCTGCCCTGTAACAATTTCACTCATTTGTGCTTTTAATTCTTTTCCTTTCTGATTGAAAGAGTGTCCCTCAGTCTAATAAATCCTATACCATGTTCAAAACTCATTTTAGGGGGTCCTCCCTGGTGGCACAGGGGTTAAAGTCAGCACTACCAAACTATCTGCAGTCTCTGCAGCATGAGTTCGATCCCCAGGTAGGGAGCTGACCCACATGGCACAGCAGACCTCTTCCGTCTTTCCCACTGCTCCCCTCAATAGTGATTTTCAGTCAATCTGCTGGTTCTGCTCCCCACTCTGTCTCTGGTGAATCCTCTCACCCCCGTCCCCACACCTCTGGCCTACACCCCAGTTCTTGAATGCAAAAATAAATAAATCTTTTTTTAAAAAAACACACCTCATTTTAGGTTTCTGCTCCCTAGAAGTGTATCCCAACTTCAGGCTCCAGGTGATAACTGAGTCAGGAAAGGCTTCTTATGCTTCCACAGCAACCAATCCTAAGTTCTATGAGATTGCTGGTGACACTGTATTGAGATGATGCAGATCTGTTTGGGTGCTGAGATTTGACTATCAATTTCCTGAAACAGAATGTGCCTTATTCACCACCATATCAACAAGGCCTAGCACCTAATTTACCTACTGTAAGCCAGGGGCAATTTGTGGTATGACTAGTCGAGTGTGAAGAGCTTTGTGACTCCAATCCAAAATGCTTTCTCTGCTCTAGACAACAGCTACCACCATCATCATTTTCAGCATTTATTAGCGCACTGGTAGGACAGGCAGTGTGGTCCTCAGAGCAGCACCATAGGTGTCACGTGGGTGCTTGTCAGAAATGCAAGTTCTCATACCCCGGCTCAGAGGCCCTGAATCAGAAGATGGGTTCTCCATTCAGCTTTAACAAGCCCACTATGTGATTCTGATGCTCACTGAACTATCAAAACCACTGTGTGAAAGTATGTTTCTCAATTCTCTTTTTGCACAAACTATCCTGCGATCATTTTAGCTCCTCACATTAAAACCATCCATTGGGAAAAGCAGCAAAATATTATCATTCTTTTTTTTTTTAAAGATTTATGTATTTATGCATACAAGTACTGGGGTACAGGCCAGAGGTGTGGGGGTGAGAGGATTCACCAGAGACAGAGCAGGGAGCAGAACAGGCAGATCAATGGAAGTACACTGCTGAGGGGAGCAGCGGGCGAGGCAGGAGAGGTCTGCTGCGCCATGTGGGTCCCCTCCCTGGCCGGCAGCAGGGATCGAACTCATGCTGCAGTGGCTGCGGTTTGCTTCATAGTGCATTGTTTAACCCACTACACCATCAGGGAGGCCCAAAATATTATCATTCTTGTACTTATTTTCTCCTACAATCTTATGAAAGCTCTAATTGTGTCCCACAATACTTATTTTCAGCAGACAGATCTTTCTGAAGGTTCAAGCTAGATCCCAGGGAGATTAAGAACACTGAACCAGCTTTCCAAATACATGATTACTTGTGTGAAAGCATGCTTGCCTTCCTATTCTTAACCATGACACTCATGGGTAGTATCATGAGAGAGGTTCTCATACTAAGAAAAATTCTCCTCTCTTAGGCATGGAGAACATTTCTGGTGATAGATGATTATGAATGAGATCACGTCCCATTCTACATCATATCTAGAGCCATCATCAAGAAGGAAGAAAAAAAATAAGAAAACTAAATAAAACAAACTTATTGCAGTTACTGACAGCAATTCCTGTTTTCCCATAAAAGATCATCTACTTTTCAAATTCTAAGGACAGAGATGGACTTGTCCTGGGAGCAAACAGACTTGATTTTTCTCTTAATTTTTACATGGTCCATTCTTTATTCCAATAAATTGGAAGAGAACAGCTCCTGTGAGGTAGACTGAACACCTATAATCATATTTAATGATATGTTTTCTCCTTGTTATTCAATGAAAATTAACAAGTGCATTAAAAAGAAAGAGGAAAAAATATTCTCCACCTCACAACTTTTCATCTTACTTGCTTAATTTAGTAGATAAAACCCATCCACCTTGGTCTTCTTATTCATTTACCCTCCAAAAAGAATTTATGGAATCTTCAGATGGTGCAGACTGATCTTAATCCTACGTGAAAGTTTCCTGTGTTCTTAAATCATGCTGAAAAGACAGTCCAGCCAGGCAGCTTAAAGACATATGCCTCCTTCGCTTGGAGACAAAGAAAAATAAACCTAATCCATCCTTGCAGATAAATTCATCAAAACCCAAGGCCTGTAGTTCTGAATTTTTAAGCTAGAAGGGATCTGACACATCATCCAACCCAATCCCTGGAAGCAAAGATAAAAATACCAGGATCAGGGCTAAGGACGAGGCCATGATGGAAGAATCGTGTCTTCTAACTGAACAACATTATTCTTTCATAGCCACTGCAGGGAGTGGCAGTGACTGCCTGGATGGGGAAAAATGTCACCTCTGTCAGGGGATGACTGCAATTAAAATTTCTTGTCAACTTGTGCCCAAGTGAAGCAAAAGCCTGTTCTAGCCTTTTCTCTTCTTCAAAGAGCACTAGTACATTCTTGGAAGAGGCAACGCAGCGTATTTAAGAATGCTCAACTAGGGGCTCTGTGGTGGTGCAGGAGTTAAAGCCTCAGCACTATCAAGCTGTGGCTATCCACTATGGCATGAGTTTAATCCCCAGATAGGGAGCTGACCCACATGGCACAGCAGACCTCTCCTATTTCGCCTATTGTTCCCCCACTCTAGTGAATCCTCTCACCCCCCCCCCACACACACACTTCTGGCTTATACCTCAGATCTTTTATGCACAAATAAAATAAACTTTTAAAAAATATAATGCTCTACTACAATAAATTTCACTTGGGAATTCAAAAAGTCACATAATATTAATATTTCCTAACGCTGTAGTAACTTTGATTCTTAAGTTTGAAAATTTGCATAAACACAAAATTAGGTAAGATGCTCACTAAGAAGATAATTTTTTGCCCTAAATTCTTGGTGTTTTGATAATTAGTGAAATAATTTTCAAAAGAAATTAAATTATAAAAAGGCAATAAGAATAGTTTATGATGGTAAACTTTTAATCCCCATTGAGCTTTCTTTTATACTTGAGGTTTAATACACTTCTTATATTTCATGGCCATAGAATTTTTTATTTTTAAGAATAATCCCTTTCTGAATTTCAAGTTTTTTCCTCAAAATCAAGATTTTCTAAAAACAATTCATAATTTTAATACTAAATCCAACCTTCCCCAATCTAGTGCCTCCTAGTATATACTTTGCTGATGACCAAGGATCTCCCCTTCATTCAACCATACATTATTGTGTACTGTCTCAAAGTAAAATAAGGCACCCAACTGGATCAAGAACATAGTATATGCATCTCTGAGGTTCTACTTATATATTTGCACATGCTATCAAAATAATTGGTCAGGTACACATATACTAGTTATTTATTTAGGAATTAATTTTATGCATTGTCTATCATACCCCAATATTTTCTCTTGCTCCTAGTTTTTTTTTTTTTTTCCTAACAGAAACATTACCAAATGACCATGGACATTCTTGGATTAGAACATCAATGAATAAATATGGAAGGAATAATGGAGATAGAAAATCAGCAATCCATGCTAGAAATATTGGGGAAAATTTTGATGAGGAATAAAATTTTCATGCAATATCTTCCCACAATTTTTTAATTAATTATTAAGAGGGAAACAGAAGGTTTGCAGTGGAGAGACTTGAAAGTCAACACCTGAACTAAGGAGCAGTCATTAGAATTGAAGAAATTTGGTCTCATGTATCTCACAATATAATGGGCTGAGAAGAACATACTACTGAGTTAAAAAGGCCGTCTTCAGCAGCCAGGGTAGGCAATCATTCAATTCAGTGAAGACTGTAATAAAACACAAAGGTGGAAGAAAGGCAAATTCGCTTTCTACTTGACCTGGGACTTCTATCTTCCTTGCCCCTGTATATTGATACTCCTCGTCTTTGGACACAAACTGGGACTTATCCACTGACTCTCCTGGGCTATCAATTTGTAAATGACAGATCACAAGTGGCTCATCCTCCATAATTCCAGGAGTCAATTCCTCATAATAAATCCCTTTGCTGGATATTACTGTATATACTATTGGCTCTGTTTCCGTGGACAATGTTGACTGATACTGTGGCAGATTCAGACTTTTAACCCAGGATTAAATGAATCTATGATTTTTCAGTCTACAATGCAGTCTTCAACCAGGCTGCTTCTAGACACAGAGGAAATGAATGTAGATGTCAGCGTTGCCTTTCTTGCTTCTTCCTCTGAGCTGTGCCTAAGCTCATCTTGTAAATGAATGAACCATTTCCATCATCTCTTTGGCATTACTAAGATGCCAACCTTAGCCGGTAAATCAAAGGACCTCTTTGATGGAAGAAGTACTGCCATCCATAAAGAAGCTACTTGTTTTCCAGAGAAAAGGGTCAAGACTCTTCTTATAGGTACCAAGTTCATCTCAGAAATGAAACTGAGGGGCCTCCCTGGCAGCACAGGGGTTGAAATCTCAGCGCTTTCAAGCTATGGCCAAGCAGTGGGGCCTGAGTTTGATCCCTGGCCAGAAAGGTGACCCACATGGCACAGCAGACCTCTCCTATCTCATACACTGCTCCCTTTAGCAGTGTATTTCAGTCAAATCTGCCATTTCTGCTCTCCACTCTGTCTTTGGTGAATCCTTTCACCCCCACACCTCTGGTCTAGACCCCAGTGCTTGTCTGCATAAATAAATCTTTAAAAAAAAATGAAACTCAGTTTCTACTCCAAAGAATGTATTCTCAAAGACCATATTTTTTATTCTAGTGTTTCACTGAGCTGAAAAGTGTAATGAAATCAACAAAGGAAAAAATTTCATCGTTAAGAAATCAGGAAAATAAATATTATATCGAAGTTAAAACTAAGACTGATACATCACTAAACAGGTAAGTCAGTTAAGTACATTAGCAAACAGAACCAGCACACAGCCTTAGAAAGGCAAAATCTTTGTGATTAGTTGTCCTGCTACCCGATCTAATTATTAATAATCAGAAGAATAAAAAGGTCGCTACCATTTACTGCATGCTTCCTGCATGAAATATGCTATGCCAGATAATTCTCATGTTTAATATAAATATGACATTTAATCCAAAATATAAAATGACCAAAATATTTTTTTAAAGATTTATTTATGTATGCATACAAGAGCTGGGGTACAGGCCAGAGGTGTGGAGGTGAGAGGATTCACCAGAGACAGAGTGGGGAGCAGAGCAGGCAGATCAACTGAAAGACACTGCTGAGGGGATGAGGAGCAGTGGGTGAGGCAGGAGAGGTCTACTGTGTCATGTGGGTCCCCTCCCTGACCAGGGATAGAACTGGTGCTTTTGTGCTGCTAATGCTTCGCAGTGCAGCTCAACCCGCTGCGCCACCAGGGAGGTCCATATGGCCAAAACATTTTATAGATGAAAAAATATTGAGCTCTAAGAGCTCACACTAACTTTTTCACGTCAAATCAATCTGGGTCTGAAAAACTACTCCACCAATGATTTGCTAGTTGACTGCAACTTTTGGAGACTGGAGCTATTAAATTGGAAGGTTGAGATCTGAAAACAAAACCTCTCTGAGTAAAAGGATAATGAAAATCACAGAAGTTATAGGCTGCCTCTATAAAAGCTGCACGATCTATAAAAGTAAGCCTTGGAATGACATAAAGGAGTGTAAGAGATCAGTCAATCAGGAATTGGCTTCACTACTTTGGAAATTTTATCTGTTCTCCTTAAGTTCATCAGTTTCTCATTATGCAACTGAGATAACACCTAACTTTTAGGTTTTATCATGAGCATTAAATGATATAATATGTATAAAGTGGGAGGTAGTATATATGACCCACTGACTCCACTCCTAGGAATTGACCCAAAGGACACAAAAAGTAATTCAAAAGGAAACCTGTACTCCCATGTTCCTTGCAGCACTATTTACAATAGACAAGATATAGAAACAACCTAAATGCCCCAAAACAGATGACTGAATCAAGAAGATGTGGTCTAGCTACACAATGAAATACTACTTAGCAATCAAAAAAGATAAGCCCATGCCATTCACAGCAACATGGATGGAGCTGGATGGGATAATGGTCAGTGAAATAAGTCAGAAAGGAAAAGAAAAATGGTTTCATTTATAGGAGGAAAATAGGGAAACTGAAAAGAGGTCAGACAAAAAAAAAGACTTGCAGGCAAACTATAAAACTGAGACAGCAGGGAGGGGAAGAGAGAAGAGTCACATAAGGAGAGGGAAGAACACAAGAGACTATAGTGATGGTTCGCAGGTGATATGGGGGTAATTTTATGCGGAATCTGCCTGAGGGGAGAAATCAAACATTATATAAAAATGAACAATGATACAAAAAAAATGTGTCAGGCAGTGATTTTTAAGGACTCTGGGAAAATATACATATCTACAGCTCTGCATATACTTCTGATGTTAATAATGTGCTCGTGGGGATACAGTAAAGATGCGAGTGAAATGTTCCTTTAGAAAATAAGCAAGTCAAAAATAAATCCTTATCTTGCACATGTGGCTTTAAGAGAGCTCGTGTTAGACCTCTTTAGAACACAATGACTTTCAAAATATTGTGTGGGAAAGAACACGCTGTTATTTAGCACCTACTAGCATTTAGGTGGTTTTAGAAATTCAAACAAAAAAGTTATATAGATCTCTCATAATAAACATTGACTGTGTCCCACAGTCTGCTCAAAACTGAATAGAATGAGGGCATCACAGAAATCACAGTACAGATTTTCAGCCTCTGGCTGAAATCTTAGTGAACCCCTTCCTCACTCTGATCACAGTTTCTCACATGGTTGCTGAGAAAATTCAATATGCTTTATTCTCAAGTACTATCTATAGATTCAGTTTTTGTGGTGTTTTTAGCAGTAGTAGTAGCAATACTAGGAAAACTGCAGTAACAGTTATTTGTTGGTGAATACTAATTATTGTTTTTATTATCACTATTTTTTAAAGATTTGTCTATTTATGCTGGCGTACAGGACAAAAGTGCAGGGGGGAGAGATTTCAGCAGAGACAGAGTGGGAAACAGAACAGGCAGATCTACTGAAACACACTGCTGAGGGGAGCAGCAGGCACAGCAGGAGAGGTCTGCTGCACTATGTGGGCCCCCTCCTTGACTGGGGATCGAACTTGTGCTGCAGTGGCTGCCAATAGCATCATAGTGCAGTGCTTAACCCCTTGCACCACCAGGGAGGCCCTTATTGTGACTATTATAATTAACAGCTACTGAGCGCACTATCACATACAATTCTAAATGTTATTTCCTATCAACTTATTTAATGTTTTCAACAACCCTGGAAAGATAATTGAGTCCCTCAAGGTCAGATAATGGAAATGCCTATTCTCTGAGACTAAGAGGGATTCTAGACTTATCCACACAAGTAGTTGAGGACAACAGAAATCTTATGTGTAGAGACATAGTAAATTCAGTTTTAAATTGAGAAAATTGGCTCATATGAGACACAGAAAGACAGCCGGGGACAGTAGACTTGTCCACCTACATAAAAAGATTGACTCAGATAATTTCACACCTCCAGCCCTATGTTTAATAAGCACACTTGGAGTTTATCAAATTGAACAACTCATCCTGGATGGAATTTTCACATCATCTCATGTACTTGAGATTACTGAGTTAGGGCAGAGACACAGATATCCAGAGTCTTAAAGAGAACTGCAGTCAACGATTCCATTAATCCAAGGAGACATGAGATGAAAACAGTTTGTGTTTGTGTGTGTGTGTGTGTGTGTGTAGGTAGGTAGGTAGGCATCAACCTGCTGTATGTATTTCTTTTCAAAAAGCTGCCCCCCTGGAGACAAATAGCCTGAGGTAAATACACAAACTATACATTCTGCTTTTGACTGGAGGCTTAACTTGTCAGTGATAATGATTTACATAGGGATCCTCTCTCTTTCTGCCTAGAAGCTTGCACTAGCTTCAAGCTATGTGCTCTGTTAAGAGTCATGAGGAGAAAAATCCTTCCTATTTCCAGTTGGGTTGATGATTTTTTTCCAGGGGTGATGTAAAATCTGAATAATGGAAGTGTTGCTAAGAAAATGAGTGAATATTACAGGGAAAAAATAAGGCAAAGTTGTTTTTAAAGAGTGAATATTTCACAACTATTTCCACTGTTTCTTCAAAGCAAATGTTTATGTCATTCAGAGTCCTTGCCTGTGTCTTAATCGTCTCATCAAAGGCCTTGGCACAGAATATATTGCCAATAAATACTGCTGAATAAATATATAAATCTACTTTTACCCAATAATTTGTCAGCACTTCAGAATAACACATTAATCAATTATATTGATTTTAAAAATAAGAGGTAAATAAATCTGTGGAATGTCACATTAGTTTTTAAATCCTGTGTATTTGATAAAATGATATAATGTGACTACTTCAACTGAAAAACTTTTTGCGTGTCTGTGAAAGGCTGTATAAGAAAGAAATACTAGGGATGAAATTTGATGTTTGGGGATGATTCAGAAATGTTCAACTGGCTAATCTTTTTTTTAAACTTTCTTACATTGTTGTGCATTTTTGAACAATTTGATTTCTCCCCTCCGATGTAGTCCCCATAAGTCTTCCATCACCACAGCCCCTGTGCTCTTTCCTCCCTTGTCTTGACCCTCATTCCCACCCCACCTCCAACTTCTGAATCTGTAATTTGCCTGCTAGTTTTCTCTTTTTTTACTCTGACCCTTTGTTTGGTTTCCTTCTATTACTCCTATAAGTGAAACCATTTGATATTTTTCTTTTTCCTTCTGACTTATTTCACTATTATCTCCATTCATGTTCCTGCAAATGGCATGAGTTTATCTTTTTTGACTGCTGAGTAGCATTCCATTGTGTATAGACCAAATCTTCTTGATCCAGTCATCTGTTTTGGGGCATTTGGGTTGTTCCCATATCTTATCTATTGTAAATAGTGTCACAATAAATATAAGAATACAGATTTCCTTTCAAATTAATGCTTTTGTGTTCTTTGGGTAGATTCCTAGGAGTGGAGTCACTGGGTCATATGATAGCTCCATCTTAAGTAATTTGAGATTCCTGCACACAGCTTTCCATAGTAGCTGAATGAGTTTGCCTCCCCACCAGCATTGTAAGAGGGTTCCTTTTTTCCCCATCACAGCATTTATTGTTGCCAACAACTGGATAATTTTATATGACCTCATTAGTTATGTTTATATCTAGACATTGAAACAAATTCACCCCACTGGGTAGCTCAGATGAATTTTGTGAGCATAAGATATGCCATAGCATGCATCCTAGAGCTGGCATAAATGTGTTTAAATGTTGGCTATTAGTATTATTATTGACAGAAATCAGAAATCCTCTTTTTCATAGAATGGAAAATGCAATACCTGTATTAGGTTATAGTCTAGAGATGGACTTGTAAAATAACTCATTTTCATAAAATCACAGTCAATACAAATCTTAGTTGAATATATAAGATACAACTGATCTTAAGCAATGGGTAAGCTATCAATGTATCTAAAACCCATTTATCAGAAATGTTCAGCACAATAATCATCCATCGGTAAGAAAGTTATTGTTTGTCTAAGTAAGTACAGAGTTTTGGAGGCAAGCATGTGTGGAAGGGATGTAAAATACCTAAATAATTATGAGTTTAATGTTTCCTCCCCTTCAATATTTACAAAATCTGACACTGAAGGTTAGCTTCCACTTTAATGAATTCTAGATACTTCAAATGAGAGTTATTTTTTTTTTACTTGTTTAGGAGTTGGAAGACCGAGTTTTTTTCAATATTTTGTACAACAAAAGATGAATAAGCACTAATTTACTGCCATGTAATAGCTTTTATCAAATTTGTCTTAATACCTTATTCCTTTTATGCAACCTCTAGTTGTTGCAGGCTTGATATTCCATTATGACTCATACTATTATGATGGTGATGATTAGATACTTCTAAGCCAAGAATACTCTGCAAGGCTTCACTGGATTTTTTTTTTTTTTTTTTTAGGGAATCACTTTTACTCCACAAAGCTCAAGGGAAAATAGTCCTTGTGACCAGTGCTTGTCTTAGGGCGGGAAGGGTGTCTGTGGCTGGGAGAACTGACACCACTGTGTCTCACTTATCAGATTGCTTCCTGAGTCACAAAACTTGCAAGTGTATGAGTATCTCCAAGCCATCCCCTCATTTGGTCTTCAAAGAAATCATTTTGTTTACACTGTGACATAAGGAAGCGCTGGCCATTGTACTCCATGCAATTTATTCCTTCTTCAAGCTCAGTGTTCAACAGTTTAGATGTGTCTCACAATTACGGAGAAACAGAATGTTGCCTTTCAAAGGACACCACAGTGCACTGAAGACATCCACCTTACATTTTATAAATGAGTAACCTGTGGCCATAGAATGCCAGGACTTAATGCCTATGTAATGGCAACAAGAAAGTGTATTAAGTAATGACAAACTAGTCCGAGGTGTAGATGGACTACTTAAAATAGTAACAACAGCCATGGTGTTTTGACGCTAAGTGAACTAAAATATCATCTTGATTGCTTGGAGAATCTCAAGAAGAAAAAACAAAACTTTTTTTTTTCTTTATTAATATATATTTGATATCAGTTTTGGTCCCTATGGATTTCCCACCACCATTTCACCAGTGCACCGCCACCTCAGTCTCTCATGTTCTTTCTGCCCTCATCCCATTCCCTCCTCTCCCACCCACACAAAATGTTTCTGATTTGTCCTTGTCTTTTGTTTTTGTTGTGTAGTGGTTTGAAAAAACACAAAATCTTGTAAATCAATCTTCTAGATGAGGAAACTGAGGTTTACCAAGATTAGATGACACAGAAGGTCACAAAATATAGCAAGTGACAGTCAGGACAGGATTTGAAGGCCAGCTCTTCCTAACCCCAGGGCAGAATGTCTGCTTATCACAAGTTACCAGGTTCCATGTTTCTCATTTAAAAAGAAACATGCCTGCACTTTCCACCAGCAGAGGTCAAAGAGACACTGCAGGGTATGGTGTTCTGTATTAGTAATCCAACTAGGGGAATAAATCTGGGAGAAAAACAGGCTAGCTGCTGTGGTTTGAACGATAAAGATAGAAGCTGTGTTGAAAATGTGCTAAGAGTTTCAGAAATTAGTGTCATGCATCATTCCTGATTTTGTGTGACATGTGTGCCTCGGTGTCCATGTGGGTGCTTATCTCTCTAGGAGTTCCAAAACCCATAGCAACAGGTCATAAGGAATATGGCTGAAGTGAAAAAATACACAGATGGTCCTAGGTTTATGATGGTTCAACTGAAGATTTTTCAACTTGATGCAAACACCACGCACATTAACTAGAAATCATACTGCTTCAAATCTCACTTGTGGTCTTTCCTCAGAATAGCAAGATGAGGTATATTACTTCCTCACTATGCTGGCAGCAACAGAGAGCTGTTCTGTCAGCCACACCAGATACTCAATATATTCCATTAGATAGTCAACACTTTCTAATGATATAGCTTTGGGTCAGAAGGTTTTGTCTAACTGTAGGCATTCTCAGCACATTTAAGGTGGGTTAGACTATACAATGATAATGTGGTAGGTTAGGTGGATTAAACCCATTTTTGACTTAATGGACTTATGATAGGTTTATCAGGACATAGCTCCAAAATAAGTCAAGGAAACCGTCTACCTTCAACAATAAATTGTAAAGTAGAAAATAACAGTCTAAGAAGGAAGGTCAACTTGAAAATCTACATTCCGTTGCATTAATGCTTAGTTTCAGAGAAGGAAGAACAAAAACTTAACCCCTTAGTTGATGGACTAGAAAAGTTTCCCTTGAACTGACACTTTTATAAAATTTAAAAGAAAAAGTCAGAATCTGGTGTAGCTTACAGACTAGCAGCACTAGAGGATTTTGCATTTGCAAAGATTCTTCGAAGTCTGATTCCAAAGTAAGGCATCCTTTCTTTAGCCGCCTCCAAAGTTCTCTCAGGAGAGAGGAGACTTCAGATACAGATTTTAACTTCCATAGCACATCTCTGGGAACAGTTCCCAGGCAAACTGAGTTCCTTTGTAAATGTCAAAAAGCTTCTCTGCCAGGTCAGTGGATGAAACTGTATCCCATAGTTTGCACTGCCAAGTCACAGAACTGTTCTGTCTTCCACCCAAATTGAAGCCCAGTGAGTATTCCTACAGAAAGATTTGACTGCAAAGGACTTCTTCAAACCTAACAAAAATATTCTCCAACATTCTTGCATGTATGGTTTCCTAGCATGGGTGAAGCATGACCCATACTTGGGATGCTAAGCTGTATTAAGGGACACGGTCTTGGATAATGTGAAGCTGAGAGGTCACAAAATAGTACAGGATTTTAAAGTCTAGTTAAATAATGTCCTCTGGGAGGATGATGGTTATTAACACAACTTCTTGCCTGCATTTTCCAGTTAAGCTGGGAAATATCAGAGTCCTGGATTTATAAGAGACCGCATATACGTGACTAGATGATGTACTTCAATGGTAATCTGAGCCAGACCTTTCCTACTTTGCAACAGAGGCATGCTGCAAGATTTAGGAGTTCATGTCTTAAGAGGTCTGTACTATAGACAACCTTGAACTGCAAATGCACTCAACACACTTCCTAATGGAGAGGACTTACCACAGGGGCAAACTCCACCTTCTGCAAGCTAAGTGATTCACAAAGGACCTTGGTCAGGTAGTGTGATCTTTACAAAAAGTCTGAACCAGTTGTCAGGTCTTATTTCTACCGTGGGTCTAACACTGTCCCATTTATCCTATTAAGTCCTCTGGGCTGTGACGATGATAAAATGAAATATTTGGAAGAAATAATTATTGTATAAACATGAAACTTGTCCATATTCATTAAGAGCATAACCATGTACAAAGAAACAGAAGAGCCAACTACAGTGAGAGTGAGGTGGTACAATGTAGGCAGAATGAAGCATAGGTTTGATACCAGCTAGATTAGCATTCTAGTCCCAGCTGCCCACAGGAGTGTCTACTCTTGGACAATAAATCTCTCTGAACCTAAGTTTTTGTGTGTTTTTTTTTAAAATATGTTCAGAGGAGTGGAGTAAGAAAGATGTTAATCGTCCAATTTCACAGGGTTTAAATAAAAAACTATTATATGCCCACAAAGACATGAAGTCCTACAAAACCTTATTATCCTTGGCCCCAGATGTACATATTCTTCTACTTTTACCTTGCCAATATATATTTTTAGTCTATTAAAACAAGTATTTATTTAAAGAGATTTGTAAGGCAGTAAGTTAGCTTCATTCTTCTTTAGGGGTATTTTAAATTAGTCGCATACATTGTTTCTATACTAGAAAGATAAATTCTAATTAAAATGTTTTTCCTCCAAGTGTCAAATGCCCATTTTGTAAGTCTAGGAAGACTATGCAAATGGTCCAAGGACTTAACCATAATCCTTCCTCGCTTCCCCACTTCTTGTGTAACCTGAGAGCTGTGGTCTGTAAGTATGAACTGTGATCATTTCACTTAAAGACTTGTTATTAAATTATTATGTTCCATATGTGATTTGAGCAAAATAGCTGTGATTTGGTTTCTAGCACCAGCTGCTAGAGAGTATGTAACTCTAAAATCCAAAAGTGTGTCTCTGGAAAACTTTAGGAGAAAGATCATCATATCCATTGGTTCACTCAGATTGTTCTGAATTCTTGCCCTGCCCTGCCAGCCCTCAGTTATAAAGCAAGTGCTTGTGTCAGTACAAAAATGCATTCCTTTTCAAAAGGAGCAGACTTGCAAGATCAGAAAAAACATAAAAGTATACATCAGCCCATCTGTCCAGGGGCTAAATTAGTCTGGACCTAATGAAAATCAGTGGACCCAAAATCCATTCCATATGACTTTCTCTGGGCATTCTCTCCACTCGCCCCTTTCTTTTTCTCTGTCCTCCACAATGTTTCTTGAAATCTGTAGTCCTGTGAAAGTCTCTCACTTTCACTATGGTCTGTGTCTAGCTTCTTTCTTATGTTGTGTGATTTGTACCTGATTTGCCCTTCATATTTAGGATTTCTGTCTGACTTGCTTGTGTATCTTTTAGCCCTATCTTTGTGTGTCTTTGACCTGTGTCATCATCTCCCTATGTCTGTGTATTAGTATGTTCTGGGAATGGAGAAGTGGGGCCTGGGTAGGAGGTACACCTCTGGGTTTACTGTTTGTTATTTCACCTTCAACCAATGTGTGCGATGGAGAAAAAGTTGGGAGCCCTTGAAAAACATTCCTTACACTCCGGATAGGATGTAAAATTTGGTTTCGGCCATAAAAAAATCCAAGACCTATAGTGTTAAGTCTAATGACGGAAAAGCAGAGGCGAGGAAGAGAAAAAACAGTAGTTGTGATCAATAGGAGCAGCCATCGCAAATGTCTAATGATTTCTGAAAACACCTCACAGGCTGATTATAAATGTTCCTGCAAAGCCAGGGACATAATCAGAGGATAAGCTCTGCTAGAGCAACACTCCTCTAAAAGAAAAATAATAGGACACACGCACGCGCACACACACTGTCACACGCACACGCGTGAGGATGACAAAAGGCAAACTGCAATGAGAAATTCATTTATACTTTTCAGTTCCCAGAAGCCCGTAAAAAATCAAAGCAAAGAAAACTTCACTATAAATAACCCTGCCACATTCTATATAAAGCCTTTGAGTGGCTAAGGGGTCTGATTGCTTCGAGGAGTTACAGGATTTGGTCATTTTTAATAGCCATGTTTGTTCTTTCACCAAATTACTTTCCCTTAGCAAACCTGCTACAGGCATGAGGGGGCTCGTCTCAGTGTCTAAAGTATTCCAGTAGCAAAGGACATGACCAGATGCCTCCAGGGAAAGGTCACCATGATAGGGACTGGGAGCGAAGAAGTGAAACAGAGAAGCACAAATCCATTTGGAAAAAGACTCTTGAGTTGTAAGAGGCATCAGGGAAGTCACTGCAGAGAGCTAAGTAAATTATAGATCCCACCTCTGGAGCCGCTGTAATATTGTCCACCAGCTCAGTTTCCGAGTGCACAGGGAATTGTTACTAAATTATTCAGCATTAACACAATTAGTTCAAGCAACTGGAGGGTACCAGCTTTTTGTCTTCTTTTAGCTCCTGTCTGTGTACAGGATTTCCTTTTCTACTCCATTCCACCATCCCACTCTCCAATGCCGTTTTGGTGATTCTCTGTTTAAAAGCAACCCACAAAATTGTCCAGCTCTGTTGAAAATTTCCAGCAAACCAAATGCTCCAGACCTGGAACAGTTAAGAACACTGCCTACCTCTGAAAAAAGCTGAAACCATGTAATGGGACCAATGACAGTTTACTTTAGTCCACACACCTCAATGTTCTTACCTGCAAAGTGGACATAATGACATCTGTACATACATTTCAAGACCTCGCATGACAACTGCAGTGATTCATAAAAATATTCTCCTCCTGCTATATCATTTTTCTCTTATTTCATGGGCACAATCACTTTCTTTTTTCAAAAAAAGATCTATTTATTTATGCATACAAGAGCTGGGGTACAGATCAGAGGTGGTGAGAAGTGAGAGGATTCACCAGAGACAGAGTGGGGAGCAGAACAGGTGGATCTACTGAAATACACTGTTGAGGGGAGCAGTGGGGGAAACAGGCTGTGCCATGTGGGCCCCCTCCCTGGCCAGGGATCGAACTGGTTCTGCTGTGCCACGGATGCTTCACAGTGTGGTGCTCAACACGCTGAGCCACAATGGAGGCCCAAAATCACTTTTGATGTATATTTTAAAATGAGAAAGCAAAAAAAATTTAAATACCTTGCTAGTCCCTGTATTTGTAGAACAACCAGCAAATCATGTTGTATGTGGTATCAGCCAGACATCCACATTTCCCCATAAAGGAAATAAAACACCACCATATGTTTTAAACCTCAATGACATTTTTCTTCACTCAGGGAGTTTACATCCACTGAGTCTCTTACTAGTAAAATATATAGGGATATATGTGAAGAAATGGGTAAACTGACCCCACACAGTCAAAATCTGAGTCTAATTCTTGACTGCCCCGAAACTTAAATGCTAATAGCCTGCTATTGACAGGAACCTTACTTGTAACATAAGAAACATCGATTAACATATCATTCTGTATGCTATATTATGTACTGCACTTTACGATGAACTAAGCCAAAGAAAATTTCACTAAAAATCATGAGGAAGAAAAAAATACACTTATAGTAGTACTGTATTTATTGGTAACGCAAGTTTATATTGTTTGTTTACAGGAAAATCTGCACATAAGTGGATTCACCAAGTTCAAGTCCATGCTGTTCAAGGATCAACTATAGCAGCCTTGCAATGAATAAGCATCTCTATCATCTGGTAGCAGCTTAGTAAACCTTTTATATTCTAACATCTATGTTATCATTTACTTTGGTGAACCTCACTTTTCTCATTGGCAAAGTGGAGCTGTCTCATTCAATGAACTTCTCCCATGTGGGGTACAAAGGAGATGATATGTTGCCATGGTTACATGAACACACTCTGGGAATGACAGGCCAGGATTTGACTTCATCACTTAATTCCCTTAATTCCCACCAGGGGCCTCCCTGGTGGCACAAGCAGTTAAGCATTGTACTATGAAGCATCCACAGTCACTGCAGCACGAGTTCAATCCCTGACCAGGGAGGGGACCCACATGGTGCAGAAGGCCTCTCTTACCTCCCCACTGCTCCCCTCAGCAGTGTATTTCAGTCGATCTGCCTATTATGTTCCCCACTCATCTCTGGTAAATCCTCTCACCCCTCACACCTCTGGCCTGTACCCCAGTTCTTGTATGCATAAATAAATAAATCTTTAAAAAAAGTTCCCTTAACCTGAAATCTCTGAAACACCTCTCCTCTCCTAGCACTCTTGCTTGATCTTGCAATGGAGACAACAGTATCCTCACCAGGGGGTTGCAGGGAGAATTGAACAAACTTTAGAAAGTGTCAATATACAGAAAACACTTACTAGCTATTGCCAGTTTATTTCTGGTTATTTAAAACCATTTTTGTCCTCCACTTTAATGTCCCTGACCAATGTTACCCATTTCCAGGTCTGTACCATACAGTCACAGCATACAAGATTTATCGAACACAGTTGGGCTTTTATTTTATTTAAGGAATACAGAGAACTAGAAATATGCATTTAGTATTTTATTCCCCACTGTTCTCCCAATATTCCTCAGCCCTTCTTATCAGGCTCATTTGGATTCTGCTGTTGTCTCCTGTGGAAGACCAGTGACATTTGATATTCTGCAGATTTCAGAACATCTGCTGCGCTGTGGTAAATACCATGCCAAAAAAAAGGCCTTAAGTCTGAGCAGGGGGTGGTCCAAATCGGCTGTCTCCACCATCACCTTCTGTATAAAAGAGTCCCACCTAGGGGCCTTCCTTGTGGCATCAGGGTTAAGTCTCAGTCTGAGTTCGATCTCTGTCCAGGGAGCTGATCCACATGGCACAGCAGACCTCTCCTGTCTCCCCTGCTGCTCCCCTTAGCATATTTCAGTAGATCCGCTTATTCTGTCCCCCACTCTGTCTCTGGTGAATCCTCTCACCCCCACACCTCTGGCCTATACCCCAGTGCTTCTGTGCAAAAATTATCAAAAATTAAAAAAAAAAAGTCACACCTGCAAACTGATGTCACAGCAGGCGTGTCCAACACCTACTTCATGAGGTTCAGAGGAAATAAGCAGCAACCTCTACTCAAAATTTTGTCCTGGGTTCTTCCAAACATCAACTTCCCGTGACCCTTATCTTTCATTGAGCAATATTCAGAATTTACCCAGACTAGATACAGAGAGCAGAAGGCATGACTTGAACTATCTTGAGATTGATTTATGACTTCTTAAAAGATGTTTCACTTTAATGCTTGAATGTGCACAAGAATTACCTAGAGATATTGGTAAAATGCAGATTCCGGTTCAGTAATTCAGGAGATACAGGTGGCAAGTGAAATTCTGCGTTTCTAACTAACTCACAAGTGCTGCTGCTGCTGCTGCTGTTATGCTGTTTGGTTTGCAGACCCTCAATATGAGTTCTAAGAATGTAGCATATAATTTCTCTCCTCCCAGAGAGAACATCTGAAAGGGTTCCTAAATGCACTGAAATGTGAGGTGAGGTATCCAGTGCTGATGAGAAAACAGACCTGCATCTTTACTGACTAGCCAGATCTCTGAATGTTGACAAGACTGTATTTCAAAAAAAATTCAGCCCTAGCTAGGGACAGGACTAATCACAAACAAATTATGTCAAGGTGTGTGTGTGTGTGTGTGTGTGTGCGCGCGCACACACATACACACACGTGAGTATGCATGCATAGGGGGTAAATTTAGGTGAGGTATAAATGAAATAATAGGTACAGATGGAAATGCTGAAATATTAAAGAAACTTCTATACAGACAACAGGTGTAGCCAGACTAAATGGAACACTGTAAATGTTACACTGCTTTTATCTTTCTTGAATAACTTAATTCCTTATATAACTTTTCTAGGTTCTTATTTATTGAAAGGTTACAAACAAAATGCAGGCTGACTGTATAATTTGAAGACTCCAAAGAGAGTTTCCCTTTTCAAACCCAAATACAAAATTTTCATTTCCAGTTAGTATTTGGTCAATCCTCTGTTAAGGGAAATAGTTGCAGAGTCATTTAGCAATACAGCAAGGCTACCACTGGTCTTTCTCTTTTTATGGTTCATAAAAATAATACATCTATCAATAGACAATTCATTAATTGATGACCCTCCAAGTGTCAATCAACTTGGAAATTTAGTTGTTTTACTTTAATAAGATTCTATTTACTAATAGATACATTAAATAATGTTCCCTAAAAATTGGCTATGAAAAGAGGGCATTGATTTTAAGAAGATTAAAAAATACAACATGGTCATTTATTTTTCTCGCATTTTACAATGCAGTAATAATATGTCGTAGACAGTTATAAAGAGAAAATAATCCTGATAGTTCCTTCACCCATAGGTAAAGAAAAGTTTTAATATATTTATTTCCTATAGGTTCTCCTTCACTGATTTGTGGTAGTTATTAACAAGTCGATGTGAAATGATGCATTCATGACAAATTAACTCATTTAGCTTTTAATGTGGGTTATATGAATATCATTTATTCATTAGATAAAATCATACATTTGGGAATTTTTATTATCTCACGTTGTTTTCAATTGGCCAAATCGTTATATAAAAATCAGTGGGTAGTCATTATAGATAAGATTAGGACTTTCCCTATATTAATTTTTAAAATCAAGTATACTGGCGTGTGGTAGAGAAGGAATTGGGGAAAATAGCAGCAGAATGTTGAAAATTATTGCATATGGATGATCAGAGTTACGGGTACAAAGGGTCCCGATTTGTTAAATGTTTGAAAAAAATGTATATATTTAATAAACACATTCTTAACAGATAGGGTCAAGTTGTCTATTTATATCACATCTAATTTTTTAATTTGCATTCCATATACACTTGAAATCATGCTTCTGTTACTTATTCTCTTGCAATCAGTTTCCCTTGTTATAAAGAATTTAATATTTTTTAATGATTCACCCTATTCTATTACGTACTGTGTAATGAATCACTTTCCAATTGTGCAACATTTATTTTGGTTCATTTTTCTCTGAGTTTTGGCTTCCCATTTGTTATAGAAATCAATTAATTGTCTGTTTGCTTTTGTTTTCACGTGACTACCTTGTTGCCACTTATTCATAAAACACGGTTACATAATCTGACTTTCTGCCCATAAAATATATGACTACTATCATTGTTATTCAAGAGAGCAAAACGTCTGCCTCAATGAGATGACTCGAAGAGTACTGACATTATATGCAAGACATTTCTTGCATATAGTCTAATTGAACATATTTTTCAGGGCATTTACAGAGATAAGCAGAGATTATCCACTTTCACCTTATCGTTAAAGAATGAGGTGCATGGGATGAGTATGTGAAGCTACAGAGTAGGGGATGATTTAGGCTATTATTCAGGTACAAATTCAGCTAATACACTAGACATTTGTGTGTGTGTAGAGTTTCTGCTGATTTGCATGACTAGTATTATTCCATTTATTTTTATCAGCAACAAGAGTTCAACAGCTCTGGGATGCCTGTTATTTCTAAGTCTGGACAGTGGGCAAGAGACAGGCAACTTTTCCTCTTTGGCCAGATTGAGACATGCAATGCTGACTTGCATTCCTGCCAAATTATTGGTGCATAAGGCTCTGTCTGAGTAGGCAGACTTCATGGAACTGACAGAGAATTGTCCTCACAAGGCCGAAGATACAATTTGGCTGTGGCTGCGTAGCCCAGTTCTCTTAACATGCAAGCAGCCAACAAAAATAATGGCATGTCAAGTGCAATTTTCTCACTGGCCGCTGACATCGTAAACTGTAATACAGTGTAATTATTTGGCATCCCGTGTCCTTCATACTAAACACCACCCAAACGATTTCCAAGTTACAGAGAAGGGAGAAGGTTAGAAGGTCAAATTTAAAGAGAGAAAATGAGTCAGTGCCTTGGAGGGAGAGAATTATAAATAGATGTGGCATCACCAGCAAGAGTTATATCCAAATAAGGAACTGCTTAGAAGCCCAGGTAGGAGGGAAATAGGAGGAAGGAGCTCAGAGGAGTTTATACAAGGGCAAGGCTGCAAGATAGATCTCTGTCCACCTGGACAGCAAATTGTAGATCACAGATCCGAAGAAGAAGAGCTAAAAGATCTTGGGCCAAAAAAACTGATGGATGCAACACACACTACTTTTGAACATTGCTTTCTGTTTTTCTGTTCCACGGGGATATGTATCTTAAATATAATTCTGCAATTCATTCTACCATTTTAAGTGAGGACACTAAGGCCAGAGATCAAGACATCAAGATTTCCCTTCCAGCTACCCCACAGCAGAGATGAAAAAGAGAGAAGTCAGACCTCCAAGAAATTCTTGCGTATCTACAAAAGATCCCATCCTGAATCTCTTTCTTCTCTGATCCTCTCAGCTCCTCCAAGAACCTTGCACACGCATTCTCCTGTTTTGAAACGCTTTGCTCACCCTGCTTCTTCGGACTGTAGCATCTCAGGTCACAGGTTATTTCCACATAAGCATTCCAGCATCCCACAGAATAGGCCAGATCCTCTGTGTAAGCTCACACAAAACCCTATTCCTTCAATTCAGCACATGGGGTTTCCGTTTTAACGGGACATCTGGTCTAGTGTTTATTTAACATCTGTCTGCCCCGGTAGTCCGTTAGTTCCATGACCGAAGGCATGAATCTTTGTTTGCTCAGAGCTGAGAACCCAGTGGAAACAGAATGCTTAGCAGATAGTAGGTGTTCAATCAATATTTGTGGAATGACTTGATCACCCACTCTTTTGACTCCTAGAGAAGGTCTCTGCTAATGAGATCAAGAGGTCCTCTTGAAGCATCCGTGTGCATCATCCCATAAAGATGAAATTCTTTTGTCATGGTTATAAGATCCATGGAAGTCATGGGTTCCTCTCCCTCTGTCAAGGTAGAACAACTTAGTATAGCAGAAAGGGACTTATGCACCATCTTATTCTGCCAGAATCGCCAAAGAAAGTGACTGCTGAGAGTCTAAGTGATGCAGCACATTCATGATGTTTTCACAAATGGGCTCTGAACAACCTTGTTCCACAGAGAACTGGAGGTAGGAATGGAGTCTGTCTGGCTGCTATCTGTTTTTCAGATATTTAGAAAAAAGGTTTCAAGGTCTACTTTGTGCCATAAGCACAAATGTTTGCAGATGGATTGAAGATAATGCAGTCACCACTCTCTACTGTTTCAGGCAGGTAAGAAGCCTCCAGGAGGAGATCCCACAGTCTCCTCAAACAAGAACTGTTTTAGCATATTAAATACTTGTTAACTTGTCCACTATCAGTATCACTGTCTCAAAGAAAGACTTGCAAAACCAGTACACAGCAACAATACTTAAAATATCCAGCTGGTCTCTAAAATGCCAATGTAAAAGAGAAAACATGATAGTAAGATATCGCCTCTTTTATTGAAAAACGCCATTTGTGTTCAATTTGATTGTGTTTATATTGCCTTTATAAATTCCTTTATTAATTAGGTGAAATTTGAATTCATTTTTTCATGTACAGTATTTACTAAGAAGTTTCCTATTCTTGATACTAACCACTTAGGGACCATACCGCAGCTTCTGGGTATATACACTAAAGGGAAAAGGTGGTAAGAATCCTTCCCTCGGTAGATTTTTGCACGGTAGATTTTGCACACTAGTAGAGAAAAAGTATGACCAAGATAGGGGATAATAGATCACGAGTATCAAGAAGCAGGAAAACGATCTCAGAGTTACACGATCTGAAATATTGAAGGAGGAACAGTTATATATTAGACAGCATGGGCCAGAGAAGGAGTCTCTGAGAACATGACTCTCAACTTCATTTTAATTCAACAGGTAACACAGAGACTTATGTTTCTAATGACCCAGGGGGCCCTCAGTCATTTTACCTGATCCCCATGTTGTCCCATATGATCTTCCATGCAACTCCTCAGGACACTAGGCTAAGTGATAACGCCCCTTCCAGACACACCGAAATGTCACCTCCACCCTAAGCAACTTGGGCTAAGTAAACACCTAGAATCTTACGCTCACTTTATGGCGTTATTGTCAATGGATCCGTCTCCCTCTCCAACCACACGGATACACAAATACAATTATGATGACAATTACTATGTGTCAGACATTATGCCTCTACTCTTTGATATAACTCTTATTTATATATTTTTGGACCAGTCTTAAAGAGCTATAGAACTTTCGCTGGGCTAACACTGAGAAAGTATCCCAGCCAATATTCAAACCTCAAGAGAGAGCATCTCTAAGGTTTAGCTCTTTCTCTGCAGCCAGCTGCCTACCAAAGCAGTAAAAACAGACAGTGGATGATGGAAGGGTGTATGTGAAGCTCTAAAGAGCCAATCACTCAAAAACTAGCTTTGCCCTTGAGCTTGAACTCAGTCTGCCAGGCCCGAAGCCCCCACCATGGCTACTTGCAGGAGGGCTTTTAAAGAGCAGGTAAGCTCATCAGTAACTAATGCTTCGCAGCCAGTTCCTGGGGAGAAGCTCAGCAATGAAGTGGTTTAGAGTCAGATGTGGAAGAGTGTGCACAGAGATAAAACATTGTAAAGCACCGGTGGGCACCCCGATACGGATCATCCCCACACTCAGCCTGACTCATAATATGAAGCAGTCACCTGAAATGTATTTTTGGCTTTGCTACAACCCAAGATCCTCAAAAGCTGAACTGTAGTGATTCAGGAGCAATTTTTTCAAAGGGGAAATCCGTATAATTGGAAATGTACGCAGAAAAATTCTTTAGAGAGTAAGTTTAACCCTGATTTAATAATTGTTTGGGAATTGGCCATGGTAGGGAACAGGGAAAGAGCCAATTCACAAAGATTAAGGAGCAACTGAGCCATTTCAAAATCCTGGGATTCACCAGCAACATTTCTGTCATTCAAAGAAGCATGAATTTCCTGAATATTACCAAGTCAGCAGAGGATACAGAATGCCTGATCATTTGCCTCTCACTCTATTACTTCATTTAAAGAATAGAGGTAATTTGGAACTCCTTGGGAGTGTAGGGGGTTAAGTTCATCACAGCTAGTCTAGCGGCAGCCACTGCAGCACGAGTTAGATCCCAGGCCAGGGAGCTGACCCACACAGCGCATCACACCTCTCCTGCCTCACCTGCTGCTCCCCTCAGCAGTGTATTTTAGTCCATCTGCCTGTTCTGCTCTCCACTCTGTCTCTGGTGCATCCTCTCACCTCCCGCAGCTCTGGCCATACCCCAGTTCTTGTATGCATAAATAACTAAATAAAATCTTTTTTAAAAAATAGAGGTAATTCTAATCATCAGATTCTATGAGTCAAAACAAACTCCACTTTAATTACTTTCTCTATTCATATAAAAGTGGAAAGTTCTCCTGGACACAGCATGTTTGGTTATTTGCCATTTGCTATCACACTGAGTTAACTGAAAGAAATAAAAAAGTAACCATTAGTTCTGTATGTCTGCAGGTATATCCAGAATTTCATACAGTCTGAAAATGACTTGCCTAAGGGCTGGTAAAAGAAGTCCTGAATATCCAGAAAGTAGGAAAATCAGGATTTTGCATTTTATATCCAATAATTCTTGCATGAACATTAGTTTAAACATATGACTAAGTATAAAAGGAGATAGTAGATAAACTTGTGACCCATGAGATGCTCAACTTGACTCAAACTCCAATCATTTACCTGCTCTACGATCTTCACTGGCTTTATTACTCATCCAAGCTTCAGTTTTATAATCACCAAAAAAAATAATGCTGATCAAGAAGACCATATTCAAAACTTACTGGGCCAGCTGTGTTTTGGAATTCAGAAGTTCTCACATTTGGAAACGTATTAAGGTGTACACACTGCCTGGTAAGTCACACCCTTAGCAGGGAATGGGGCTGCACCCGTCATCAGACATATTAACATTTCTGCTGGGAGATATATGAACAGTCATGGTAATGGGATGCATTATGACTATAAATAGCCTCGTCAGTTCTGCTATCTTAATTTGTATCAAGCATACAAAATATCCCACAGAGATTTTATTTCTTGGATTAATGAAAAAGGAAGTGTAGCCTATTTTACACATTTGTCTGTGTGGATAGAGGTACACATATATGCACATATACAGATGAGGGAGGAGGGGACAGGCTATTGTTAGAGTCAAACAGGATTGTGCCAAAAAAGTATTGGCATGATAGTGCTCGGCACATAATGAACAATCAATGGTGGACAGAATATGCGTTCCTAATGGTGGACAGAATACATTCCTTGAAGGCAGGATCACTGTTTATTTGTTGCTATGGCCTCACACATCCTCCAAACCTTCGATGTGCCTAACAGAGTTCCTACACCCCTAGGCACACTGGGAGACTTAACAAATATCCATTGAGTTATTCATGGTATCTCCTTATCCAGGCTTCGCTCATCCAAGTAGAACTATCTAAAAAGAGAAAGCACAATCTCTAGTGGACTCCATTCTCTTTGTAAGACAGTAAGACAGAGCAGGAATACAACCACAAGCTCCTAGTGAACCACAAAGACTTAACTCAAGTCTTGAAGATCAATACGTAATCTCTTCCTGTTTTTCTTTTCAATCTCTGCATTTGGGAAATGACTAATAATGGCATGATTCACATCGGAATCTGACATATCAGAAAAACATCAATGGATGGGGGGCTCGTGATTGGAATTCCACCTATGATAATGGTGTGCCTAAAAATTAACGGTAGCTTAAGAACAACTTTGAGGAATAAGTGTAGCAGCTTCAATAACCCAGTGTGATTCTGGAAAGCAGACAGTACTCATCTACACAAGGAATATCTGTCTAACCTTCCAACAAAAATGTAAATCCATACTGCTAAAGTGCACATACACGGAGCAGTAAACTAAAATTTAGAATTTGGGGCCCGCCCTGGTGGCGCAGTGGGTTAGGCAACGCACTATGAAGCAGACCGCAGCCACTGCAGCATGAGTTTGATCCCTGCCGCCGCCGGGTAGGGGACCCACATGGCGTAGCAGACCTCTCCTGCCTCGCCCGCTGCTCCCCTCAGCAGTGTGTTTCTGTCGATCTGCCTGTTCTGCATCCTGCTCTGTCTGGTGGATTCTGTCACCACCCCCACACCTCTGGCCTGTACCCCAGTGCTTGTATGCATAAATAAATAAATCTTTAAAAAAAAAATTTAGAATTTATACATTGGATTCCACCTGACAATGAATGAACTTATTTCCTTTAACAAGATGTCATCATCACAGCACCCTGTCAAGCATCCACTCCAAGAATGTCCCTTTCTCTGTCCTCGGTGAATGAGTCAAACGACAAACAAATGGAGAAAAGAAGAAGAAAAAATCTTCATGCGGTTAGCAATATACGGCCTCAAAATACCATCTTCACACTGAGGTGCTGAGACTTCAAAAATGGCAAAAACGCTTACCTCTTCCAAGTGTGATACTCTCAAGAAAAGGTCTGGCATTCAGATTTCTTAGCTGTGATGGGAAGGGAAAGCTTATTTGTGTATGGATTACACAAATGGTATTGCATCATTAATGCTGGGGAGTGGGCTTAGCCTAGAAGGACAGTTTGTCTCCATTGAAAACTGTTACCATTATTTCTAAAGAAACCAACAGGCAAATTGATAAACCATCTGCACTAAAGTTACCTGTAGCTAAGTAGTGTAAAGACTGGGACAAGTCTGATGTTAAAGATCTAAAGACCAGGAACAGATCCTGAAATTGGGATCTTAAAAATGAAGCTTACCCGGCCAACAAGAATCGGTTCAGGTCCAGAAAACTCTTCCAGAACAAACATTTGGTTCCAAACCCAGCCTCTTTTGGAGCGGTTTAAGATCCGCTGTTCTTCACTCAGACGGTTTAGTTCCAAAGGGGATCCACTCATTAAGACTTGAGACTGATTCATCGGAGCCATGTATATGCAAGGGGGTAGGGTAATCCATAGTATTATTAACGGAGTCCAGAGATCCAGGAGCATTTCCGCTAGCCGTTCTGGCATGGTCCCACCAGTTAAGCAAATCACCACGAAAATGAGACAATTATTTTTTTTGCTTCCGGTCTGCAGTCATCCAATTCATCATGCAGTGCTGAGCATTTACTTACAGCTCTGCCCTGTGTTGAAAGCACAGGCAATAGACATCTTCTAAGCAGTTGTTCTAAGACTGTGATCCATTAGCTTTCCTGTTTCTTGAAATTTCCTGAAAAATCAAGGAGAACGAAAGAAAGATAAAGTTCACAGCAACAGGTTTTCGAAGAAAATCACTGCTTTTCAAAAGCATGTAGAGGAACAACAGTAGGCATTTCCCCAACTCTTGAGGGAAAAAAGGAGAGCAGGTGAGGAATTAGAACAAGTAGGTTAATGGGTCCTTTTATTTTGCAAGCTTTATTTACATTTTTTAAAAAAGATTTATGTATTTATGCATACAAGAGCTGGGGTACAGGCCAGGGACGCGGGAGGTGAGGATTCACCAGAGACAGAGTGGGAAGCAGAACAGGCAGATCTATTGAAATACACTGCTGAGAGGAGCATCGGGCAGGCAAGGCAGGAGAGGTCTGCTGCATCATGTGGGTCCCCTCCCTGGCCGCAGCAGGGATCGAACTTGTGCTGCAGTGGCTGTGGTTCCCTTCATAGTGTGTTGTTTAACCCCTTGTGCCACCAGGGAGCCCCACTCCTTTCTTTCCTAACTTATTTAAAGATGGTCCCACTTCATTCTGCATTGAAATATGTGAAGAAACTAGCCTTTAAAGGGTAAGGGAAAACTTTTTTTTCTTCATTTACAAATGAGAACGGGAAGGGAAATCCTCCCATTTTTACAGCCTTGGCTGCCACAAACCATCAGAAGGGAGCACCCAATTCAGGGTGCAGAATGCAATCCTCTGCTAGGATGCTAATGAGTGAGTAAAATTAGAAAGCTCCTGGAGAAAAACTCTGTAATGTCCAGCATGTATGCTGTAATCAGGACAGTGTCAGGCTCCCACTCTCGATGTACAGTTGAACAGATTTAAATTATGAAAAGAAGCTCCTTTGGGAATGATATATGGTAAAAATACAATTTTCAGTAGAGGAGATTCAGAAAGCAATGGGCCAAAAAAAGTAAAAAAAAAAAAAAAAAAATCCCCATTACCTGAGGTGTCAAATACATTTTTTGCTTACCTTCAGCGTAGCAAAACGTGTTTCTTCCCTCTCAAAAAAATTTTTAAAGAAATAATGTTCACTGCAGATCCCAGAGCGAAACCTTGCTGAATTAGATTAAATGGGAAAATAATTCCTTGGGACACCACGGGGAACAGTTTGGTTCAGGGAATTCATAATGGGGTAGGGCACCTTTCACCTGCAGGTCCACGCTTCCATTCTGGCTCCAAATGGGAAAGAGAGAAAGTCATTAACACTGACTGGGCTCCTGGGTGGCTTTAGAAAAGCCAGCACAGAGGGCCAGACCCGAATTCCAGCTGCACATACGGTGGTAGCAAATCTAACAAGATGGCAGCAGGATCACCCAACTGTCATTCTTCCTCTGGGTTCAGCTCAATCACTAGGGTTCTTGACCTCAAGTGTGCCCAGCCCTGATGAATGTACAGGGGAGCCACTGCGGGCAGCATTTGTTTTGGGAACTGAAGGGATAGCAGCTTCCAATGAAGAACCAACAGAAAGACAAAGAGTCCAGAACGAAGTCCCAGAAGCACAGCACATGCTGGGAATTATGCCTTCCTTCCAAGCACATTTCCACTAGGACCTTTACTCCTCCCAGGGCAAAAGCAGACCCTCTAAAACTTCCTATTTAACACAAATTTCCCAAAAGTCATTTTATTATATTTATTTATTCATGCATATAAGGGCTAGGGTGTAGGCCAAAAGAGTGGTGGTGAGAGAATTCACTAGGGACAGAATGGGGAGCAGAACAGGCAGATCCACCAAAATACACTGCTGAAGGGAGCAGACAGCAAGACAGGAGAGGTCTGCTGTGTCATGTGGGTTAGTGCCCTGGGCGAGACAGGAGAGGTATGCTGTGTCATATGTGGGTTAGTGCCCTGGTGGGGGATCGAACTCAGGCCATAGAGGTGATGGTGCTGAGACTTAACCCCTAGGCCACCAAGGAGGCTCTTAACAGCTGTTTTAATCCCCCTCTGATTTCAACATTCCCAGGAATGCAGTCCTGACAGGTCAGCAGGGAATGAGCATCAATGAAGTTCCCCCTTCCTCTCCATTCCTCTAAGCAAAACCAGGTAATCTATCATAAGGTCCTTATTCATTTTGCAAAGGTAGGTTACCCAGGCCTGAAAGAATTCCCTCTTTTCTTATCTTTCCCCTTTTCTGTCTGTAAGCCCCCTTCTTTTTGAACAGCGTTTGAGAGCACCTTTCTGTTTGCTAGATGGGATGCTCTCTAATTCATGAATCATTTAATAAAGCCAATTAAATCTTTAAAGTTAATTCAGTTGGATTTTTGTTATTTAACACTTTTGATAAGAAATCCTAAAATATTAATATCTTTCTGAATCTTCAATCCACTCACTCAGATGGTCTTTATAGCACATCCATCTCACTCTCTCCTAGACAGGGATGGGGATAGAGTAGCAAAGGAGTACTTGAGATATTCTATACCGAGTTTTGGAGGCGCAGAAGCCTGGGTTCGCATCCCAATTCACCCCACTTGCTGTCTCTGTATTTATGGACAAGATATTCAAGTTCTCTGAGGGTTTGTCATCTCTTCTGCAAAACTGCAAAAATATTCAATCTGAATTTTTAAAGAAGGATTTATTTATGCACACAAGAACTGGGGTTCAGGCCAGAGGCATGGGAGGTGAGCGCATTCACTAGAGACAGAGTGGGGAGCAGAAAAGGCAGATCAAATGAAATCCACTGCTAAGGGGAGCAGCGGGGGAGGCAGGAGAGGTCTTCTGTGCCATGTGGGTCCCCTCCCTGGCTGGGATTAAACAGGGGCCCCACAGTGCAGCGCTTAACCCCTTGCACTACCACCAGGGAGACTCCAGCTCTGACTTTATAAGTAATAGGGTGATCAGCAACGAGACACAGATAAAGCAGTCAGTACCTGGGAGATACTCACCGGACCACAGTCCTGTGGTCTCTGTCCTAGAGAGAACTTTGGTAAAAAAGCCAAATGAAAGAGCAAAGAATTAAGCTGTGTGACCTCTGCAATGAAAGTGGGTGAGGTACAAGAGTGACATAAAGACACTCATTTTTTTCTTCAAGGTGGTATGTGGGATGCTGTGGCTTATGCTGGTGTGGTAGGGCTGGACCATGTCCCATGGACAATGACATACCTGACACGCAGTCTTAGCTCAATCACATCTCAGGGAAAGAGACTGATGATCTATAAACATATTCTGTTTCAAAGAGATCACACCCAAATGTTCAAAAAGTCACCTATGTGATTTGCTACTGGCTTGAGTTCTACCATAGCAGAAAGTTAAGATGATTCTACGAGTTTCTTCTAGAGTCAGCTTGCCTGGGGTTTGAATTCCAGCTAAAGAACGACACTTGCCAATTGTACAAGTGGGGTTCTATGAACAAAAGAACTAGTGTAGTGCCTACCCAACAGGTTAATTTTTCTGACTAAAAGAGACAATGTTACTGAAACAGGGAAAGTTAGAAGTTACTCTTCATTTTTATTTTATTTACTTCTTAGTTGAGGGAATGGTTTACAGCACAGTAGAGATTTCAGCAGTATAAATTCACATTTTTTCAAATGTATACTGCCACCAAATACTCCACAGATAATCTGGCAACTGCTCTGTTGTTAATGATTCCAGGGTAAGAAGTATAACCCCAACATAAACTTATAAAAGATGTTTCCTTGAGGGCCTTCTTGGTGGCACAAGGGGTTAAGCACCACACTACGAAGCATCTGCAGCCACTGCAGTGCGAATTCAGTCCCAGCCAGGGAGTGACCCACATGGCACAGCGGACCTCTCCTGTCTGGCCCGCTGCTCCCCTCAGCAGTGGATTTCAGTAGACTTTCCTGTTCTGTTCCCCACTCTGTCTCTGGTGAATCCTCTCATACCCCCATACCTTGGGCCTGTACCCCAGCTCTTGTATGCATAAATAAATAAATCTTTAAAAAAAAACTAGATATTTCCTTGATGGAACCACCAACTGACAGGATGGAATGCAACAGGTTCAATGCCCACCCCCACCCCACCCTGAACTTCCAGAATCAGGTAAAATGTGATAACAGAAGCAAAGATAACTTTATATAATGACATAGTTTCAAGATTTAGGATAGATAAAGGAATTATATGCATGGCCAAAAAAATGTACCATTAACTTAATACCTTACAGTTAAAGTTTACTATGTCTTGTACTTTTTTGTTCAAAACCGAAAGAATAATCCAATGCCTTGTTCAAGAAACACCTCTTCTAAGCAGCATACCGTCATTTAAATATGGAGAATCCAGCTCCAAAATTACTTTTTTTTTAGCACAACTTTTCCTCTCATTATAGCAATATTTGATGAACATATATCCTATGTGTCAGGAACTGGGGACAGAAAGGCAAACAGATGGAGCTCTTCAGGAAGAGAAGAGTCTCACGGATGAACACTACACAGTATGTATTTACATCATTTAGTGAAACAGGCTGAGAAGGGCCAGGGGAATACAACATTATGGGTTTGCCACGCCTCTTGGCAGCATTAAAGAAGCCTTCCTGAGGGAAGTGTCACCTAAATGTGGAGGAGGAACTGCCTCACAGGAAGGGGGTGTTTTAAGTCAAGTAACAGACCGGAATGAGACCACCAACGAATGCAGGCTCTCTGAATGAATCTACATTAGTTTTCAAATCATTGCTCGCTAGACCATCTAGTCCACAGGCAAGGCATTTTCTTTCTAAACCCTGAAGTTTATCCCTGCCATAGTCACTAGAGATACATCAAATACCCTGGCCAGGATGTGGAAGAGAGGTAAAGGGCATTCCAGTCTAACATGTTATTTTTCAGAGAAAGGGAAAGTGACTTGGCAATGCTCTGCAGTCAGTAGTAAAAAATCCAGTAAAATTACAGACAGAAATTAGGTTAATTCCAAGGAAATCTTTCTTCATCCATCCTGGCCATTTTCACTACTTCCCCAATATAGAGCTTTTAGCTCCAGAAACACTCCTATACGCCACCCTCAAATTTTGTTAAATTATTTATTTTTGCATAGAAGAATGGGGGTGTAGGCCAAAGGTGCGAGGGGTGAGAAGATTCACCAGAGACAGAGCAGGGAGCAGAACATGTGGATCTACTGAAATACACTGCTTGAGGGGAGCAGCGGGCGAGGCAGGAGAGGTCTTCCGCACCATGTGGGTCCCCTCCCTGGCCTGGGATCGAATTCATGATTCGGTGGCTGTGGAAGAGCCACAGTGGCACTTTCAACCCCTTGCACCAATAGGGAGGCCCAGTTCTTGAAAATTTAACTATCAGTCTGGTGAGAGTTAGCTCCAGGACACCCTAGTGAGGAACTTCTCCAACATAAATATGCACACATATCACCAGGGGATCTTATTAAAAGGCAGACCCGATCCAGTAAGTTGAGGGTGGGTTTACTATTCTTGCATTTCTGGTCATCTCTCCAGATACTGAGACTACTGGCTTTAAGGACCACAGCATGAGAAGCCTGGGGCTTCTCAGCTTTCAACTCAGACCTTCTCTTTGAGCTAACTTGGAGTGTTGAGTGGTATAAACCCCCACTGCCATTTAATGCCACCCATGAACTCTCCCCATTGTACATACAGGAATATACACATTAGCAGCCTTTGGGAAATTTTGTAGTAGAGTTCTTTGAATATTTGGGATTTTGCATGATGTCATAATACAATTCTTCCACTCATAACTACTTAATATGTGATACTGGGACAATTATGCAGCTAACCAGTACATCACACACACATGGCACATGCATGCTGTCAGGGGAGCTGTGACCTGGCATTCACTTCAGTAAAGTCTGTTCTTTGGAAAGAAACAGGATTTGACTGGGCACACTGGCATCATACTATGTATAAGTTGACACCTCTGTCGTGGACAGGACTAACACTGCCCTCTTTGAACATCAGAGAACAACATTATAGAAATTCTTGAGATGCAACCTAATATTATGTCACTGTTATCTGAAATAATAAACTTTGTGGATAGTAGCTGCATATACAAACCTCTTAACTCTATGCAAGGAAGGAGAAATTGAGCAAGGTTGTAAAACTTGGATAAAAAAAAATCAATTTTATTTTTAGATTTTCCAACCACAGTATATATGTCTGGCCAAGTAATCTACTTTATTATAATGCTGCTGCAATGATTTACACCCAGGTAGTGAGATGAAGCGATTTTATAGCCTCTTTGGAATTCTTACAAATAAGAAAGTCTTTAGAATTCTCCCATAAGGAGGTTTCTTCTCTTAGGCCAGATATTTGCAATTTTCATGCATGCTTATGTTTTAGAGATAGTTCTAATTACAACCTGAATCTTACTCTACTGACCCCAACTTTTTTTTTTTTAAGGTGAACTTGGTCAATTTTCAGATATGTTAAGTCATTGTACAAAAAAAAAAAAATTGCACCATCGATTTTGTGAAAAATGTAGATTAAAGTTCCAAACGATGAGCCACACACCGATAGGTGAAGTCTAAAATAAAAATGGGCTTTTACAGACACTTTAGGATTCAATCCAGCAGATTATTGTGGTTGACAGGAAATTATGCTTTTATTATCCGCTGGGCTTAGTGGCCACAATATTTCATGGAAGCAAAAATGACACAGAGGACCAGAGAATTTCTATTAAAAATGTTTCTGACCTTGAATTTAGAGCCATTAGCAGACTGCTTCAAAACAGGTAAATGCACATTGAATTCAAAGTTATATTTCAGAAATACAGGGTATGTGATTCAGTGTGTGGCCCAATGCATTTCACGCAGAGCCCTGGATGATGACAGCAAAACAGGCAGGAAGAGGGACAGTATTTGGATTTTAGAGAGGAGCGTCCTAAAGCCTTCATAATTTTCTGACCAAATTCCAACACACCTATGTGTTTCTTTCTCTCTTCCCTCAGCCCCCAGAACCTTATTGGCCATTTATATGGCCTCAGTTCCATACATACTCACCCAGGTCACTATCTCTCCAAGAGCATGTTTTTTGCACATTTTGCCACCCACAATAATACTTGGCCAAAGGTACCTTTTATGCTGTGTTATTGGCATGTTATTAGTTTTCTACAGAAGCTTTAGTTTTCTTTAAGTTTTGTAATTTCCAGTAACTTTTGCAAAACTAAATAGATAAATATGTGTTTCTCTTCCTTTCTCAAGATGGTGTCAGAATTTTATTCTTCATATAGAAGCTTTTGTATCCATGATAGAAATTTCTGAATGGGGTGACTAAGCCTGTGGCATAGATAAGAAGGCAGAAATAAGACCCTTTTCTCATGGTAATGACCCAGACCATTATTGATAGAACTTTTTTGAATGATGACTTAGGAGAGTTAAAATGAATCTATTCTCATAGACTTTATTAAGACAGGACTGTACTGGGATCATCTCAAAAAGATGAATATAAGCCCCACACCTGTCTTGTCAGTTACAGACATAGTGGTGCCAGGAAGGCCTTTCTCCAATTGCATCGAAATCCTTTTTCTCTATTTTATAGCCACAAACTTCACTGTCTTGAGGTCATCTATTCAAAATTTAATAGCCAAAGACCCAATGAGTGAAAACAACTTATATGTTGGTCTTTCAATCATAGCAGCCAATCACATTCCCATGTTACAGCTGAATCATGGGGAACTGCAAGGCACAGTGGTTGAGGACACTGACTTTGGAGTCAGACAGAGGAGTTCTGAATCACAGTTCTATCGTTCGTAAGATAAATGACCTGGGTGAATTTATCTCATTGCAGCGTAAGACAAAACTGATGTTCTATGTCTAATACTATCTAACTTGAAGCCTCTGGGAAAAAAATTAAGTAAGGTATGTACAATCTTTCAATGTAGCAATCATAGTTTCTATTTACTGAATGGTTCACCTGCTTATAAGAGAATCTTAACTTATTTCTTTTTAATGATTTTATTACAATTTCTTGTTATGCATACTACTAGGGGAAATTCCAGTATTTTATACAGATAGGTAATAAGTAAAAAAGCTTTTTCCAACTTTTTTTATGACATGAACCATACTAAATATAAATAAAATGGTATTTTATAAATAGTTTTCTGCATCCACAGTTAACATAAAACTAATAACTTAAAATTGTTTTATTAAGTCTCAGAAAGGCAGTAGTTTTATCTGTCCTCCATCTTCCCCCAGGCAACCCTGTCTCTCCTTTCCATAGAAGACATGGTATTATCCTTCACTATATTCTCCTGAGAGGGCAGAGTGCAAGCATTTCAAGTCTATACCAGAGTTATTTGCTTTCAATCAAATCATAACCGCTCATTGAAAAACATGGCCTGAAAAATTCCACTGCATTTCAAAATCATGTACACTTTTCTGAGAATCCTACAAGTGAGGAGTCCCTACTAATTCAAAGATGAGATTAAAGGGATACCTCTAGTTTTCTCAGGTAGAACCCCAAAAGGTAGAGATTGGGTTCAGATATGCCTTCTTCCAAAAATATGCAACTTTTTTCTGCTTATTTTAAGGGATTTTTTACATGACAGTGGATAGTTAGAAATTAGAAGCTTTCTCTTCCCACTGGGAATAGTGGAAATAGCTAGAACAAGTGGTATCATATAATACTAAAACATGCAGTCAAATATCCCAACATAGTAAGTCCACATTCTGCCAGTGAGATCACTCTGTGTCATAACCACACTTACAGGTGTACCTTCCTGCCATTCTTTCACGTTGCAAAGATTTCAAAGCTTTGAAACCACCAAGTGACACTGTGACTATCAACTACAGACACAGAAAGATGAGTAGACAGGGAGCCAGCATCATTTAATTAAAAGTAATATGGTGATATCACACACAATGTACAGTTCAGAAAAATTGCTTATAGAGTATCTAAACTAAGTATACTAACTTCAGCTACTATAGTTTTATGAAACCTTACTCTAACCAAAACAGGGCAAATTAAACTTTTACCATATTTTTCTGAGCACCCTCATTTTGAAGATGAGAACATGTGGACACAGAAAAGTTGCATTCTACTGCCAAGCTGAAATAGCTAGACTGATAAAGAATAGAATATGACCTACAATTCTCGTATCAAAATTTAGAGATGTCGCTGCATTTAACTAGGCAGAAAAGTCCCTTATGGTATTTATATCACTCCCACCCTTTACTTATTTTGTTACTATGTCACATCAGGAAAAAATAATCAGATTTTCTGCATGAATCTACCCAGAAAGAGACTAAGAGACTATTCATGGGAAATAGTGTTCTTACTGCTAACAGAAAATGAATATACTGTGGTAATATTTTTACATAATGATTTACATAGAAAGATTAAGGAGATTCTGTTTAATATTCCTTTGCAATATATTCAACATACAGTAACAATAAGCAGAGGCACAGAAAAGCCTTATAGAATACATACATAATATTTTTTCTCTGTGTGTATATATATATATGTGTGTGTATATATATATATATATATATATATATGGGCTGGGTATCCTGCTGATTAAAATCAATACAGAAGAGTATAGAACTATTTTCTAAGACATTTAGACTTGCAGTGCACATAATGTTGATGTGAACTGCTCTATTCAAATGCACAATATATTGCAGACAGAAGAGAGAGAGGAGGGATAAGATCAAAGAAGGGAGAGAAGTTCTTCCTCAATCATTTTAGGTATATACATTTTATGTATCCTGGAGATAGAAAGGAACTGACACTGAGTTAATTCCATAATTAAAGCATTTTTTCTCATTAAAATATAAGCTTGCGGTGCATACAGTTTTATAGTGTATTTAATATAGGTCTAGTTTAGATATATGTCATTTTTACAAAGCTGAATAATATCGATATTAAGTTTTCTATTCTCATAGCATTTTAAAAATGATTGAGAAATATATGCATTGTGAGCATGAAAACAATTGATTTGAAGATCTAAGAAAGCTGTGCCTAAGAATAAATTTGTAGATGATTGATGAAATTTCTATAGAAAAAGTTGAGGTAGGTATTCACAATGTTGAGCTTTGGACATGACTGTATTCTTACCTCCTCTTTCTTGAGAATCACTTATTAAAGGGAAGAGGGCACAGTGGTTGCTAATTGCTAAAGCATAGAACTGCTTAGCATCTATCTGTTGTATTTGCCAGTGAAGGTAGGGAAGCTACCCATTTGAAGATTCTCAATACAAGTGTTAATCTTTCAGGATGCTTTCCAAAGAGATACAGAAAACCACATCTATATATTTCTACCTACTAATAGAACTTAAAAAAAAAAAAAAACTTTCAAAGGCAAAAAGGTGGATGATATTTATGATAGGGAAGAGCACATGACATTTAAAACTCAGGAAATAAAAGCCTGGGACATGATAGAAAAAGAAACAGTATTGGCCCTGGTGCTTTGCCATGAAGTGGCAATGGAGATTTAGTTAGCGGCAACATATGGGAGAAGCAGCTAAATGGCATCCCTTGAACTTATTTCTTTTCTGACCTTTTGAAGTTGCCAGGTTCAACTAATTTTCTTCTCATGGTTACATCTGAAGTGGGTTCCAGAGGCAGGAACCAACAGTTCACCAGAAATATATTGCTCATCACAATCTTCCATGGGAATGAAATAAAAGAGAACTAAAGAATTTGTTGGTTAATTAAGCCCCACTAAATCAGATGATGGCTAGTCTATCAATACTATTCGATTTCATTAATATACACTTATGAGATTCTGTGTAATACTCTACTACCACAAACAGATAAAACTATATACAAATCCAATAAGCCAGGAGGGCAAGTCAAAGTCTAAAATGCAAAGGAAAATAAAACATGATAAAAATCTTAGATATGAGCCAATAAGTGAGTTAGGTATGTAAGTTACATGGGGAAGTTTTCAGGTTTTTGAGAAAGATATGTATGTGCACGTGTGCGCACACACCACATATAAGAGAGAGCAGAGACTTTGCCTTGTTTTAATTTTATCCAAATGACAATTGTATAGTACACAAAGTCAGGAAGCTTTTCCTAAACTAAACAGGCAGTTGGCCATTTCACACATGAATACCAGCAGTGCTGAAAACAAAGAGAAAACTGCATTTTTTCCTACTACTCTGAATAACTTCCTAATAAATATAAAGTGACTTTAAAATAAAGTCCTGGGACCTTAAATTCATCTATAATTGAAAGATTACTCAGATTTTACTTTGATTTTTTTTTCAAGCAACTTTGCTGGTGGATCATAAAAGTATGGTTGTACACAGAAATTGAATTTCATTTTAATCATGAGAAACTTTGACTTTGCATGGAAATTTTTCTTAGATGGGCATACTGATAAAGCTGAAAGGTGTGCCACCTTGAGTAGAAAAATAAAGAACATTATTTTTCTTTAACACGTAATTTGAAATGATAGAGATTCCAGAAAAGTTGAAATGTGGATTCCAACTTTTCAATATGTGCTAGATCCTTTTTGTTCACCAATAAACAATGAAAGAAACCTGCAAAGTGAAGCCCTCAGGTACACATTCTTGAAGAGGATCATTATACCCTCATTCTTGAGCATTCCCTTGGTCTTCAACAGTTTCCTACTCCTCAAGCATCAGACCTTAAATCTGTGCATAGTTTTAAAAAAATGATTCATGGTGAGTATATTCATGTTAACAGCATTACTTGCCCCCTCAAGTGATCTATCATGCTAAGCATGTTTTATGGGTGATTGTTGGTTTTTCTTTTTTTTTTTTCCCACATCCAGCATGCCACCATTGGTTACTTAAAATATGTTCAGTACTAAATGAAGGGTTACTTTAGATGAATACTGCCTTTCTACTTAATACTAAATAAAGTTCTTTTTTCAGGTTAAAGACTCTTCTGTTACAGTTGGTAAGTGTATAATATGCAAAGGGAGTTGTTGCTATAAAATTGTCCTTCAGCTCAATCCCTGACACCTTCACAGCTTCAAGAGCTCAAGAAATAAATATACACTGGGCACCAAAAATCTTGCCCAAACAAATGTTACAAGTCTTGCAGGGGGTGGAGGGTGGGGGTGTTATGGATGAACCCATCTGGAGTCTTAGGAGTTTGAAAGGCTGTAGATATTAAAGCAGAAGACTTGCTTTTAACTGAAATAATAATTGGAAATACAAGAGCCAGGTTGCAGAATTGAAAGACAAGTTTAAATGACAGGGTTACACAACAAATTTCAAAGATTATTAGGTATCACAGGATACCTTGACACTCAACGGGGCATTGTGGGGCACATTGTGGGGCACAGGACAAGGAAAATGTGCTCCCACTGCACAGCCCTGAATGAAGCTATCCCGGAGCTGCTAAGAAGGCTGCTCTCTGTTTTCAGAACACATTTGCTCAACTCCAAGCCCTCTTCAGAGTCCAGAAAAAAATTATCAAAGATGATTTAAAATCCTGCAACTGCTCCAGCATGAAATGACTATGCAATGAGGAGCTTCAAATCTGCTAAAGCAGAATTACAGAATATTATTATTAGTATTTAATAAGAGGGATAGCCCTAGAATTTCTTTCAGCCACAGAGCTCAGGGAAGTGGAAAAACATGTCTGGGCATGATGATTATGGAGAACTCCCTTTGAGGGGGAAAAAAAATGTAAGCCTCAGATAACATCCTTCAAAAGCATCAGACCTCTCAGTAAAAGAATCTCTTCTGTCTCTTTCTTATACACACAGGCGCGCGCGCACACACACACACACCGGACAAAATTCTTGCAAAACTGGACACAGCTGAAGAAAGGCAACCGCCAGGCAGAAATTTCAGTTATGTTTAGCGTGAACGACAGGGCTCATTTTGCATGCAGTGAGGTACAGCGACGAGGCTGAATGGATGGAAAATCCCACTCTGGAATCTCACCTAAATATCTCTTTCCCACATATAGTTTTCCAGTTGAAAAGCTCCCATAATGAAGCCAGAGGTGACGGTCCAGGGAGGGTGCTTAACCATGGAGATGGCTGACAGGAATACCGTAAAGAGGACAGGTGCTGGAAAAGGGCCCCAACCCAACCTCAGCTCCTTCTAGCTGCTTCGGGAAGGTACCGGATGCGAGAGGGCAGCGCTCCCGCGTCCCTGCTCGCGCGTCCCCCGCTCCCCATCATCACACCGCGAAGCCGGGTGCTAGCCGGCGGCGGGCGGCTTCGCGGGGCTGATCTGATTAGCGGCTCTGGCGCTCCAAGGGGTGGTCGGATCGCGCCTCTTAAAGAGGAAACTCTTGTAGAATCTTCAGGAAAGGGTGGTAAAGTTGAAAGGACCTTTTCTCCCTCCGGCTTGCTGGGTTTTAAGCTCAGTCCTTCCACTGGAGCCGAAGTGAGCTGCTGCCAGTCTGCTTTGCCATTACGGACTAATGTTGTGCGTTTGCACCGATAAACAATTAATGTTTGATTTCTTTCATTTAGCAACCCAAGCAAACAGCTGCCATGCCCGCGCCCGCGGAGGCGAACGGCGAGTCCGTGACCTGCCTCCGGCTGCGTGCCGGCGAGGAAGGATCCAGACCAGGAAACTTTACGGTTTCCGACCCCTGGGGCGGGGGAGGCTTTGGTCCTGGGGAGGGTAAAGGCGGGGAACAGTCTGGATACCTGTTGGCGTCTGCACCGGCCGCGGCGGGTTTGCACGGTCTCCAGCCTCGGCTGAAGCCTGGGGGGAACCGGAGTGGGTGCCTCACGAACCTGTTACGCGTCGGCAGAAGCCAGGTGAGAGCCACCTCCCCCGGCCCCGCGAGGGGCGCGGTCGTCTCCCCCCCACACACACTAGGGTACGCCGAAGAGGAGACGCGAGGTGACAGCTCAGCGCCCGGTTCTGCCCGCGCGGAGAGAGGGGATACGAGAAGCCCCCGGCTCGGGGGCCTCCGGGAGCAGTCTCGCGGGCTCGAGAGAACCCCACCTGGGGGTTCCGGCCTGGGTGCCGGGCAGCGTCTTGGAGACCGCAGAGCCCCCAAGTTTGCAACGGGCTCCCGGGCTGGAGCAGCCACTTGTGGGAAAGCCTCGCGCTGGGGCTCCGGCTGCCGAGTCGTGGCCGCAGCCCCGCCGCGGGGGTCGCCCTCTCTCTCCTCGGGGGCTGGGGGAGGCAGCAAACCCGCAATCGGGCACCCGACCCTTCCGCCTCCTGCCTCTCGGGCTCGCACCCTCCTCGCCGCCCGCGGCGGCGCTTCCATTCCCCGCACGGACCCCGCAGTGGAGGCGCGCGGCTGCTGCGGCGCCTGCCTGCAGCGGGAGCCGGCGAGCTCGCCCGGCGACTGCAAGAAGGGAGACGGGAGGCAAATTGGAGGGGCGCAGCCTGCCCGCGACTCCCTAAACCTACGGTCAGCGCAGTTTGCAAAAATCGCCTGGCAGAAACCCTGAGGTGCCCCCCGGAGCCGTGGCTGTGCGGAGAGAAGCCGCAGCTCAGTCTGAAGCCGGGACCGGGGACCTGCAGCCCACATCGGAGGGGAAGGAGGCGCGCCAGGTGTCTGAAGAAGCAGGGGGATTCCTAAAAGAAACGGGGTCTTCGCGGCGGGGGAAAAACGGGGGCCGGGGGAGGCACTTACTCTTGTGGGTCTCCGCGGGGACGAATTTCCAGCTTCCTAGTTCACAAATGGCTGGAGGGGCTCGGGGTCGGCTCCCGAGGGCGGCGAGCACCGACCGGACCCCGCGCGCTGGGCAGGCGCCTCCGGATTCCGTTCATGCCTCCCGGAGCTGCGGGGCTCGGCGCGGAGACGCGGGGCGGGCGCGCTGGGCTCGGGGTGTCCGCGGCCCAAAGTGCAGCGGGTGGGTGGACGCTCCCGTCCGCGCGCAGAGCGGCCGCAGCGGACGAGCTCCGAGGAGGCAGGGAGATTCCAAATAAATCCACTAATTCCGGGCCGAGCGCGCCGGCGTGCGAGCCCGCCTGCCTGCCAAATGTAACTGTGAAGTGATGTGGAAAAGTGAGCCGGGTGCCTCCCCTGACGGATCTCATTGGGCAGCGCGCAGAGGCAGGTCTGCCACTTGGAAATTCGTGTGAGCAGGCCCCCTCCCCACCCCCTCCCTGCCTTCCCCGGCGCTCCCGCGCGCTGCCTGGCTCGCTCGCTCTCCCCCTGCCAAGTGGGCGCACAACTTTTCGCTCCTCGCGCCCGAGCACGCCCCGCGCGCCTCCGCCGCCGGAGCCGCGGCGTGAGAGGCGCCCCCCGTGCGGCGCGCGCAGCCCGCGGAGGCCGCGCTCGGGAGAGGCTGCCGGAGGCTGCGGAGGAGGCGCCGCCGGCTCGGCCGCGCCCGTCCTACCTGAGCTCTGGGGCCCGGCTTCGCTCGAGAGGCCTCTCGGGGACCCACCGCGGGATTCTGGGAGCGCTAGAAGACCCGGCGGCGGGGCCGAGCGGTGCGCGTGGGCAGCTCCCCTCCCCGAGCCCCGCGCGGACAGAGTGGGGGTGTTTGAGACCGCCGCCTACGCCCCGGCGCTCGGGGGGACGGGCGGTGTGGCGTGGTCCTGCGGGTGGGGCGCGTTCCGGAGAGCCCGACTTGTACTCCTTGGGGGGGCAGGGGGTGAAGAAAAACGGAGGGGCCACCACGAGGGGCGCGCAGCAAGTCGGTGTGGGAAGAAAAGCCCAACTTGCTTGGGAAATAAGTGCAGGAGTTGTGGAGCCTCAGCTCGCTGCGCTGCCTGCCAGAACCCTGTGGACACCGCGCTGGCGGCTCCTCTGTCCGCACCCAGGGGTGCGCCCCCGGTCGCCCCTTCAAGGCCTCTGATAGACGGCCCTCAGACCTGGAGAAATGGCCACTCCAGGGCTGAGCCAAGGCCAGATGGAATCATGAATTAGAAGGTCCGGTTTTCTGCTCGACCTTTGTGATGTTGGCCTCACTGATGACACACGCAGCCCTTGTGACCATCTTTTAGTGAAACCAGGGGAAAAGGAGATGAACTAATCGCTACTTGTTTTAATTCCCCTCCACAGGACGCCCGACTTAGTCCGTGCCTGTGCACTAGGAGGGAGCTCTTAGAGCTCGCCACCCGGGGACGAGCTGAAACAGCAGGGGAAGGGTGCAGAGAACCAGATCTGTACTGTCTGACTCACATGAACGAGACAGAGTGAACAGGATGAGAAAGTAAGCACAATATGCTCATAATATCCATGCCGATTTGACTCGTGTGTGTGTGCGTTCGTGTGTGTGTGTAAACTGCATTTAACTTCCTATCCTGGCATGTTGAAAAGAATATTGACGATGGGTGTAATTATCGCCTTCATATCCTAGCTATCACGGGCAAGAAACTTTGTAAATTATTTCATAGGGAGTAAAGAGAGCCTCGAGGTACTGCAACCCTCCTCCTCTGGCTCACCAAGTAACTGTTCTCAGATTGTCTGCTTTCTTTCTGAGTAATTCTGTCCTGGACAAAGGGACAGCCGTCAGACCTCCATCAAATTATAACTGCTGGACCAGTCAGTCCCAAGTGGACAGTGAAATACATCACATCTTGGTCTATGCTTAATTTTCAAACATACCTTTTCACTTTGAACAAATAAACCTTTCATGGGGTACCTTCTTACACCTCGCAGAACTCAAGAAAAGGTGAAGTGTTCCTGAAGGCGGGGAAGTGTCACGAATAACAAACTCATCTCAAAAGAAATCCAGAATGGTAGAGGTAGACAGTATCCTCATTACACATTTTCTTAAAGGATAATAACTATTTTGAGAAAGTGAAGAGTCAGGATCCAATGACTTGAGGTGCCTGGGGTTAGGCTGAATGTGTTTTGACTCACCTTACTCTAGGAGCATTACACACGTTATCTTCATTGAATTTTGACTAGAATTCAAGGTAGCTCTCTACACCTGCTAATCTCCGCTCAAAGCACTGCAATAGGAATTTCTTACTAATTTCTAATTCTTAGGAGAGGTCTGGATGATTAAGCAGTGTGAAAGAAGATTAGGATAACGTTTAAAAGCCCTATAAGGATATTTCTAAAATAATCAGGGATGCTGAAAGACAAGGCATTTGCCTCTTTAACAATTCCACCCACTCTTAATGGGATGCAGTGTAATGTCACAATGGTGAGAGCCTAACTCCTTAAGAAAGTGTTTTCAACATCCTCTCCAGGCTTCCAGCCTTCCAGTAGGAAGAGAACTGTGCTATATAGGCTTTTTAGAATGGTGATTGAAATTGCCTGTGTTGTGGAGCATCGTGGAGGAGGAAGAGCGAGGAACTATCTGATAGGGCAGGAGTTTAATCAGAAAAGGAGTGGGGGAGGGGAGTGAGAGGGAGGATTGCATTCTCAATAACCTTGGCTGTCTGACTGGAAGAGTGGAATGAAGCAGTGTGTCTCCAGCCTGGGTTTAGGTGACAGGCAGACAGTTTTGCAGAGGAGTCTACTGCAGTGGAATGAGATGGAAGACTCCATGTAGTAAGAGATACCTTTTTCACTGTGGATGGAACTTTTGTTATACTATCGACTAAGGGAGACTGGTTTCTATGAAACAATCTTGCAGGGAGGTGGGAAAGCTAGAAAAACTCCCAACTTCTATAGTGGGAGCAGGAGATGGCAGAAGGAATTATGATTTGTTGTATTAAAATGCAAGCTTATTTTCATCTCCCAAGCCTAATCAAAACCCAAAATAAATTTTAAAAAAAGAAAACAAGTTTACCATGGTACGATTAGCAAGAACTCTCAGGTTTTTTGGATTGCTGCTAAATTCAGATTGATTAGTTCATGGACTATCCTAAAGATTCAGTTGAGTGGTGTGAATCTCACAAATGAAGGGATTTTAGTGTGATATCTGCCAGGGATATTTTAAAATACAATTTTTAAAACTGTAAAAGTCTAAAATTTGAAGAGATACAAAAGGTAAATGTAACACCAGTTCATATATACTATTTTCCAAGACTACTGAGTCCTTCCCTTATATTTCCTGTTAGGGAATCCTGATGAGGAAATCTGAAAACCAAATGTCTTGGGGTGTGGGGTAGGGGAAGGTGGGCATCAGTATATAGAACAAATTTGGCATTAGTCAAAATAAAATTTTGATTTTTTTAAATTCTAGTGTTGGAACCTAAAGCATAAGGCTGAACATTAAGGAAGCACTTTGAGGAAGTTTGTCAATGTTTAAATACATTTAGTGGTTTTTTTTTTTTTTTCAAGCTAGCCTCTTTACTAAAATCATGAAAGGTTATAATGGTATTCAAGTTACTTGAATGTGAGTAGTTAACAGTGTTGCTCTAACTGAGCATTTTAGCCCAGATCCTTCCCCCAGTTGTAGGGGAACCTATTAGAAATGCAAATTCTTATGCCCTGAATTTGGGTGGAGCTCTGGAACCTGAATCTTTAACAAAGGCTCCAGGGAACTCCATTGCTTGCTGGAGTTTGAGAATAACTGCTTTAGGCAATTCTTTTCTGAGGTGATAAGTATAAAGATGAGAAGAATTAAAAAAAAGTGCTGTCTTAATACTTTTTTATCCCATAACATCCTAAGACAGAATCCTATCTTACCAAAATTTAGAAAAAATGAATGCATATTAAATATATCATATGATTCCTTTGCTAATGTTTATTATGAGATTTTAAAAGCGAAACATGTGTCTTTAGAAGTGATTATGAATTCTTGGGGTAAAATTATCACTGAGTTTGCTATTCAGAGTTGTGATACTCTGTATTTCTTGGCTGCTGGCTTAGCTGTCCCTGAAATTAGGCCTGGATCTCTTAATATTGACTGTAATTAAGAATTTTGAGCTTGCCATTATATTTTCAGTAAATGAAGGTGTAAACACTCTGAAAACCACATCTGTGCTTAGAACATTTTGGAGAAGGTTTTCAGAATGGCATTATCTCCCATCTTCCAGGTGCTAAAAAAGAGATAAGCTCCAATTCATCTTTTATTCAGAAACTGAGGGAGGGCAGTAGATAGATTTAAGGGGATTGGTACAGAGCAATCAAATAAGCCGGCCCTGATTTTGTGGACTACACATTTAGCATTTTCATTTGGTTTTGTTGTCACCCTTTTTTCTGAAAGAAAATGGTAACCAGATCAAGACGCAAGACCCCTCTTGTTAGACAAGGGAGCCATCAGGAGGAACTAAAAATAGTTGACATTGTGTTGGGGATGGGGCCAAAAAAAGAGAAACAGGGAATTGTTTCCTTCTACCCCCACTAAAGTTCTACTTATTTGGTATATCAGATTGTATTTGATATTAAAACATAATTAAATCAAATTGACCTTAACCCTTAAAATATTACCATTATCGGAAATTTGCACGCTTATGCCAGTGTATCATTAAATACATAGAGAGGAATACAGATGTGTAGGGAGAAAAAAAGCACCATTTTATATTACGCCTAAAATGGCATTTCTACTTCTGATTACTTGTTAGCCAGTTGGTTATTAGAGAAAAGACGGCTAGCTATGCATTTGACAAAAGCACTAAGAAGAAGAAAGGAAACTGTATTACTAAGACAGTGAACAGGATTTCTTTATTAGTCAAAGCAGCATGATGCTGTGAACAAATAGTTTTGTTTGTTCGTTTATTAAAGCTGCTGCTGTTTGGAAAATGGGGCACTGCTTTCGGGTTGCCAGTTCCTGTCTGCTTAAGCAACTGGTCCTGTTGTGGATGTGGAGGCTTTTTTTTTTTCTTTCTACCTCAAGTGCCCTCTAGCGTGCAATATCTGAGCAGGTTGCTATGTAGAAGGAGGTAGAAAGGAGAAAGACAAAAAGAAATATTCTATCCATCACTATCCTAATTCCTGAATTGCTCTGCTTTCCCTTCTTCCTCAAAGGGGTCATTTCTACCTAAGTGTTTGGTAAAACAAAAAATAGGTGCTGTTGTTTTTGCATGGAAAACAAATTGTGCCTTTACTGAACTGAGAAACAAATGTTAATCCTTTCTTAAGGGTTTCTTTTAAACATGCATCATAATTTTCTAGAAGTTTCATACACTCTAGTAATCAGGCAAATAAAAGAAGGTAAGTTGCTCCCTAGGAAGGAATTCTGTTTTGTTCCTAACTCACTGTAGGCCAGCTATATGACATCTGAGGCAAATTGATTAACCTCTCAGTGGGTTTTAAGTTTTTGTCTCCATAAAAGTGCATAATACTTCTTTCTTGCCTCAGGGGGGTGGTATGAGGCCTAATTGAGGTTTATAAAACAATTTCAGTTCCTTGGATACAATTTGATATACAGTTGAACCTGGCTTTCATCTTACATGTACTAACAGGGTTTTGAATTCTCTTTGGTAGTCCAGAGGGAGACTGTGATCAGGATCCATTTTTTCATAAACATGTCATTGGAATAACTCTATTGTAAATAGTGAATTTGCTCCAAGAGACTTGGGATGGTAGGGAATAGGAAAGAATATTTGGAGAAGAAAAATACACTTGGTTTTGCAAATATGTCTGTCTGTGAATAAATATAACAAAATAGGCAAAATTCCTACAATACATATATTTGGGCACATCTCTCTAAATTTTAAAACAAGCTAACAATAACAGAAGGTAATTTGACTCACCCAAACACCACCCACTAAACAGTCTCTGAGAGAGAAGCAGATACCTGTAAATAAACTTATGCTTTAGCATCCATTCAGATGGTCGGTTGCTAAACACTCAGATTTTTTTTTTTTTACTAGCAATATGATTATTTTATAGGACTGTTGAACCAATACAGGTTTCCTCACTATCTGAATGTAGACTTCCTGCCTGTAGTCAAGATGATGTAAAAATGAAGAAGCAATTACCTTTCATTTATATGGGAAAAATGTGTTTCTCTTACCGCTTGGGGTACACACTTCCCCTATGAGGGATGCTGCAAAACTGGACTTTCTCAGACCTAAAAGTGGAAATCCTCTTCTGATTTTTTTTAAGATTTACTTATTTATGCATACAAGAGCTGGGGTACAGGCCAGAGGCACAGTGGGGGGTGGTGAGAGGATTCATCAGAGAATGAGTGGGGGACAAAACAGGCAGATCTACTGAAATACACTGCTGAGGGGAGCAGCAGGCAAGGCAGGAGAGGTCTGCTGTGCCATGTGGGTCTCCTCCCTGGCTGGGGATTGGACCTGCACTGCTGTGCCACGGATGCTTCACAGTGTGGCCCTCAACCCACTGCTCCACCAGGGAGGTCCCTCTTCTGATTTCTTTTGGTGACCAAAACAAGTACTAATGTATTGATAGATCTTCCATAAAGTAAAGTGGCTTAAAGTCAACTTTGAGATGGGGCAGATACCTCTACCCTGATGGCTATGATACTTTAAGGGGCAAAGAGAGGGAGGCAAGGTAAGATTATAAAGTATTCCATGAGTTTCATCTTAAGTTTCTTCTTAAGTGTTAAGGCATGGTGTTTGGAAAGGATATGCTTAGTATCCTTTAAAGAATGAGAAAAGTGAGGTTTGGAAAAGTGACTTGCTCAAGGTCACTTAGTAAATAAGTTAAAGAGTGCAATATACAAACCCAGATTTTGCAATACAAAATATGATCTGCACTACTAATTAATAACTCATAATACAATTTTAAACAATGTATTACCTCACTGTTGAAGAGACTCATAAATTGCTACATACAAAATGAACTAAGCTTTATATTTTCTCCCTCCCATTAGAATTTTTTATTGCATGTAGTTTTGTAAATATAAATTCTAGATCCCATGGTTAGCCAACTAAATCAAGCTTTTAAAAATATGATTTGTAAAAAAGTGTGATTTAGATGCAAAAAATTTGATTCAGCTGAGTATAATAAACCCAAATGGCAAGCAAAGCTGTTAGTTTTTATTATCTACGCACTGGAGTCCAGGTGAAGGTAGACTTCTGCTATTTAGATTTGTATACCCTTGATACAAAATCCAAGCCCATTAACAGTCTTACTTGATCTTTGCAATATTGTAAGGTGAGAGGATGCATTATTTCCTCCATCTTTCAAAGTTACAGGCTTTTAGAAGCAAAAGGACCCTTAGGGAATCCACTAGTTCAACCTCTTCATTTTATAGGAAAAGAATTGGTAAAAGCTTTTAACTTTTGAGCCTAAGGTTACAGAACTTGATAAAACCAAGACCAGAGCCTAGGTCATTGGTGTTTAAAAGATATAGCAGGTGTCACATATGGCCCAGAGGGAAAAAAAAATCATTAAACTAATAGCCTGAATATTCAAGATTGGGAGTCAGATATTGGTAAAAAATAATGTAGTTTAAGAATTCAGATCCAAATTAATGATGTCTAGAAAAAGACTACTTTCATTTTCTTGTAAGAGTACATTTCCTCCCTTCCCCTAGTATCTGCTCAGTCTTAGTAATATGTCTTGTCTGGTTGAATTATTTCAGCACCCTGGAGCTTGGCTCACTAATGTAGCCCCAGAGGTTCCTTCAAAGCAGATCTTCTGTGCTGCGGATATTTGGAGGGAGCGTTGTCAGGAAATCCGAAGAAGACGACAATGTAAGAAAACAATAATTGTTCTCTCATATGTTCTTATGTGCCCTCAAACTGTCTATGTGGTAGGAACCCCAAACAGAGACAACTCATTTCAAATGACTCATGCAGTCTTCAAAAGCAGAGAAAAGCAAATACATGTGACTTACTGGAATGACACAATTTATCCTCATTCTTTTTTTTTTTTAATCTTTATGTTCTCTTTCTCCCAATATCTTGTCTTAGCAAGAAGCCCCTTATTTTTCACTAGGTTCTACCTCCCTAACCCCCCAAATTACACAAGGCATACAATCACAGTTCTGGAATAGAAAAGTGCTAATAAGTGGTACTGTTATAGGTGGTATTCTTACTATTGAGTGCTTAATGCCTTACTAGGCATTATGAGGATTAATTGGCATATGTTAAATATATAATTTCTCAAAAAACTTGATTTTTTAGATGAAGGAACTGGAAAAAAAAAAAGAAAAACACTTTTTTACTTCTCTAAATCCCATTTAGGCTTCTGCTCCTCTCTCCAGTCTCACTTCATAGCACGATTTATTTTGTCCTACATGCACCAGTCAAACTGAATGAGGTCTGGGGGCCCTTGGGGCGCCTTTTAGTTCTTGTTTTAGGAAAGAATTTAACATTGAAACCAGAGTTACACAACAAAGCAAGAGATTTATTGATACATAAGAGGAAGGACAGGAAAGCTCTCTGGGCAAAGAGGGGTCCTGAGTGAGTAACTGCTGAGGGGCTAAAAAACAGGATTTTCTATGTGCTTAGTGGGCAAGGAGTAGGGGGTTTCGATAGCTGAGTACCTCCACATTGTGTCTCTGGTGATTGGCTGGCGCCCTTGGGGTTTCTCTGGTTACTGAGGCCTGCCAATTTTCCCAAGTTACCTACCTGGCCTGTCTTTCTGGAACTAGATTTGGATCATTGTTTTAGCATTGTGTTGATGTTCTGAACATCCAATTTTTAATTGGAATGGGGGGGTATCCTGAACCCAATCAGTTGTTTCCTATTGAGATTGATAAATGGGCAGATTGATTCGGGGGTTTGGGAAACCCTGTTTCTAACTGGCTGCCTGTGCTCATTGCAGTTCTTTGAAAATGTTAACTCAGTTCTTTCAGGTTTAGGAGGCATGAAACCTCCAAAAAATAATAGGCCATTTGGAGTCCTGTATATCTGGTTTCTGATCCTGGATCTCCAAGTTAGAGCATCTAGCTGATTAACTAGTTTTTTAGCTTCTGAGTCTCATTTGCCTTTGTGTACAAGGTATTGTCTGCCTTATGGAATTTTTAACTCACAGGGTTGTTACACTGTAGATGCAGTTGTTATTGGGCAGGGGAGGGACACCCCAGAACCCCCAAACTGACCAGCTCTAAATAGATTCTGTCCTCTGCCTCATCAAGGCAAAACATACTCTAGTACATAAGACCGTTCATGGAAAGGAACTTTAATATTTTTTTAAAGATTTATTTATTTATGCATACAAGCACTGGGGTACAGGCCAGAGGTGTGGGGGGGTGAGAGGATTCACCACAGAGAGCGGGGAGCAGAACAGGCAGATCAACAGAAGTACACTGCTGAGAGGAGCAGCGGGCACAGCAGGAGAGGTCTTCCGCACCATGTGGGTCCCCTCCCTGGCTGGCAGCAGGGATCGAACTGGTGCTGCAGTGACTGCGGTTTGCTTCATAGTGCGTTGCTCAACCCACTGCGCCACCAGGGAGGCCCGGAAAGGAACTTTAATACAATTAGTATGTGACAGAAAGAAGGGAAAGAATAGTTTCCACATGAAAGACCCAAAGTTACCCATCCCCTCATGGGTACATGCCCAGACAAGTAGGGTTGGCCCAAGTGGGGCCACTGAAATCCAAAATCCTGTCACAAGTCTAAGGTACCTTCTGATGGGGACCCACAGGATAAAAGCAGAAGGGGCTAGGTAAGTCTGGAAGGAAAAGGACAAAATCAAAGCACAAGTCAAGGTAAAGGTGCCATTGTCAACCTTCCACGGGTCTCTCACCCACATCTCTCTTTTTCAAGTGTCTGCTTCCAAGTTCCCCCATGTCCCTGGGACATGTCCAAGGCTGACAAGCAAGTGCAGCTTCTTTACATGTCTCTCTGTCTCATGTGCCTCCTCCAGTCTTCTTCCTTCTCCATCTCTCGCAGCTTCTCCTCAGCCAGGTTTTTCTCTCATCTAGCTTCTCACTGCTCAGCTCCAGCTGCCTTAGGGTGGGGCAGGTAACCTGGAACCTCCCCTATGGAAAGAAAAAATGTCTACTTGTCAATATACATGTCTGTTTACCTGCCTAAAAAGAGCAGATGACCGGGAAACAGATCCTTCCAAGTTCCCTACAGCTAGATGACTCCTCTTAACTATATGTTTGTCTGTCATGGCTATGAGACTATTCAGTCCAACCTCAGCCAGCACTTTAAGTAGTACACTTTCACTGTTTTCTAATACATCCTGAACTCTAGGGACTTTTCATATTTCTCCAAGCCATTGTTTTCTAAACAGTTTAGATAAACCTTTTATGTGTGACTACATTCCTTCCTGAAGATTCGAATATATATATATTTTTAATAATGTTTGTCACTCTTCCTGGCAGAGAGTAAAGGCAGCTAATGTTAGCCAGAGGTCTGCTTCAGTCTCTTGTCTTGGTAAAGATTAGTATTTTGTATTTTGTGAACTTAAGGAGGAATAATAGAACCCCAAGAGAAAGGAAAGGGTTATGGTCAAGTTTCCTTCTAGAAGGTGAGATCTAACTTGCTGCTGAAAGTTATCTGGTATCAATTTTCATTAGAAAGGCTTTAGAACCTGCAGCCAGAGAAAGGGACTTAGCAACTGGTCTCCACCCCAGTGCTAAGAACATTTGGTTCTTTGACAAGTTTGGGACTTCAAAGCAGAAATACCCTACAAACGGTGGGCTAGCTCCATGCCTATTCTCCATTAGTGTACTCTACTGGAGATTTTTCATCAACCCAATTATCTGTACGCCATGGACCTTAGAGACCAGAGTTTAACCAGAATTATACATGGGATGGTCTCAGAAAAAAATAATCTGAACAGAAATGTCTGGGTGGGGGCTAAGAGGGTCTGGCTCCTCTGGGAACTTGCCTGGAACCTAAATTTGCATAGCAAGAGCCCTTTTGAGTCTGTGAACCACATGTCTGTTAGAAGATGTATTGTTATGATACTGCTGATGATTATAGAGAGACTCAACCCCCAAAAGGTAGTCCTAGGAATCGCTACTTAACTCCATGTTCTGGGGATGCATTTGGGATCAGCTTGTTGAACAAACCTAGAGCATAGAGAAAAGGCTTTCTTCTATTCCTAGGATACCTTTCAGTGAAAAGTGGCCACATAATCTTTCCATATGGATCACAAATAAAACTATACCTCTTTTGGTTCTTCTTCAAGAACCAGAAGACAAAGACAATTCAAAGGCATCATGAGGGTCAGGGGGGAGGGGTAGAGATGAGGACAGAAAGGGAGTGGGGTGACAGTGCCCTGGTGAAATGGTTGGAACTCCATGGGGCCTATAATAAATCAGGTGAATTCAGTAAATACACAGCTGAGGGAAGCAGCGGGTGACACAGAAGAGGTCTGCTGCAGCATGTGGGTTAGTTCACTGGCCAGGGATCGAACTCAGGCTTCTGCAGTGAGCCATTTCAGTGGTAGTGCTGAGACTTAACCCCTAGACCACCAGGGAGGCCCCTGTCCTATCATTTTTATTCCCTCAGTAGATTGACCCTGACTGAGCTCCTCGAAAGCAGAGACTGTATTGTCTCTGTGTATCCCAAAACTAGCTCAAAACTTGATGTATAATCAGTGTTCAAGAATTGTCTTATTTATGATAATGAACAAATGAATATGAGTACAAAGATAACTATAGTATTATTGTCAACAGTTATCTAGAAATAACCCCAGTTTTGGAGTTAGAAAAATCAGATGGCCCAGCAGATTGGTATGGGGGAACTCAGCGTAGATAACAGATTTTACTGGAAAAGAGAGAGGGAGAAAAGTGGATACAAAACAAAGCGAAAAGAAACAAAACCAGGAAACTGAAGCTTCTAGAGCAGAAATAGAATAGTGTGGATAACAGACTAAAAGGCTGAAAGACTGAAAAAATTAAAAAAAATTCTTCCAACTGACACAATTAAGAGTGAACATCCGGAAACTATTCAGATCCCAAATGGTGATTTGCATAACAGTAGTGGTAATACAATTATAATGACACCAAGTATTAAGAATTACTCTGTTCCTCAGTGCCTCATAATTTAGTACCTGGGTGTTTATAAAACAATTTCTCGTTCAGGAAGTGATTCCTCCCATAAGCATTTAGACTCACAGAGGTCTCCTCCTCCCAGTGATAGACTTAAAAATAGATTTCCAGGGTGTTTTCTTCCTCCAGGACTAAGAGTTTCCTTGAAAGAGAAAAGTACTTGGTTCATTTATCTTTGAATCCTCAGTAGCACAGAAGAGATACTAGATAAATTTTTGTTGGTTTATCATCTCAGATCTATCCCACAGCAAGCTGCAAGATAAATAGATCCTGTCTAGTACCCCCATTTTTCAGATGATAAAACTGGAACTATCCAGTCAGAGTTGAAACTGGGAAACCTTTCTGAGATCTTTGAACGCATTGACTTTTCCTGCTGTGGCAACTGCAGTCTAGAAAGATTGCATTGCTGAAGTGACTTTGCTTATTAAACATTTCTCTGTTAAGAATTCTAATAAAACATGTTCCTCTAGAACTTATGTAGAGAACCAAAGAGACTTCATGCCAACATCACCACTTCTAGTGCTTGCAAGAATCCAGGGCAAGGTGTAGCACTCTGAGTCAGTCTTGAATACCTAAAGTCCCCCTTCAGATTTTAAAATGATAGAAAACACTTTTCATCTGGTTGTAAAAATCTACGTATTTCTGATTAATTTATACTTAAATCAATGAAGTGTTTTGGAAAAGATATTTGATGTTCAAGAAACCTTTGAAAGGGAACTTATGGGACTTGAGAGATGTTTTTGTCTTGAAAGAACTTATTTTCCCCATTTTGATCATACACTCAAATGATGTGATTTCAGTTTGAATTATGAATAGAATCTTACTGCCCTCCAAATGTTTCAGGGAAGTAGGAAGGGTATCCCAGGATCCCCAAACCTGTCTCCTCTAGGTTCTCCCATGTGCTACATCAAAACGAAACATACTCTGGTGCATAAAACCTTCAAAATAATAATTAATAAAATTATTAATAATAATAAAATTAGTTTGCAGTAAAGAGACAAGAAAGAGAATACAGCTTCCAAATCAAGCACCCAAAGTTACCTATCTTGAGCATCAAATATCTTTTCCAAAACATTTTGTGGGTGAATGTTCAGCCAAACAGGGTTGACCCAAAGCAAGACTGACTACTGAGGCCTGAAAGCTTGTCGCAAGTCTAAGGCACCTTCTGTTGGAGAATCATAGGAAGGGCCAGAAGGGGCCAGACAAGTCTGCAAGGAAAGGAGAAAAATCAAAATCAAAATAAAGACTGCCATTGTCAGCCTCCTCAAGGGTCTCTAACCCATGTCTGTGTCTCCGTCCTTATGTTTTTATGTCTGTAGAATAAAGGCAAAAAATGCATTGAAAGCTGATGGTAAAATTAGTGGAGCCATCAGTATGTACTAATCTTTTTGAAGTACAGGTTTATTACCACATTTTTTAGTTGAGTAACTCCACCTTCATCTGTCCAACCCAAATGTATTAAGAGACTCCAGTTTTGGTCTTGCTGCAGGTGGTACTCCCCCCATCCTCGCCCCCCCACACATATCCCCACAGTGATGGTTTCTGAGCAGACACTGCAATGAAAATAAATATCATTGACTTACTTGGTGGGAAAGTTGCTTGCTTTCCAATTCTCTTTCAACCCTCTGATTATGTCAGGAGAGAACATTCAGCTCTCTGCCACTGCTGATCTCTCTAACAAGCTGAATGCTGGCCTCAGGCTCACAGCCTTAAGCTGATTCCAAGTGCCTTGTTAGAATGTGAGAATGTTGTTTTGCATTCATTTGTTTCATCTCTAAGTATACCTTGTATTTATGGCATGTAAACCTAATTTTCTTATTTTTAAATATGGATATAAAGGTCCCTTTTAAAACAAATGTTTACATTTTTAAAGAAGTAAGTTGATTAAAAATTATTCCAGGCAGATGGTGTATAGATTAAAAAAAAAAAAACCAGAATACATTCATGACTGCAGTTTGGGGGGTTGTTTATATTAAATTGGCATCCTTTCCAGGGAGCATTTTCAAATAAATTGTCCTGCATCAACTTGGAGGTATACATATTTATTTTTTTTGTTTTTTTTATACTGTTTTATTTTATTTTATTTTTTTATTAGTTTTATTTGACATCATTTGTAGTCTCCAGGGGGTACCCACCACCATTTCACCCGTGCACCATCACCTCAGTCCCTTGTGCACCCTCTGACCTCTTCCCCCTCTTTACCCTCCCCCATTCCCCTCCCCCATGGTCCCTTTGGTTTATCCCGGCTTTTTGGTCTTATTAAGTTTTT
>JAGFMF010011458.1:6572480-6615052 GCA_019455555.1 Galemys pyrenaicus | reverse complement strand
CGGTGTGAGGTGGTACCTCATTGTGGTCTTGATTTGCATTTCCCTGACTAAGAGGGATGTTGAGCATTTTCTCATGTGTCTATTAGCCATGTGTATGTTGTTTTTTTTTTTGAGGTATACATATTTAAAGTATAGTTCCTGAGCTTAAAGTTTCTATTCAGTATCAAATGTTCCAAATTTCTCTACTTTGACTTCCTATAAAATCAACTCTTAAAAATATAAATGTCAGGTTTGGGTGTTATAAAGAATTGGAACAGTATAACTATCCCAGTGGACATAGCAGAACTGCTTTGTCTTCAGGTACAAACAGTATTATACTGCTGTACCTCTCCCTGCCTCTTCCCACTAATACCTTGAAACAATATTCATCATCTTCAATTAACATCCTCGACATAGGTTGATGAAAATTCCACTGTCTTTTTTTTCCCCAGGAAAGACTGAACTAAATAAATCAAATAAATCTTTGTAGTGTACAGATTTGGAGTAGAGAGAATATGAAAACAGAGTAATACCTCCTTCCATTTTTTGGTGCCTATTTTATTTGCTTTATCACCCAATTTCATTTGGGGAGGCATTGCAGTCCTCTTCAGTGAGAGTTTATTTTTTTTTTCTCCTTGCTATGGCAAAGGGAAGTGAACATATTGCTCATAAAGTGTTAAAGTCTTTATGAACTGCTGATAGATATCAAGGAAATGCTCTAAGGATTAAGAGGTGAAATTGTGGCAAAATATCCACTTCCTCTAAATATTACCTTCGGTAGCTTTATAGCAAATATTGCTGAAGAAAGAGAATATAAATCACTTAAGTCCCCCAGGACTTAATACTGAAGTACCATTTATGTTTTTCTTTTGTTTGAATTACTGACTAGCACTCTACTGTGTGAGAGAAAAAAAAAATTGAGAGAAAAGAGAAAGATTGGGGAAAAATCAAAAACTATATAAATGCAAAAAAAGGAAAAAAAAAACTGTGCCTGTTCCCTTTCAGTCCTTGGGCTGGGATGGGTTTTGGCTAGGTTCCTGGAGTTCGGACAGCCCCCATCGGGGAGATTTACAATTTTAAATCACAGAAATTTCTGATCAAGGATAGATGTGCAGCACGCATTTCTTGAAGGCATTTTGGAAGTGCACAAGTTTGAAGTCAGAAAATGTGGGACGTATTTTGGGCCCTGTGATTTACTAGGTGTAGTACTTTTAAATAGTAAGATGACTACTGCTCTTCTGTTGTTTTGATTTGCTTAAAAAAAAAAAAAAAAAAAAAAAAAGGTCCTGGATTCATTCCTTGGAGTAATAATGGAGNTTGCAAAAAAAAAAAAAAAAAAAAAAAAAAAGGTCCTGGATTCATTCCTTGGAGTAATAATGGAGTCTAATTGGAATCTTTCTATTTTCCCTTTTTTTGAAATTTTTTTTCTTTTTTTAAAGATTTATTTATGCATACAACAGCTGGGATACAGGCCAGAGTCCAGGGCGATGAGAGGATTCACCAGAGACAGAGTGGGGAGCAGAACAGGCAGACTGACTGAAATACACTGCTGAGGGGAGCAGCGGGCAAGGCAGGAGAGGTCTGCCGCGCCACGTGGGTCCCCTCCCTGGCCAGGATCGAACTCGTGCTGCTGTGCAGCGAATGCTTCACAGCGTGGAGCTCAACTCACTGTGTCACCAGGGAGGCCCTCTATTTTTCTTTTTTTTTTTTTTAAACAAAGGAGAACCGGGGTACAGGCTCGAGATGGGCAGGGTTGAGAGGATTCACCAGAGACAGAGTGGGGAGCAGAATAGGTGGACCTACCAAAATACACTGCTGAGGGGTGCAGTGGTTGAGGCAGGAGAGGGTTCCTGCGCCATTTGGGTCAGCTCCCCAGCCTGGAACAAGCTCAGACCATAGTGGTGATAGCATTGAGACTTAACTCCTAGGCCATGAGAGAGGCCCAAGTCTTCCTACTTTTTTCTCTCTCTGCCTGGTGATTTGAGTCAGTCAATATGGGAATGCTAATATATTACAGTGGTTTCCTATCAGTGTCTGTAGAAATGTCTTTTTCCCTTTTTTTTTGCAGTCATCCCTTTCATTACCCTTCATTTAACTTCCCTGAACCTTAACCTCTTCTTCAGAAATCGGGAAAAATATCCTTTACTTCACTTATTGGGTCATAAGAATCTTGTAGGAAATACACGCCAAGAAAGCATGTTAACTGTAAACACACGGTGTTGTGATCTTTTCTGTTAATGTGTGAGAATAAAAGCAAGAAACAGAATGGCACAACTCTTCCTATTCTGAAAATCTCACATATTATCTGTCATTTTACATAATGATATTGCAGAGGCTAGAGTCCACACTATATTCAAGGAACTCAAGTTTTCCCTCATCAGCATTGTCCTTGTCTGGCTTGCCATTCCCTTTAAAAATTTAATTAAGAGCTATGAGACATAACGTGAGTGGTTAGCAGTAATACTATTTAGTTTGTTTGATTAACCCACTAGAAGTCAATGTCTTATTAATGTCAAAATAAGTGTATGTATGAATACATCTACATGTCTACTCAGTTTCATCAAGCATGCATTAATTCTCATGTTGTCGCCCTACTTAGTAACAGGTGCAGGTAATTCAGAGATGAAGGAGACAAGATGCCCTCAAAAAGCTCAGTCAAGTGGCAGAGACAATATGAACACATCATCTGGGGGCAATGACAGTTCTCAAGAGCTGCAGCAGAATGGATTGATAGAAACAGTGAAGACTTGTGAGTCAGAGAGGATCTTGGTAATGTTACTTGGCCTCTCTGAGTATCCTGTAACCTTAGGAGTCTCTGCTCTGACAAGTAGTCGGGTGTGACTGGCACATAGATTACGGAGACGGCATAAGGTGAGACTGGTGGGTCAGGTGCCCCGAAGTGAAATTGATCAACTCTTGGGGCCTTATATATTAAACTGAGAAACTTGACATTAATCTACCAAGCCTCTTTCGTGTTGAAAAACATCTAGTTTAGACATAGCACCCACATGATGGCGATATAAAAACAGCCCAGGAATTTGGGTGGATAAAGACAATGGACAATGGGAGGCAGGAATACCAGTTAAGAAGTAATTGTGATATTAACAAAACATTTGTAGTAGTAACAAAAGAACAGCTATAACTACTTGTAGGTAATTGACTGTCCCCAAAAATCCTATGATAATGGGTAGTCTGAATCTTATGTTATGGATCAGATTGTGAAGTTCAGAGAGGTTAAGTAAGTTGCCCATGACCATACAGCTAGTGTGGTTTCAGAGAGTGTACCTTTAGGCATTATATTATTTATACTGGGCCTCCCTGGTGGCGCAGTGGGTTAAGCAACACACTATGAAGCAGATCGCAGCCACTGCAGCACGAGTTCAATCCCTGCTGCCGGCCAGGGAGGAGACCCACATGGCGCTGCAGACCTCTCCTGCCTTGGCCACTGCTCACCCTCAGCAGTGTGTTTCAGTCAGTCTGCCTGTTCTGCTCCCCACTCTGTCTCTGGTGAATCCTCTCACCTCCCGCGACTGTGGCCTGTACCCCAGCTCTTGTGTGCATAAATAAATAAATCTTTAAAAAAAAATTATACTGTAGTTGTCCAGCAAGAAAATAGGAGGGACTCTTAGGTATTGAGCTAAAACATTGTAAAAATAACCTTTTTAATTGACCGTACCTTTTGGACTTGCTTCCTTCTTATTATATCATTACTTTGTGTGTGTGTGTGTGTGTGTCTTGGGCTCCTGGACAGCACTCTGAAGTCTATGAATGATGATTTTTATTCTTTTTTTCAGTAGAGCCTACTTTAGTATCCATGCAGGTCCTTTTTTTTTTTTTTTTTTTAAGATTTATTTATACATATAAGAGCTGGGGCACAGGCCAGAGTCTCGCGAGAGGTGAGAGGATTTACCAGAGACAGCAGGGAGCAGAACAGGCAGATCTACTGAAACACACTGCTGAGGGGAGCAAGTGGGTGAGGCAGGAGAGGTCTGCTGCATCATGTGGGTCCCCTCCCCAGCCAGGGATTGAACTCACTCTGCTGTGCCTCAGATGCCTCAGTGTGGTGCTCAACCTGCTGCGCCACCAGGGAGGCTCCAGTGGCAGGTACTTTTAACTGTTTGTCAAAGGCACAGTGTTGATAGGGGTTAGAGGCTCAGCAGATTCCATTATAATTCCAAGTATGCAGTTCAGCTATCACCCCTGAGCAGGTATTGTCAGGCATTCATCCAGCAGCTCCATTGTTTTTACTTTTTCCAAATTGTCACTCCTTCCTCTAGCCTTGGAGTTTTCTCTCTCGCAGAAATCTTGCCTGACCTCCAAGACCCAGCTAGATGACAGGACAGCTTCTGTAACTAGCCTTTGCCGTCTCTGCAGAGATGACTGTTCAGTTCATACTGCAGTATCTCATGGATATGTGATGTCAGGCCTCATGATGGAGTTCAGATGATGGGGTTCTTGGGTCCTTCTGAGAAAGAATTGAGACATTCCTATTCAGCACAAGGCAAGTTTATTAAGAAAACGAGAACAAGGAAAGAGATGCTCCTATAGATACAGGCAGGCAGTCTTAAAGGACAAGAACCGCTCTTTTGCCAGGGCGAGGGATTTTTTTTTTTTTTTTATAATGGTCTTTGATGAAATTATTGTGGAAATCATCACCTTGACATCAGGTTGAGTTTGTCTTCTAAAGTAGATAATCCTCTTTTTCCCCACCTTGTCCGGCTGATAAGCTTTTCTGATCCCACCTTAGATTCCTGGAAAAGTCCATGACCAGGTTTAGTTTAAAATGTATTTATCATCCCTACCCCCAGCTCTGGTGTTTGGCCTTGTGAGACCTTCCATCTTAAATTTTTCTACTCTGAGGTTCCATCACTCACCTCTACTAAAAAAAAATCTGGGAAAACAGGGAACACATTACTTAATCAAGTATGGATGGCACACAAGGCACTATGTAGTGGGGGAAAATAAAATGTATTATAAGGAATATTACAGGGAACATCAGGGAAATGATAAGTAACTGACAGTGTCTAAATGAAATAGCTATGGGCAAAAGTCAAAAAATATGCGGGATGTTGGTCCCGCAGATTTTCACAAGAAAGTAGGGTCTACCAAATAGATGAGTATTGTTTCCTCACAATGTATGATTTCTTCAGTCTGACATCATCAGTATTTTTAATTTGCCCACAAATCCCTTTACTAGCCAATTTCTTATACCCCATGTGTTAAACTTCCCTCTATCCCCTCTAAACTCAGAGCTTTGCTTACTAGAGTCTTTGAATTCCCTGAGTAGGGCCATTAACACAGATAGATCTTTAATCCTGTAAGTATAGCAGACACAGATAATTGATCATGTTGGAGTATGGACTCACTTTACCATTTATCTCAAGGTTGTACTTAAGACAACACCTAGAAGTCATTCAGAGTTGGACAGTTAGATTAAGTTCCTTGGCCAAATAAACTGACATGCTTCCCTGGGCTTGAGCTGATCTGCTTCATCAGGCTCAATTTTAGGAATCACACCTGTTCTTTTCTTCTGTGGGGCGGCTTGATTTCCTTAAATCTGTCTTAAGTAGCTCAGAAAGACTTACACTATTTTAGTCTGGCTCCCTAGTTCTTACACTTATAGCTACATTGTTGCCTAATATTATTCATTGTCTATCAGCTAGAAGTACTCTAACAAAATACCTTAGACTGAGTGGCTTAAGCAAACAATTTCTTTTTCTCATAGTTGTAGAGAGTAGAAAGTTCAAAATCAAGTGCTATAAGATGTGGTTCTTCGTGAGGACTCTTTTTAAATAAAGACTCATTTTAGAAGAATTGGGGTATAGGCCAGGGGTATGGGGAGTAAGAGGGTTCACCAGAGACAGAGTGGGGAGCAGAAAAGGTGGATCTACTGGAATACACTGCTGAGGGGAGCAGAGGGCAAGACAGGTGAGATCTGTTGTGCTATGAGTTGACTCCCCGGTGGGGGATCGAACTCAGGCCACAGTGGCTGATGATAGCTTGAGAGCACTAAGACTTTAAAAACCCTGCACCACCAGCCTGAGGACTCTCTTTTTGACTGACACATGCTCTCCATCTTCCTTTGTGCTCACATAACCTGGATGTGTACAAATGGAAGGGGGTGGAAAGAAGGGAGGGAGAGCTAAGGAGGGAAAGGAGGGGAGAGAGGAGGGGGAATGTGAAAAGGAGAAGCAGAGAGAGGTTGAGTACACTCTTGTGTCTCGTCCTATTTGTGTAAGGACAGTGATCCCATCATGAGGGCACTCATCCCATGACCTCAAATAGGCCTCCCTAAGCCTGCAAGTGTCCTCACTGTGTGAATTACAACTTCAATGTAGGCGTTTTCATGAGACACAAACATTCAGCCCATACCATTTGCATACTTTTGTGGGTAGTGAAAATGCTCTTTATATTCCTGAAGGCGCTCATCTATGCCAGGCACTGAGATGCATGCCATTCAGGGTAACTCAAATAACTGACTAGTGCAGAGAAAGAAATCAACCCCAGTGAGAGTGATCAAGTTTAGTAATAAACCAACAAAATGGAACTTGATGGGAGGGTGGATTGACGGGTCATTACGTAAGTTAATTTGCTCTAAGATGTCATCACCATCCTTTGCCTTCTTGGCTTCATTCTGCATGAACACCTTTTCCTACAGACAGACAGACAGCCAGCTTCGGGGTGGATTAAATAATCAGTCGAATGAGAAGAGCATCTCCCAACATGTCTGCAAAAACACTTCTATTTCAAGAATGATTATTAAAAGCCACAAGGAAGGCAGTGATAACACAGTTGAAACATTGACTTACTGATCAAAAGAGACACTAATACCCACTCCTTAAGGGAAGCAGTTAGATTTTAACATGCATACAAGCAAATCCCTGTGCTCTTTCTTTTCTCTTCTTCATTGTCACATAAAATCCCATCTCTGTTTTTTGCCTTTTGATTCACAGCTCTTCTGCAAGATTTTCTCCCATCTGTATTGTTCCCTTCTTCATTTTCTTTCTTTTTTTCTTCTTTTATCTTTTTGCCAAGAGTTTTCTTTGGACTCCATATATTTTATACACACACACACACTCTTGTTTGCCTTCTCTCCCATAATTCACTTCATTTTTCCTTTTTTGTTGAGAGATATTTTTCTCCTCAAGTAGATAATGTGGCAATCAGAACATCGATCACTTATACACTTTGCTGAAGAGGAAGCCCAAGTAAATTTACAATGGGACTTGGGTTTTAATCCCCCCCCCCTTTTTTAGGTAGAATATATTTACTTCTCTAAATCTAAATTTCCACCTGTAAAATAGCATGTGCACAGTATAACTTGCACTGGAAAGACTTTTAATGACTTCAGTGATTATTTGGATCAATATTACTTACATATAGAAATTGAGCCACTGACATTGGGGTGTCTAGATTAGGTCAATACAAATCAGATCCTACTTTGTAATTCTCTGTATTTTAACTCATACTTTGATTGATTGTTCTTTTCACTCAGGACAGCTGTCTTCTGCCATATACTAACATTTATCTGTGGCAGGTAGAGAGGGCACCTGAGTTCTAAGTGTGTCCAATTAAAATGCATAGTGCTGAAGTGTAAATAGGACATTGAGCCCTAAACAAATCTCCTGGCAGGAGCAAGCAACCATGGATTAGATATGCATTTCTTTTCATTGATAAAAGAAAGTAAACCTCTTTTTAAAAGATGCACAGCCGACAAAGGTAGTTCCAGGTTAACTCTTGGTAATAGAGACTCTGCCTCTGACTTAGAATTTAGGTGCCCAAATCAGAGGAAATGAGGAGTTGTTTTTTCAAGTATGCACATATGTACAATAATTGAATTTTCAGGGAAAAAATAAGGTGAGACCCATTTCAAAACATTTTCAAGCATTAAGTGCAAATCATCATAACATTTCATAGCTGGAAGGTCACTTAAGATAATTTAGATGACTGGTTTAATTTACAGATGTGCAAGTTCAAATCTATGTCATCCATACAACTTGTGTAGGGTCACACAGGGAATCTGAAAATAAAAGTTCTGGCTGGGCCTTGGCAAAAAATTTTGTTCCATAAGCTTTCTACTCAATGAGGTTGGTAGTTGCTCCAAGCCATAACATCTCAGAGTGAGCCAATTTTTTTTTCTCCTAGTTCAGAGACCTTTCATTGTATGTGTGTTCTGAAAGTGACCTGTTAATGAGTATTTTTGAAAAGTAGTTTTGCATCACTTACATTGTGTATTTACTACAAGGAGTTGACTGTCAACACAGTTTGACTGTTTCCAGGACAATTGGCACTTGATAAATCTTACCTATTTTAACATCTATTTCAAAAACTGTAAGCTTATTGGTTCACAACCTAGGGACATCACACAGGTGAGAATCAAGAAACTGACCCAGGGCACAGGAGGGCAAGAGAGACTGAAGAGAGTGGCAGCCCACTCCAGATAGATAGGTGGTGTTTGTGTTTTTTTTTTAAAGATTTATTTACTTATGCATACAAGAATTGGGATACAGGCCAGAGATGTGGGGGATGGGGTGGTGAGAGGCTTTACCAGAGACAAAGTGGGGAACAGAATAGGCAGATCTACTGAAATACACTGCTGAGGGGAGCAGCAGATGAGGCAGGAGAGGTCTGCTGTGTCATGCGGGTCCCCTCCCTAGCTGGGGGATCTAATTCATGACGCAGTGGCTGCAGAAGCTTCATAGTGCAGTGCTTAACCCTTGCACCACCAGGGAGGCTGCCAATAGTTTGTGGTTTTCATAAGCAGAGGAACATACTTAGGAGGCAGATGTCTGTTGCACAGTTGCACTGTTGCACCAGAGAGAATCTTCAGCGTTACTAAGTAGATCTTAATGTGGCTCAGTGATGGATACAGTGCAGCAGTTCTTAAAACACATTACATGCTCTGGGTTGCACAGTTAAAAGTGGCTCCTTGTGTGGGAACAGTGGACAGGGTAGGTGGGTCAGGAGCTTCTGATTGACCCAGTCCTGCTGTCTGGTCAACTGGTGGTCACAACCTCTCCCTGACCACCTCCCCCAGTTGTATGACCCCAGTGTATAAGCATAGGTAACAGGAATATAGAGATTAAATAATTTATGAGGAAACAAAACTAATTTAGAAATTGACTTGGTTTGTTTTTAGGTGATAGCCTACATCATTTCCATTAAATCATTCTCCCATGTAAATCCTCCAGTAGTGTCCCTGCAGTACCTGATATAAAATTAGATATCTGTACCCATTTTTCTGACAATGAATATCTGCTGTGGTTCATGATCATCATCATAAAAATGTTAAAACTTACATAAGTATACATGACACATGTAAGTACATGCATGTACGGTTAAGTATACATACTTTGTTATGTTTAATCCTGAGGCTAATCAATTGAGTAGTAAACCAGAACTAAAGGGAGAGAAGACAGAACTTGTGTATTCTTTGCAGAAGGAATCTGTTACTCAGAATACCATTATAAGCCTAGTTGTTCTGTTTAGGCAGATGAGCAATCCTCCTTTCCTGCAGCATGGTCAAAGAGTCTGTCTGTGGGGCATTAACTAGGTTTTCCAGTATTTCCCAACTTTTGGTTATACATACTCATCATTTTCCGCAGCATTTATGCCAGGAGCAGCTCTGAAAACATCACTGCCTTAGTTTATTTAAAATCTCACCAAAGCATTCTATACAGTAGGCTCCATCATTTGGGCTTCTGGATTTTGTTCTTCTTGTTTTTTGAGAGAACCCCTAAAGCTGTATGGAAAAGTGCCATCTTCCTGATGCATAGTTTTAGTTGCAGCCTCTTCAAGATAAGTGTGCAAGTAAGAAGACAGATCCCATTAGATTTTATGTATGAGTCAGCCACTAGTTCATCAAATACTTATAATTTCTGCTATTCCTAATCATGCATGTTTCAGTTTTCTGCTGTGAGGTTTATATAACACATACACTCACACACAATAGACAGATGAATAAATAAGCAAATCTTTTGATACAAATCTTGATCTTAAGATACAATGGCTATTATAAAAATGAAGAGAACAGAAGGAAATAAAAATAAAGTTTCGAGAACAGAACATAAGGATACTCTGTAAATTATAGTGTATTTCAGTTGGCATTGGCTCATATTTGTGCCTTTAATAAAGCCACCATTCTTTTAAATTTTTTTAAGATTATTTATGCATAGAAGAATGGGATGCAGGTCAGAGGTGCAGGGGTGCATGGAGTATTCACCAGAGACAGAGCGGGAAGCAGAACAGGCAGATCTACGGAAATATACTCCTGAGGGGAGCGGGTCTGCTTCATCATGTGGGTCAGCTCCCTGGCTGGGGATCAAACTCATGCCTTAGTTGATAGCACTGAGACTTTAACTCCTGTACCACCAGGGCGATCCCCTCTACCAAACACTTTTAATGAAGCGCAAAGCCACTGAGGAAGGTATCTGCTCTATATGCCAGTGTTTGTGTGTCCTCTGGTCCATAGAAGTGGCTTGGCCCCGGGATGAATGGTGTGGGCACATATAAGAGACATCCTCCCATCTTGGCATTGGGTTGCATGGCCCCTGACAGTTCAACTGAATTCATCACTGAGAACAGTGCTGTGTGGTCTTGGGTCTGCATATCTGCTCCCTGAGCCTGTCTTCTCATCTGTAAAATGAAAATGATTTTGGATGGTATGTATAGTTGCTGCCACATCTATCTTACTCTGTCTAGGAGCAAATAAAGTGTTCAAGAGCAAAAAGCAAACTCTCAGCTAAGGAATTGGTGACGTCTTGCTTGCCTATCCCTCAGTTTCGGGCAGTTAGTACATCAGCTGCTGAGAGTCTAGAAACAGTGATGATTTCTCTTTTCTCTCCATTGTATGATTGCAGTGGGTGTATGTTACCAGATTTTACTTTGCTTGTTTCATGATGCTTTTCCTCTTCTTGAATGCCTGTAAGTGGGTGTATGAAAATGTTTGGATATGAATAAATGCATATTGCTCAGAACCCTTTAAAATTCCTCTATTCCACATTTCCTGCCAGGTGGGTAATTCTAATCCATGCTTCTCTTCTTAGTGAGTGATGGACTGTGGTCCACTAGCCAGAAGTTTAGTCTGGACCACTCAGGTTTCTCTAACCACCCCAGCGTGAGTTAAGCTGGTTAATTTTTACAATTTCTCAAACATACTCATTTGTATCCTGTGCTCTTGCTTTATTCTGATTGTTCACCATGCTTTAATGGAGTTATTACAAGAGCTCCTTAACTGGTTTACATAAATCCACTGTGCCAGAGAGTCTATCTGTAGAGTCCACTTTCAGAAATGCAAATCTGCTCATGGTGACCGCGTGGCTGTTCCTCACAGCTTCCCCCTTCTCCTCATGGGACAGTCTTTAGAACCCGACTGTGCTTGCCTTTTTCTCTTAATATACAGATCAGCATCCCTGCCTTATCCTTCAAGACCCCCAGTGTCTGCTTCCTACCTTTCTGCACCCTGCACTGGCCCCCGCTACTCCTCTGTGCAGGAGAACACACTAGCATTTTCTCTGTTGCCCAAGCAAACCAGGCTCTCTGTGCTCACATTCTTCTCTGCCTGGAGCTCAAGCTTTTTTGTTCTGAGTTAAGTTTACTCAATGTTTAGGTCACAGAAAAATCATACCTAAATCTCTCCAGCAAATGGGATGCTTTCTATTACATATTCCCATAATTGTGTCTCTTTTGTTTTTGTTTGTTTGTTTGTTTTTAAAGATTTATTTATGCATACAAGAGTTAGGGTACAGGCCAAATGTGTGTGTGGGGGGGGTGGTGAGGATTCACCAGAGACAGAGTGAGGAGAAGAACAGGCAGATTGATGGAAAGCACTGCTGAGGGGAGCAGTGGATGAGGCAGGAGAGGTCTGCTGCACCATGTGGGTTTTCTCGCTGGCCAAGGGTTGAACTTGTGCTAAGGTGGCTGTGGAAGCCCCACAGTGCAGCGCTCAACCACATGTGCCACCAGGGAGGCCCTGTGTCTCTTTGTATAGACAGACTGTACTGAAATCCTCACTGCCTAATGGAGCTCTGTTATCTGGGAGAAGTTTCCCCAGCTACCTGGAGTTCAACTTCTTTACGGGCAGAGCAAGAACAAAGATGTCTGCAGACATCAGAAAGCATGTATGATAATATTGGTTATTAGCTTTGTTTGTATTTATTTTATTTGTATTGCTTGTACATTCATTGGATCTGTATCTAGTGCAGAAACAGCTTCACTTATATGCACACACATTAAACAACATTTTAAAAATACTTATTTTTGCATAGAAGAATTGGGATATAGGGCAGAGGTATAGGGGGTGAGAGGATTTACTAAGGACAAAATGGGGGGCAGAGCAGGCGGATCTACTGGAATACACTGCTGAGGAGAGCAGTGGGCAAGACAGGACAGATCTGCAATACCATGTGGGTCAGCTCCCTGGTGGGGGAGGGAGAGGAGGGGAGGGGATCCAACTCAGGACATAGTGATAGTACTAAGACTTAACCCCTAGGACACCAGGGAGGCCCTAAACAGCATTTTTCAAAACCAACCTAAGCCATCTAAGTTTGGAGGGAAGAAGAGCCTTTTTAAAAATTCATTATGCTGATTCTTCTATCTTGTAGTCTTTAAAGAGTGGTTAGAGCAAATACTGCATTTAGCATTACTGATACAGGGCAACAAAGGGCACTAAAACTGACCCAGGACAGCGGTCAGATAGTTTGCCGGTCACTAGCCTGTTACATGCCTACCTGGGTTCAAGTCCTGGCTGCACTGCCTATTAACTCTGTGACCTTGTATCGTTTATATGTGGTTACACCTCTTTAAAATGGGAATAATAGCAGGACTTAATGCATATGCTTGTAATGAAGATTAAATAAATCCACTAAAATGGTGTTCAGATATAGTAAGTGAGCACTCTGTGGGTTCTAGTTTGCATTACAGATTAGCTTTTACCCATCTTGAAAATGCAATTAAGATGGTTTTCTTTTCATAATATGAAGGCAGGGCTCTTAGAATTCTGAAAAGGCACAGGGAAATGAGTGAGAGTGCAGGCGGCACAGAAGTCACCTTTTTACATTATTTATCATGTACATAAAAGTTAGGCAAGAGTGAAGAAATCCATTTGTTTTCTTGCCTGATGTAAGTCAGCTTTTAGGGCCATGAGTAGAATGAAACTAACGTTTTACCAAGTAACATCTTTCTTTTCCATCCGCTGTCTTTCTTCTGGCAAAATTTCTGTATTTTCAGGATGTTTACAGACATATGAATGAGGTCTTCAGACCGTATTCACTGAAAAAGCATGCTTGGGAGGGGAGTGTGGGAGAAATTATTTTTATGAAGTGCTGACTAGTTCCCAGGCATGGGAACAAGTTTCATCTCTTTCATTTCTCCTGAAAACCCAATGACAGTAGAAGGCTCCCTCCTCATCACATTTAGTTCTTTCCTGTTAACACTTAACAATCACAGTTTTCTTGACGACCTTTCCCAGTCTTGACCCCTGCCTCACCCTGTGGAATCAGAATCAGCATTTCCTTACAGAAAAAGCCATGCTCTCTGGAACCAAAGAGGTGTGTGCATGCCCACTTCCTCCAAGCCTCCTTCTGTAGCAATGCACTTCACTTTGCTTCTTTAAAAAAAAAAAAGATTTATTTATGCATACAAGAACTGGGGCACAGGCCAGAGATGTGAGGGGTGAGAGGATCCACCAGAGGCAGAGTGGGGAGCAGAACAGGCAGACAGACTGAAATACACTGCTGAAAAGAGCAGTAGGTGAGGCAGGAAAAGTCTGCTGCGCCATGTGGATCTGCTCCCTGGCGGCAGCAGGGATCGAGCTCCTGCTGCAGTGGCTGTGGTTTACTTCACACTGCGTTGCTTAACCCACTGCGCCACCAGGGAGGGCCCCTCACTTTGCTTCTTGTCTGATCAGCTCCACTCTTCAGTGTTTTAGCTCAGATGTCATCTCTTCCAGGAGCCTTTCTCTAACCTCCCCTGTTTCTTCTAGAGGGGAGTTCTTTTCTTTCTTTTTTTTTAAGTTTTTTTTAAAGGTTTATTCATTTATGCATACAAGAGCTGGGGTACAGGCCAGAGTCACCAGAGGTGAGAGAATTCACCAGAGACAGAGTGGGGAGCAGAACAGGCAGATCGACAGAAATATACTGCTGAGGGGAGCAGCAGGTGAGACAGGAGAGGTCTGCTGCCCCATGTGGGTCCCCTCCCTGGCCGGGGATTGAACTCGTGCTGCTGTGCCATGGATGTGTCACAGTGTGGTGCTCAACCTGCTGCAACACCAGGGAAGCCCAGGAGTTCTGTATCATTTGCTGTGATTTCATTTTAGAGTGGCCATGTACAACTTGGACTTACATGCACAGCCACAGTGGTCTTTTATAGTAGGGTGGTGAAGTGGTAGTGTAGATAACTGGCTTCTCCACATCAGGATCATTAGCTGCCCATTCCAGGGGAATCTCCAGAGGATGTTTCATGCTACAAGAATCACTGAATGGGAAAAGCTAGTCTTGGAATACCTGGTATTTGATAATTCACCTCCTTTGAGAAACCTTCCAAAACTCTATTCTATCCTTACCTGAGTTATTTGGCTCCTTTCTCCCTCCCTCCCTCCCTTCCTTTTATATATGTATGTATGTGTGTGTGTATACACATATACATATGTGTATGTATATGTGTATATATATAGAATATATGTGTGCATATGTAGAATATTTTAATGAGGTTACCATTGTATTATATCCTTATTAAATTTTCACAATATTGGATCTCTCCCCTCAGGTGTGGTCACCATAGTTCTCTCACCAAGGCACCCGTAATCCTACACCATCTCCTGGATTCTGTCAGCCCCTTTCTTGAGGTTCACATTGCAATGCCCCACCTAGACCAGAGCTGTTCCCATTCTGGTCACCGATGATCCGTTTGCACGTCTTTTACCTTCCTCTTGGATTGCTGTTGTCTCTTACTCACCAGATTTTTAGCAAAGGCCAGAGATGTAATAGGCATTCAGTAACTACATCGTGTTAAAATAAATACAGATGGACGAAAGTTGGAGGGGAGTGAAAGCTGCATAAAACCAGGGGTGATGGACACAGTCATTGGTGCTCCCATTCACCTAATCTCCACCTCTGAAATCCTCTGACATTGAAAGTCTTCAGAATATCTCAGGGCTGCAGGAGGGGACATATGCAGGTGGAAGTTGGTTTTGCTTTAGCCCCTGCTGTACTTGACCACACACACTCCGAAGGAAAGCTGCCATACACAAATGGCTCTGCATTCTCATGTTTAAGTTAAATTTGTAATTTCAAAGATCAATGGAGAACAACAGCTGCCACGCACAACATGGGAGATGAAAGATGCAGTGAGAAAACTGGGTGTTCCAGGACTGGCTTTTCCCATTTAGTGATTCTTTGTAGCACACCAGTCGTCATCGTGAGGAACACATATTAGAAGTGACTGGGCTCACAAGGCCCCTTTGTCTTAAGTGCCTGCGTGCTCCAAATGCTATTCTCTATGTAGTCAAGTCTCCTGTGCTACCAGCTCTTCATGATGCAGGAGGCTCTACACATCTCAGCTTTCAGAACGCAAACAGACTAAATAACTGGGTCTTTGATAATGGAATTATTTCATTTTTTCTATTTTGCTTCTGGATAAAGACAGACTTTTATTGGAGTTCACTAATTTACATTGCATATTTTCTCCTACATTTAATATGCATGACCTCAGTTTAAGTAATCTGAAAGTAACTCATGTCTTTTTTCCCAGAGCCTTTTGTGGTGGTGGTTTTTGTTCCACCATTTAACTCAAGACTTACATAAAAATGTATGCCTACGTTTATGTAATTTTCAGGATTATCAGGGCTTTGTTAGAAACAGAAGCTCTGAAAGGAGAATTTTCAGACTTTAAATATTTAGTTGGTAACGTTTTATTCATAAGGATAGTTATAAATAATCCTGTGTAAATTCCCAAGTTAGTACTTTTTGTGAAACTATGATAATTATGGCTATTAATAATATATTTATTCATTGTAATCAATATGAAAATAGGTTGTATATTAAAGTGGGCTTATTTTTCCCCCTATTCTTGCTTTCATAATAACTCAAAACAGTGATTGAAAAGACTTTTACACTTCTGTATGCCCTACCTGAGAAAAATATACCACAAAAAAGGTTTTTAAAGTCTAGAGACTTCAGAGGAGAACAAGTCTAAAGAAACAAATAAAATCCACTATATATTCCTTTAGGGGTTTAGGAGTAGAAATTTTCCACCTGTTTGATGTTATGGTCCCCAAATTCTCTTCTATTTCCAGATGTTTTATGCATTTAGAAACAGAGGGAGTTGTTAAATTTGACTATGTGAGCCAACAATCATAACTTTGATGACACTAACCTCAGTGCATCAGAACACAAAGTTTTGTTGTAATTATATGCATCTGGTTTCTTTGTTATAATTTTAGATTGTAGGAGTTCATTTCAGAAAGGAGGTGGTAGTTGGCATACAACTAGCCCCCAAGAAATATCTTTTCTTGTGTGTTTTGATCAGAGGTCCTTTGAAACTTTTTTAATTAATTAATTTATATATATTTGACATCAGTTGTAGTCCTTATGAAATTCCCACCACCATTTCACCACTGCACTGTCACCTCAGTCCCTTGTGCGCTTTCTGCCTTCCCTCCACCCAAGAGTCTTTGATTTGTCTTTATCTTTTTGTTCTTGTTTTGTTTTTTTAATTGTTATTGTTATTTTCCTTGAGCCATTTTTTTCCCTTTGTATTCCTCCTAAAAGTGAAACTGTCTGATATTTTTCTCTTCTAACTTATTTCACTGAGCATAATCCCTTCTGGCTCCATCCCTGTTTCTACAAATGATTCTAGTTCATCTTTTTTGATTGCTGGATAGTATTCCATCATGTATATGTACCACATCTTTTTGATTCAGTCATCTATTTTTGGCATTTGGGTTGTTTCCAGGTCTTACCAATTATAAATAGTGCTGCAGTAAACACAGGGGTACAGATATTCTTTTGGATCGATGATTTTGTGTCCTTTGGGTAGATCCCTAGGAGTGGAATTGCTGGGTCATGTGGTAGCTCTATTTTTAGTAGACTGAGGAACCTCCATATGGCTTTCCAAAGTGGCTGGATTAACTTGCATTCCCACCAGCAGTGTAGTAGAGTTCCTTTTTCTCCACATCCTCACCAACATTTGTTGTTGCTTTTTTTGATATATGCCATGCTTACTGGTATAAAGTAGTATCTTAGTCTGGAATTTTGCTCAATGTGTTTAGAAGAATTTTCCAAGTACCATACCCTCCTGCAGCCTGCACTTCCTTCATTTCTGTCAATGGTATATCTGCCAGGGATTCATGGACAATACATAGATTTATTATTTATTGTAGTGTTAGGAGTCATCTGTGAACCTTCAGAAGTAAGTAGCAAGTTATACTTGTCCATAATTTTATAAGAAAGTTTTCCTTAGATTTCAAGTGACTCTCCAAATAGAAAATACTACTGAAAGTATAGTGTTTAGAGCATTTATAGAGTATTGGTATTAATTAATCACCTGTTACATGCCAAACTCTTCACATTCATTACTTGACATAATTTCCACTGCCGTATAATGCGATAGTTGACATTTTTTCTATTTTACAACTAAGAATTTTAGACTTTGAGAAGTTATGTGTTTTATTTAAGTCATACAACCAGCAAGTGACAGATTGGGCATTTACCTCATATCCATTTTTCTCCAAAATGCATTCTTACACTGCTAAAATCTACTGCCACCCACAGACAAAATATTTATTTAAAATGGTTGCTTGTCTTGTGTAGTTTTATTCTATTGTTGACTAAAAGATGTTCTGTAAAGAGAGGGCTATATTGCACCTATGTTTTCAGAGACACGCTATTTGTTTTCTGATCACTTCTATTTGCAAGTATTTGGTTAGTTATGACCTCAGCCTCTGTGACTTCTGCCAATATCATCACTTCTGGGCATTATTTAGAACAGAGATTGAGAAGTTCATTCGACACCTGATTTTTCTGACTCTTCTTTTACTGAAATTACCTCCTCAGGGTTGCACTGAATTACCATGCAGGTTATATTACTGGGTAGGAAGCTTAGTGAAAGCCAGAATGTCAAAATGTGTGGTCTACCAGAGTCAAATTAAAAACAAGGATAGATGTTAGATCACCTCCTTTTGACATAAAAGATGTCAGAGGTGGTCAAAGGCAAATTTGTAATAGGACTGGTTTTCTGATTTTTAGTCTGTTATTCCTGCTCATGGGAGACTAATGAAGTCAATCCTAGGACCTGTCAAAATTCAGGAGCTTTTGGAAATTCCCTTCATCTTATGTTAACAGGTACTAGGGACTTTCCATCTGTTCTGCAAGTAAAGCGAAAGTACTCCATTGCTTTCGCTAATAATAAAAAGGATGTCGTAAGTGATATAGTACCTCAAAAGTAGATTTCACCTTCATTTGTGCTTTCCAGTCTAGAATAGAGTAGCTCATTTTCCTAGTTTATACTAATATCATTAAACACTGTAATTGCAAACCAAGTGACTTCTGGCAGTCACTAATTTCTTACATCAGTTACACATAAAGAGAACAGATGGAAACAGTTGCAACACTCAGAGGCCCCCGTATTTTTCTCTGTTAGCAGGCGTAAGCACCCATGGAATTTATGAGTCCTTATTTCACTACCTCCTGGATCTTACCCAAAGACGTATCTCTGTTGCTATACTAGGGTCACAGGCATTTTTCATTTGCACGGGACTTCCTTCAAGCAGAGTGGGGTCAGAACTTCAGGAAAGATTAGCCCAGGGGAGCATGTTGATGACTATGGGAGTGGCAAATGTCTTGCTTTCTCTTTCTGACCTCTTATATCTCCTGCTGTCTACTCACAGCTAGTGCAGGGTGGTCTATTCTGATGCCCTGCACTTTTGAACAGTTTTGCTTAGAAAGAGTAAAAGAATTCAACTGACAGTTTCATCTAGGGGCACTAAGTATATAGGCCGTTTTGAGGAGATACCTTGATTTCTTTTGTAAAGTTATTGACCACCCACACTATGTCAGTAGGCATCTCCTTTATTCTAGACTTGGGCAGGGAGTGCCAGATATTTACTGAGGAAGAATGATATGGAAAATGGGATTCAATACAAGAATATAAGTAAAAGCAAAGAATAAGTAAAAGGCAATACAAGAATATAAGTAAAAGCAAAAGAAAGAAAAAGTGTAAGGGGTGAAATCACTGGGATTTATTTCTGCCAAGAGGTCTAAACTGAAGATGGAGAGCCCTGACTATTCCATCGGGCTAAAGAAAAAACTCTTGACCTAAATCTTTGCATTTTTGGGGATTTCAGTTTATCAAAAAATATGGTCAATCTCTGTTAGAACTGATAAGGACTATCAGGCCTATTAGCATTTTTTATTTTATTAGCTTTTAAATACTATAAAGTAATTCTCTAGTGACTTAAAGCAAACTTAATAGGACATATTTCCTATTGGCCTTGACTATTGCAAGAACCAGGCCTTGACCTGGTTCTAATTCTAGAACTTTTTAAAAACACATCCAAATGAAAATACTTTGGGGGAAAGGCTTCCTATGGCCTGGAAGGCTGGTTACATTTCACTGTTTTGTGCTGTCAGAGTACCATTCCTTTCCTTCACAGCAAGTTTACTAATTTTGCAGTTTTCATTTAGTGTAAGGATACTTGATCAATACCAGTTTTCCTCACTTGACTCTAAAGGCCTCAGCATCTGTCAACTTATATATTTTTTTTTTTGCATAGAAGAACTGGGGTATAAGCCAGAGTTGCAGGGGGTAAGAGGATTCACCAGAGACAGAGAGGGGCGCACAACAAGTGGATTTACTGAAATACACTACTAAGGGGTGCAGCAGGTTAGACAGGAGAGGTCTGCTGTGCCATGTGGGTTAGTTACCTGGCCGGGAATTGAACTCAGGCTGTAATGGTGATAGTGCTGAGATTTAACCCCTAGGCCACCAGGGAGACCCACTGGCAACTAGTCTGCTTGCACATCTTTGTAAGACAAAATGTAAGACTACTAGACAAAAACCTGTTCATTGATAATATATTAAGATCAAAGTATGAATGATGTTTTTTAATATCTCTGCACCTTAATTTTTTCATTTGTAAAATGGTATGTTGCTGTATACTGCTAGGGTTTTTATTAAATGAAACAAAATCATTTGCAAGGAGAGAGTAGCTACACAGTGACGGTCTGCCGTGATACTTCTGTGAATGTCATTCTTTCAGTTCTAGTTGTCTCTTCCACAGTTAACTGTTCAGATGAGCTATAAACAAATATCAATGGAAAATATCCTGCAGAGAACCATATGCTCAATTAATACTTAGCAAGCATTACAGTGTTACTTATGTTTCAAAAAATTTGGCTTCCTTAACTTTTTTTTTCCTCCAGCTAAATGATAAGGCCAATGATACCAATAATTGCTGTTACTTTTCTCCAAGCAAAGAGTACAGATAAATGTGTGTCAATTTTCCTGACATAGAGTAAGTAACTGAAAAAATTGGCCCACTTCACAGTTTGTGATGTTGGAGATTTCACAGAAGAGTTGATGTCTTTGTCCATCTCCCAAATCACTTTCATTTGAACTGATGAGATGCGTAGACATTTTCCTTATTGTACAAATGTTACTATTAAACTCAAATAACTCAAATAACGTACATATATGATCTGATTCATTATGTATTTTGGCCTTGAGAAATCAGCCTCTCTAATCTTTTAAACTATAGCAAAAATGATATTATACAAATGAACATTGATGTCTACTTAATTACACAGCGCTTAAGCAATCATTTTAGGAAATATGTCCTGTTACGTGGTCTTGGCCTTGTGAGGCACTTATGAGAGTATTTTCTTGATTTTTAATAAAAAAAATAATTTTTTATATTATGAATATTCATAATGGTATGGTCGCTTTGGAAAAAATCAAGTACTTCATATTTCAGTTGAGTAAATTATGGTTAAAAAGTAGCATGCTTAAATAATATAGTCTTAATTACAAAAAATGAAGAACGTATTGAAATATCCAAGTAACATATATTTTATTACCCATTCAATTCTTATGTGGTATAATTATCATATGAAGGAACACTTTGCTAAACTTATACTCTGCGTTAATAGGGTTAGAGGAAGTAGTTGTTACAAGGATACTTTAAAATACAATCAGCAGCTATAATCCATGTCTTGTAGTGTTTTTCATGTAAAATGTGATATATAAAACTCATTTCCTTGATCTCAACAGTAAGTTTAGTCAGGAAAATTTGTCATCTGTTAATATAAAATCTATGCAAATTAGAATAGCCTAATTCATTTTCACCTTAAGGGACTGAAACCTTTACCCAAGAAAGAGTTTCTTTGGTTAAAGTCGATCCCTACCCATTTACCTACTCCCCCACATCTGTACAGATGAAATAACATCTGTATTTTAAAATGAATCCTAGGTTCCTAGGAGAATATTTGAGAGTGGAAATATAGGGCAAGAATATTGTAATATAGAAATCAGGGACAAATAGGCTTGCAAAGACAGTGTGAAACAGGGTTGTGGTGAGATGAAAATGTTTATTAAGGCATTTGAATTAAATTCTCTAAGCAAGAATACTGAGATGCATATTCGATCAGGTGTTTGGGTATAAAGTGTACTTTAGTTTGTAGGAGTTTGCCCAGGGAAAGTTTTAACTGGGTTTCTGCTCTAGTGGGTAAAAAGCTAGGAAGCTTTCCTTGTTTGTGGAGGTTATCCAAAGAAACAGGAGAGGGGACGGTTATCAGGGAAGGCAAAAGGGAGAGGGAGTAAGAGTCATAGGAGACAGATTTATATTCTGGATTTGTAAGTCATGTAGATTTGAATCTCCCCCTCTTCTTAGTCTCATGTGGGCAGTATTGGTGTGCAGTGTCCAGAAGATAGTGTGGTTTTGCTTCATGTCACAGGATCCTCCTAGCCCAGGAACCACCTGTACCACCTTAGCTTATGCCCCCCACCCCCCTCCCAGCAAAGCAGGGAACTTCCTCTGAAGCCATCTGGCCCTTAGCCTCTGCTCTAGCACACTTGCTGTATCTTTTCCCTTGGGCTTATGAACCATCACTGTAAGAAAAGAAGGTAAAGTACTGTTATTTGGTATTTAAAATATGGCTTTCCTTTTAAATTAAAAGAGGATCACTTTAGAGACCATATGACTGTTTTCTCAGGAAGATGCTAAAGTTTGACTTTTGAAATTAAGTAACAGTTGTGATTGTTGCAAATGAAATATGCTTTTATGTTTCTGAGTTCCAGCTCTAGTGCTAGGGAGGAAGCTATTTGTGCTATATCTCTATATAAAGAATTAGAAAGTAGAAGCTGATATATGGAGAGGGTCTTTCTGGGCTTAAAAATAAGGGTAGAGACTAGCCTGGCCACTTTGGCTGGGAGATGTGGGTTTGAAGGAGCTTATAGCTGTGTAAAGTGAGGGGCATCCTAATTCTTTTTTTTTTTAAAGATTTATTTATTTATGCGTACAAGCACTGGGGTACAGGCCAGAGGCGTGGGGGGGTGGGGGAGAGGATTCACCACAGAGAGCAGGGAGCAGAACAGGCAGATCAACAGAAGTACACTGCTGAGGGGAGCAGCGGGCACAGCAGGAGAGGTCTGCTGCACCATGTGGGTCCCCTCCCTGGCCGGCAGGAGGGATCGAATTCATGCTGCAATGGCTGCGGTTTGCCTCATAGTGCGTTGCTCAACCCACTGCGCCACCAGGGAGGCCCTGCATCCTAATTCTTAAAGTATGGATGAGGGACTTGACCTGTGGAACAAATTTATACATGTTCCTAAATAATTTCCCAGTATCTGGGTTTCAATGACTCATCATAGCTTTGACAAGCCATAGTGGTTGGCTCTGGAGAACTCTATGCAAGAGCACATTATATGGCATGGAGGTGTAAGGACAATATTAGTGGAAACTTGCTGGTAGCTCCCAAATCTTTCCGTCCCACACAGCATTAGATAGAAGCCTGGCTGATGTTTGAACATTTTAAACCCCTTAGGATTCTTCTATAAGCATTAGACTCTCAGAACAGATAAAGAATGGCAGAAGTAGGACACTGACACTGTATATACTTAGCAGTTTGATAGGTAATCAGTTTTAATATAATTTGGATAAGGAAGTATTATAGTTTCACCTGTATTGTAAGTAACACAGATTTGTGCTAAAGCAACTATTAATTTCATTCACACAAAATTCAGCAAAGCTATTTTAGATTTTCCTCATCTTACAGAAAAAGTATGGTGGAATTAGTGGCTAAATGACTTAATTGACACCACTCAGGAAATAGGAGGGAATGTATAGATTTAGATTTTGTGTAGGTTTCCACATCGAAATGATTTGGTCCGCCCCCATTCAAAATAAGTCAAAGTTATATGCAATTATGAAAAATGTAATTCTGTTATATTGTTGGAGATGTCACTTATCAGGGGAAAAAAGATAGTTTTTCCTTTGTCACTGTTTGACTAATACACCAGCCTTTTGTGTCTGATAGTCTATTTCTAGACATCTCAGCCTTGCTACTGACTTTGTGATAAGATCATAAATGTTCATTAGGTTGTACATTATGTGTCATCAGCATCTTTTGTTCATGCGAGAGTTATCATTTTATTCATCAACATCCCTTGCAGTTAAAACTTTGGAAGTTGGTTATCAATGTGTGTAGAACACGTATGGAAATCAAGGCCAAAGATATACATTTTGAATTGATCGCCACATAACTGACAAGAACATGTGCATCTTAGAGTCACATCAATTTCAACTTTCAACTATTGGTCCATAGCTGATTGTGAACGCTTCACGAAGGATTTGATAAGATGAAAACAGTGACATGGAAGTTCTACACATGGGTTGAAATTCTTTCATTGTGGTGTGAAGAGCAGGAATCCATTCTTCTGAGAGAGATCACTTATTTAAAATGGAAATTAATGTGCTATAGTAGTTGTATTAGTACTTAAACTTTTAAAAATGCACTTTGTAAGGTAGATGTTAGGCTATTTATTGTGGCTGGCGATCCTAGTTAGCATGCAAGACAGCTTCAGAAGCTCTTTTCAGGGAAATCTGTCTATAATGATGATCCTCATTAGGAATGCTCTGGCATCCTCAATATTAGATAAGAAGCAAATGAAAAATAAAAACCAATTGAGATTCTTCAATGTCCCTTTCCAAATGGTATTTTACAGCACTATGTTCTACTATTATAGGTTAAAAGATCATGACTCTTTGGCTCCTCAGGATTATGAAGGAACAATGCTTATTTTCATTGCGCAAGACCATAGCCAATGGATTGTTTGCTTTATTTACAACGGATTATCTGCCTTAATTGTAAGAGAGGACATTCAAAGCATTGTCTTTTATATTATCAGAGGGCCTTGGAGTAATAATGTATTTGGCCAACATGTCTGAGTCTTGACTCTATGGTCCGTAGGGAGGTGTTAAGATGGGGAAAATGAAGCCAAGAAAGATTAAATTCCTCCTCTTGGTACTAGCTATTCATCATCTAGTCACCTCAAGGCTATAGGTAAGACAAGGACACAAATGGATAGGGAATTCAGGTTACCTTAAAAGCCACCTTTTGCCCAAGGTCCAGTAAGTGTAGTCTAAACACTTTAAACATACGAGATTCAGCACACATTTTGTTGTTTTAATTTGTGTCACTAATAGCTTATCACATTTTTAGATATCTCTCTAGATATTTCTCTGGATAAGTTTTCTTATTTACTTTTACAGCCCAGACCATTACTACAATTACACATGAACAACATGAAGCTTTATGAGATTGAATAATTTCTCCCAAGTCAGCTCCAAAGTATTAGATCTAGGAAACCAAATTTTATTGTTCTAAAGTTCGTATTATTACTACGCAACATTCCTGTTTCTTCCTTTTGCTGTTATTTAAAATTTTTATTTTGCAATCATCAAAGAGTCACAGGAATTTGTGCAAATAGTACATAGCATTCTGTTTTTCTTGTTCCTCAGGTTCATGATGGTAACATCTTATATAAGTTATCAAACCCAGGAAGCTGATATTGGTATGTTACTATTAACTAGACTACAACTATCCTTCAGTTACTGCTAACTTTTTTATTAATTTATATTGATATGATTTCAGATAAACTATCTTCCAGCATTAGGACTTTATATTAGAAACCAACCTAGGAAAAGAAAATTACAGGTAATTTACAAATGAAGTCTTGCTATAATCAGACATCAAACACTGAAAATGAATTTTCATTATAAGTGCAATTTCAGAGCCTTAAGAAAAGCAGGTCTTAACAAGTTGTGACTACCTGACATTAAATAGAAATAGTCACATCACGGATCCAATTTTCTCTTAAGAGCAAGTGTTCAGAACATTCTTTAATATCAAGTGGTCAGTACCGTGCTTGTTTTATCTCCAAGTTATAAAGTTCATATAAGAAATATAAAATCAATCAGAGTGAAAATATAGTGAAATACAAAATGTATAAACAGATGTATAATTTGAGTAGATTCTCTGAGCTCTGCATGGCTGAATAGCAAGCCCTTCAAGGCTTTGTGTCCCATGGCAGATGCCTGAGATAGATTCAAGGAAAAATGTCTACTTTTCCCTCTGTCTATATTAATAGGAGCACCCAACAGAAATGACCAGTGAATTTTTTCCTGGAATGGAAGAATAGAGCTATTCAATTGATCTGAAAATATGAAAGCATCTGTATAAATACATTTTGTTATTTTTTAAAAACAAACAGCTTTCAGAGTAGATTAAAATAAGTACATATGTATTGTGTATGTGCAGTACTGGTAAATAGCTACCGTAGGATTTATTTCTGTTATTGATGGATAGATCCCTATTAGTTGGTAGATAGTATATTTTTAGGAAACACTTTCACAGAAATTGGCCCATAATGACAGCACTCAGAGGAAAATAGATGGGAATTTTTTGAAGAGTGGATGTGTGGCAAAGTGAAAGTCCAGTATGTTGATATCTATAAAGTTTAAAAAACTGTTGACTCTGTGTCTTTTGAGGACAAAATGTCGAAAGGAATTGGAGCAAAGTGGGTTCTTAGGGAGTAGAACATTCTGGGATCTCTTCGTTATTCAAGTTTTTTCCCCCATATGGATCTTTTATGTATCTGAATTCAACTTGCTTTGTTTCCTTCTATCTTCTGTTTTTTCATCCCTTGCACAACAAATGGATTTGCACATAGCCCTTAATGTAAAAACTCACTGTCATGCAGTTGTCAATTTCTTTGGGTACTGAGGTGACTGGAAAGCTAGTGATAGTAGACGTTCTCAAGACTGAGTCCAGTACTCCACATGTGGTAAGCTGCAGCAGAACAACTTTCAAGCAGGTGAATCTAGAACCAAAGTAAAGCAAGACTCAAGAAACCTATTATGTCTTACTTGCCCTGCAGGAATTTGGATTTCCGTGGGACTGAATCGTCCCAGTGGGAGTGGGTGGAGGATGTGGGCTACCATGGTTTTGGCTTTTATGTCTCCATGATCAGTTCTTTTCTGTGCCTTTGATTCCTGTGAATTTCTTCATCAGGCCTGAAGTCTCAGAGCCCCGTGTGGGAATAGTGTGCAATAAAAGTGTTTGAAAATAGAAAGAGCACTGACCTGATGTCATGATTCCCAAGCTGTAGTCCCAGTGGGTCATTATGAATTTGCTCTGTGAATTTGGTCAGTTTTTTTAGCTACGAAATGTTTTTAATGCTGAATACATTTTATTAGTATTATTGCAAAGGTTAAATAACATGATACATATTAATAATATAGCACAAAATCTGGTATAATGTAACTCTCCAGGTGTTACAGTTATGGTCTCTTCCAAATTTGACTTTGCAAAAATACTATAATCTTTCCTGGACAGTTTCACTTTATTTGAAGTTCTTTTTTTTTTTTTCCTGAATTTCTTTTTAGTAAAAACTCTCCATTTTTGTACTGTTTGCATTACTAGAATTTTAATTTGGTATTTTCAGGAGCAACATTTTTGGAGATGTCAGATGTCATGTCCTCAGTGGAGAGAACAATACTTACCTTGGAATTAATAATCTTCAATAGTGGCATTTTTTTCTAGGATGCCACCTTTGGAGAATCAGTTTGGTTTTTGAGATCTTCTTGGCTCCATTATATCTGGGATACTACTGTCAACTTCTGTTTCTTGAGTCCCATTATAAACATTTGGGAAGTTTTGAAAATAATGTGACACCTAAGCTCCACCCCAGACCCATTAACCTTATGAGACTCTCTGAGTGTGGGCTAAATACTTACTGCTTATTAAAGCAAAACCAAAAAACAAACAAACAAAAAACTTCAGTGATTCTAATGGAGAACCATCATATAGAACTCCTAATATAAATATAAAGAAGTGTTTCTCAAAGTGTAGTAATGTACATTTGTACAAATGTAAGTATACATTTATTCCTATACCCTAGCAAAACTTAGTGAATCAGAATTTCTAAGACAGAAAGCTTAGAGCAAAAATGTTCCTTAATACACATCTTGCTGAGGCATATGTATCACAAAGTCTGGTAGCCATTGATCTAGTTTCTGATATTGTTAAGTTTGCTTTGTGACAGCTGATGCCATGACACTTTCGATAGGTTGTTTAACTTAGGCCTCTTTCCCTTTTATTTCTGGAATCTGATTGTTCTTTGTTCATGAAAGATGTTCCATAACTGTTTTTCAGGGGTGTTAGAAGTTCTGTTTTTTTTTTTTTTAAAGATTTATTTATGCATACAAAAACTGGGGTACGGGTCAGATGTGTGTGGAGGGGTGAGACAGAGTGGGGAACAGAACAGGCAGATCAACTGAAATACACTGCTGAGGGGAGCAGCCACTGAGGCAGGAGAGGTCTGCTGTGCCATGTGGGTCCCCTCTCCAATTGGGGATTGAACTCGTACTACAGTGGCTGCAGATGCTTCATAGTGCAGTGAAGTTCTTAAGCCGCTTCCTTGATCTCCCTACCGTAGACCTCTTGAGAGTCTTTGCAAATAACAGTCAAGTGCCTTGTGATCATTTAACTTCTCTGGGACTTGGTTTTCTTACCTATAAAGTATGATCTCTGAAGACTTGCAGAAAACCTGGAACCAAGTAAATGTTCAAAGATCTGGCACATAATGTCCTCAATAAATGTTAATAAGAAAAATGTTAATAAGATTTATAGTAACTGTGATTGTTTTTTAATTCCTTTAATTAAAAAAGACAGTGAGATTCACCAAAAAGAACAAACAAGTTCCACACTGTGAAAAGTATTAAGACATTTTACAAAATAGATCACTCTTATGTATAAATATCTGCATTTATGTATATTATATCACCATATGTTTAAAGATACAAGCATTCATAATTTTATGTACATGACTATCTGTGGCTTATTCTTAAGTAGTTATCCCTATCATCTGTAAGAAGTTACAAATACATGACAGTGACTAAATGTTTCTTGTCACTAAGATAAAGATTTTTCCTGCTTTCTGAAAGTAGAGTGTATGAAATGTTTTATAAGTTGTAAAAGTGAAAATCCTTCTCACATTTCTTCCTATCAGAGAAAACAGGTGCAAATGTAGGTCTTTCTTATAAAGCAAAGTGGTATAACTGGAACTTTCAAAAACTGGGGACCACCTTTATTTATAAATTCCAGGTATAGAGATACCTCATCATGCAGTTTTTTAGATCAGCAGTGAATATCTTTTCGATATCATAAATGTGGAGGAGCTAGATTAGACAGGACAATCTGTGTAAGAATTCCAGTGAAGTTGTTTCTTTTTTTTTTTTTAAAGATTTATTTATTTATTTATGCATATAAGAGCTGGGGTACAGGCCAGAGGTGCGGGGAGGTGAGAGAGTCCACCAGACAGAGCAGGGGGCAGAACAGGCAGATGGACCGAAACACACTGCTGAGGGCAGCAGCGGGCGAGGCAGGAGAGGTCTGCCTGCACCATGTGGGTCACCTCCCCGGTCGGCGGCAGGGATCGAACTTGTGCTGCAGGGGCTGCCGTTTGCTTCATAGTGCATTGCTTAACCCACTGAGCCACCAGGGAGGGCCTGTGAAGTTGTTTCTTAATGTGAGATCTCAGATCTACTTAACTTCTCTACAGCTACAGATAGATCTATAAACAGGTGTATCTAGTTGGCCTAACTCATGTTGTGGAGTTCAAGGACAGGATGAATGCACATTGCTTAACCAACTTTTATGGAAGACATCACAGATGCCAGGTACTCTGCAGTGACTTAGAAAGCACTTAGCTCACTCTGTGGCATAGAGAAAAACGTTACTCCTGCTATGTTTCCAGCTGAAGAGTGTACCCACAAAATTCCTATGTTCCAGTCAAACTTGGTACTTGAGATGGTGAATTATTCAGAGATGGGATCTTGAAAGGTAGTTAAGTTAAAAACAAGGCCCTTAAAATGGGTCCTTTTCCAATCTGCTGGTGTCCTTATAAGAGGAAATCGGAATACACAGAAACACCAGTAATGTGTGAGCACAGACGGGAGACCACACAAGGACAGACTGAGAAGGCGGCCATCTGCATGCTAAGACTGGGGACCACAGAAGAGGCCAAAGCTGCCTTCACCTTGTACCTGTAGCCTCCAGAACTGTGAACAAATGAATTCCTGTTGTTAAAGCCACCCACTCTGTGATATTTTGTCATGGAAGTCCTAGCAAACTAATACACAGGAAGGAATGATGGGGCTGGAAAGAAACAGACACATTCTTTTTGACCACAATCCTTCCAGCTAGCTCTTCCATCACCGTCTCTCAGTCATGGACACTGATTTAGGCAGATTCTGTTGTTACCTCCTTACAACTTTTGGTATTAAAAATGTCTCATTCAGGGTCTCCCTGGTGGCACAGTGGGTTAAGCAACACACTATGAAGCAAATCACAGCAACTGCAGCACGAGTTCGATCCCTGCTACCGGCCATGGAGGGGGCCCAAATGGCAAAGCAGACCTCTCCTGTCTCGCCCGCTGCTCCCCTCAGCAGTGTATTTCAGTCAGTCTGCCTGTTCTGCTCCCCACTCTGTCTCTGGTGAATCACTGCTCTGCACTCTGGCCTGTACCCCAGCTCTTGTATTCATAAATAAGTAAAAATCTTTTTTAAGAAGTCTTATTCATATATATTTACATGTCTCACTTAATAGATGATAAAAATGTCAGTCTCGTTTGGCCATTCTGCCTTCTCTTTCTGCTCACCTCCTATTTAGTTTGTATTTCTGGCTCTGCCAGGTCAGGGCAAAAGGGATTAATGGGAAAGGAAAAGGGGTAAAAAATTATTTTTTTCTTGTTTTTTGGGGAGATAATTTGACTTAGAGCTAGCGTTCTCTTGGTTGTTAAATATGCTAGAATTAACCTCAAAGATTCTCACCTTTCTATGGGGTCGCTAGTGCTCCTTGAGGTTGATGCTGCCCTCTCCTGTCGCCTTCTTGCAGTAGACTTTCAGTTTCCATTGGTCTTGGGTAAAATTACTTCAAGAGGGCTCCAGCTGGGGGCCTTCTGGCACACTCTTTTGCCTCACTATTATTATGTGAATCACTAGAAGTACACACAGCTCCATCTATTTCCAGGAACCATGCAGACAGTCCCAGGAGTTCCTGAAGCTTGATTCTCACTTCTCTGTGGCTGAGCTTCTAGTTTTCAGTCTTGGACAATCTCCTCTCCAACAGAAGTTGTTCTTTTTGATCCTGCTGCTCTTGCCTTGAGTGTGTGTATATATCTAGAAACACAGAATATTCTCTTTATAAAGGCATCCCGGATGCTGTCAGTAGTTTGCTGGGCTCTTCTTCCCTATAACTTGGCAGTGGGCTGTGAGCAAAGAACCAGGTGAAGTCACTCCTTGAGGGTCTTGCATTGATGCTTTAATAACTTTGTAATTGAAGGTACTTGTGATTGGCTGCTTGCAAATTTAGGCTTCCCCTGATATTCAAAGCCAACAAGGAAATTCCTGTTAGCATGCTGTTACACCAGCTCTGCCATGCCCGTGAAGAAAGGAGTTTTTAATCTCTAGGCTTGCATGTCTCATTCTTTCGTCAGAGGCTTTTAGAGTTGTATGGAATTCAAAGACCCAGCAAGGCCAGGGAATTACGGTAAAGGTTTGTAAAGCGTTTCCTTTCTTTATGCCATAAAGAAGACAGAAACCCCTTTTAAACTTGTAAATAAATATGCACTGAAAAATTGAGTAAAAATAAATATTTCTCCCTATACACTACTATTTTAAGTGTCCATAGATGCAATTAGGACATGTGTGAGATGAGCAATGTCCATATTTATATGCTGTATATTTTCAAAATGATAGTGTAAATATAGTATTCTTTTCAAACAATGTTGAAAGTGTTCTATTATTATCATAAATCAAGAGCTATTTATTTATTTCAAAAGATGTTCCTGGGAATAGGGTTCTGATTTACATAGCATAAAGAATGCTATTTGAAAAATTATCTGCTAATTTTGATCACGGTGACTTCAAGGCAGTAAATCTTCTTATACACCAGCATTTTGTTTGAAATGTTGTTCATGAAGAAGATTGAACTAGAACCTCTTATTAGTCTATTCTGCAAAGTAGCTTCTTTTTTTTTTTAAAGATTTATTTACTTAATGCATACAAGAGCTGGGGTACAGGCAAGAGTCACGGAAGGTGAGAGGATTCACCAGAGACAGAGTAGGAGCAGAACAGGCAGATCGACTGAAATACACTGAGGGGAGCAGCAGGCAAGGCAGGAGGTCTGCTGTGCCATGTGGGTGCCCTCCCCAGCCAGGGATTGAACTCGTGTTGCTGTGCCTCAGATGCTTCACAGTGCACGTTCAACCCTCTGTGCCATCAGGGAGGCCCCAGAGTAGGTTCTTGAGCACTAGTGTTGTCGTTCTTTTTGTTGTTGTTTTAACCATAAGATCTCACCAATGGCTTGCCTGGCCTCTCTTTCTGTAAGGAGTTCAAGTCCCTGTGTTTTTGGCATCAGTCACAGCTTCCTAAGAGAGGGGCATTTAGTATATCAATCTCATGATTTTATTATGCTCTCGATGTAGTTGCAGTTCCCTTGATCTAGAGCACTCAATTCTGAACTCCCTTCAGTTCTGAACTCCCTCAATGTGAAGAGGGGTTGATGTGTTTCCTCTGAGGGCCTTGCCTACTCTTACCTTCCCCCAATTTCGTGTTCAACCCAGGTTGCTCACTCACTTTTTCATGCATGTAGTAACATCAATGTCATGCTTACAGTGATTAAAAGTCACAGTTCTATGGAGATGCATAATATGGTGGAAAGTATACACGACTTGAAGTAGGGGGTTGGATGAAGGCAGTGTCACTGTTTTGGGGAGCATGGGGCAAGTGTTTCACTTCTGGAGAGAATCTTTCTGTTGTATTAAAGGACATAATGGAGCATCCCAGGGAGGTTGTAAGGAACAAATGCGTTCAGAGATGAGAAGGGCACTCTGGATACTGACTGGTTTGCACTACTTCTACCAAGGAGTCTGATGTCTTAGAGCTTGAGGTAGATAAAAGGTGTCACAACACAGATTTAGTGCCTACTACTCCCCAGACACTGTGTATGTTGGCTTGTTGTAGCTCATTTAGTTCTTAAGACACCCCTAAAAGACAAAAATGATCACTTATATTTTTACAGAGGATGTTACTGAGCATAAGGAGGTAAATGATTTGCCAAGAGTTTCCTAGAAAATAAAAGACATGGTGGATTTTGGATTAAAATCCATGTCATCTTGAATTTAGAGCTGGTGCATTTAATCACTATGCTTGTCTTTAGTTCAGAGAATTGAAATGGGAGGAGTGAAGTCGGGGTGGATGAGAAAGTTTATTTTGAAATAGTGTCAAAGTTGCAAAAAGGTCCTACACTCAATTTGTTTTGCAAATATTCAAAAGTGGCCTTCATAGCAAAGGGGACTGGTTTAGCTCTCATGTCATTTGATTCTCCTTTAAAACCATTCTTCTGTCCTACCTTAAACTTTCATGACCTTTTAAAGATTAAGTCAATTACATTGCAGAATGTCCCTCAATTTGAATTTATCTGGGAATTTGTTGCTAGTTTCAGGCTATAGGTTTGGTGACAAGAGCACTATAGAAATACTTTGTATTCATTTCATTGTGTCTCATCAGTGTCCAGACTGTCTCTTCACTGGTTAAGATTTCTTGGTAAAAACAGTGTCTAGCAGTTTTCCCCATTGAAAAATACTTAGTTTACCCTTTATAATCAATAACTGTCTATGGGGAAATTCTTTGAAACTGTGGATAACAACCCAATTCCCATAAAAATTTTACATCTTCCACTTAAATAGAAGTATATGTGAGTTATCTTATATTTATTCAGTGTGATATAATTTGTTACTATGTTTACTTAGGTTGATTTCTATAATCCCCATACTGGTTAGTGATACTTTCTTTTTTTATTATTAAATATTTATTTATTTATGCATTCAAGAGCTGGGTGCAGACCAGAGTCGCGGGAGGCGAGAGGATTCACCAGAGACAGAGCGGGGAGCAGAACAGGCAGATTGACTGGAATACACTGCTGAAGGGAACAGCAGGCGAGGCAGGAGAGGTCTGTTGTGCCATGTGGGCCCCCTCCCTGGCCAGGGATAGAACTGGTGCTACGGTGGCTGCGGATGCTTCATAGTGTGGTGCTCAACCCACTGCGCCTCCAGGGAGGCCCAGTACTTTCTGATACAAGACGATGTTCCTCGCCTCTTTTTAGGCCCTTTCCCATCCATTTGGATTCTGACATCCTGTCCTCAGGATGACACAGCAGCCTTTGACTTGGCATGTTCCCCTACCTTTGTCACTGTCATTTAAATTATTTGGGAAGAGGAAGGAAGGGAAGGATATATGAAGAGGAGTATGCAAAATGGTTTGCTCGAACATACAACTGGAAAAGAGGGATTCTTGATGACTGTGAAAGCATAGACATAAAATAGAATATGGTATATTCAAAGTGACTCTGTTAATATATCAAATACAATATAAAGTATGTGTTATCCTAGTAGCTGGCTGAAAGACTAGAGAGTTGGACTGGCTACTACGTGTGAAGCAGAGTGAACATCTACTGAGCATAAAATCTGTGTCTGCTTCATTGGATGTGCACAAAATATTTAATAAATGAATTTTAATAGACATTGTGCATCCAAAATCACCAGTCGCAAGTGGTCTGGAGAAAGAGATAACTGAATCCTAGAAATAGGATTTTTATTCCTGAATTTCCAAACCTTGGATGCTCTGAACTCCTGCTTATTCTTCAAGTTTCTGCTCCCACCTCTTAGCAATCTCTCTTAATTCTTAGCCACCCTTTAAAGCTAGTTGATCCCTTGCCTGTATTCCTCTCTTACTTTATGCATATTGGTATCTTAACATTGGATCGTTAAGGTTATTACTAACTTCAAGTGACATAAAAATGCAAAAAGTAAGGTTTGTATAAGAGGCAGTTTTACTTCTCTCACATAATTTCACATAAAAGAGATTAGGCAAGTTCATGATTATAAGGATCTGCATCCTTATAGGCTATTACTTTGTAATTCTTACTGTGCCACCTCATATCGCAAGACGCCCCTTGAGTTCCAACCATCATATCTGTTTTCCAGGAATCACTATAAGTCGAAAAAGATAAAAGTGAGCGCTCTACAACCACAATTCTTAGAAATTACACATTAACCTACATTTATTATTAATTTACCTTCACAGAGGATAGGCAATATAAATGAATTCCTAGTTTCCACTATTCTTGGTAAATATCAATGGTTTCTGTACTGAAGAAGAAGAAAGGAAAGAATTTGGGAGAACAAATAATGGTTTGTGTTGAAAACAATGGCATATGTGTTAGCTGCATATGTTTGTTTATCACTCCCAAGTTGGCTTGTTTATTACTTCGTGTATTCGTTCATATACTAATTCTTTGAAAAACATGTGTATTCAATGTCAACTCTAACTTTCAGTTTAGTTGCAGTTTGGTATAAGAAGACAAATTTCAGCTTATTAAACAAAATGTTATGAATTCCTTGAGCTATGAATAGCTGTGTTTCCTCTGCGTTCCCAACAATGCCAGCAGCCTCAAGCACAGGAGACACATTCAAAACCTGGACTTAATCAAATGAAGGAAACTATCAGTAGCAACATAGAGTCTCCTAGAAAACAACATTCAAGAGATCTATACAACATAGAAGATGAGAGCCCAGTTTCAGTGGGCAAACTGCTTGGGTTTCACTTCCACCTCTGTCACTTACCAAATGACTCCGGGAAATAATTTAACTTTGTTTAGAATAGAATAATAACTATTTCTCTTAGTGTTTCAGGGGGATCAAATTAGATAGGTGGCAGGCGCATAGAAGAGTATATGATTCACTGTAAATACCCAGTAAATTTCATCTTTTTCCAGGATAAGGTATTTTTCTGCCTCTTTATATACTGTTCTATCACATCAGACTCACAGACTAGTTCAGTTCAGTCCAGTTCTAACCCTTCAATGACAGAGTCCAAGTAGCCATCTGTAGACTCTGGGTAAAATATGTTTGCAGTAGGGCACAGACAGAAATACCATCCTGTTTCCTGGGCAGCTCTCCCTGCTGTCAATTGCTTAGTTGAAAATGTTACCAAATAGAGATGCCATTTTTAAATAGAGTAATATTTTTCTGCTCATGTTAAGGTTATTTCTCTGCTGCAAATTATCATCATTATATCCCATAACAATAATAAAAAAGAAATTTTATCAGGGAAGGGAAAAATGATAGGGTGGTGGTTAATGAATAGAATACTGTAAGAGTCTTTACATTGCATTTATATTTAAAATCCAGGAGAAGTGATTAGCTCCCACAAAGTGGAGTTACAAAGAAATTCCATCATCTCACTGTTTTCCAGCCAAGAAAGTAGGAAAAGTATCAAGATGTGTTGGCAGGGGAAAAAGAACTGATTTGTTTGGAGACAGGCTGTGAGTTTAGGCTGATAACAAGTAGTGGGTCAGAGGTTCAGAGGCCAGGGTTCAGCTCTTGCTTCCATCTACTGGGTGACTTTGTGAAAGTGACTTCATACATTCATGCCTCGGTTTCCTCATCTGTCGAATAGGATTAAAGTCTGTGTCATAAGGTGTGATAGACATGCACCCCCACTGTTATTCTATGTTGATTGATACATAACTTGCTAAAACATGTAAGATATTTAACAGACAGGATAAGAGAAGCTCAGAAAGTTTCAGACAAACACACACACACAAAAACCAAATAGATGTTTAGGCTTTCTCTCCAGGTATTTTCATTGAATTGGTATTACTTTCAAATATCTCCAAGTGATTTAAAAATGCAGCCATATTTGAGAAGCATTGCACTGAGTATTCTGTGCTTATCAGAGATGCTGGGAGAGCTTATTAAGACAGATTTTTCAGGCCACCTCCCAGAGTTTCTAATTCACATGGCCTCACATGTAGCCCAAGAATTTGGCTGAAAAAGTATCAAGGCAACACTGATGTTTGGCCTGGGAAGGAATTTCTCTTCGAGACACAGTCCTCCCTGCTCTTGTGAAGATGAGGACTTTTCCAGAAGCGCTTCTTGGTCCACCATATAGTTAGATTACAGATGTGAGAGCTCCAATGGCCTGCAGGCATTCCCAGGTACACATCACACCTGTGTAATTACAGTTGGACGTGAGTCTGCATCCACCACAGCCATGTCTAGTAGCCACACTTTCTCCATCTATCCGATTGTAAGACCAGTGTCTCCAGAGAAAAATTCAATTAAGCAAATCCATTTTGGGAAAACTTACCTCTGAGCACTGGAAACAATATTTTGTCTTTGCGGGTGAGGTATGTCCCTCTGCCCTTGAGAATGCATTGGGGTCACTTTATTCACAGTAGTGCCTGTGTTTGTATTATGCATGACATGGGCAGGGATTTGTCCAGTGGAGGCCATTAGTGGAGAAAGCGCTTTGGTAGAGGGTATTCCTTAGTATGAAGCCTGCCCCACTGGGAGAACCACAGTTCTCTTACAGATGTGAAGTGTCCGCTATGTGTGATCTCTGCAACAAATAAACAGGTCCGTCATAGAGGACGCCAGAAGCAGAACTGTGTGCTGAAAATGCTGGCAAACCTAATTGAGCCTTTCTACTATTAGTAGTTGCTACCATATCATTTATATGTGGATATTCTATATGATAAATTTAGGGAGATGATAGGCACCTGTGATTCAGTTCAGATATTCCTGGAAAACTGGATATAAATTCTATCTCTGGGTCTCCCCAGTGGCCTAGATGTTAAGTCTCAGTGTTATCACCACCACAGCCTGAGTTCAGTCTCTGGCCAGGGAGCTAACCCACACATGGCGCAGCAGACCTCTCCTGTTTCACTTGCTGCTCCCCTAAGCAGTGTATTTCAGTTGATCTGCCTGATCTACTCCCCATGCTGTCTCTGGTGAATCCTCTCACCCCCCGACCCCACCTCTGGTCTATACCCCAGTCCTTCTATACAATAAATAAATCTTTTAAAAAAATAAATTCTATCTCCTCCATTCTCCAGCACCATACCATAAAACTGAACACATCATTACACCTCTCCAAATCTCTGTTTCTGATCTGTAAAATGGAAATGATGGCTAAAAATTGAGCTGTTGTAAGAATTCAGAGAGATAACCTAAAATAAGCACTTCACATGCATTAGCTTGTTCATAATATCTGATATCATTTATTAAGAATTTATTATGTTACAGATACAATTCACATAGGCAAGTAATTGTTTCATACACAAGTGAAAAAACATAATACAGACAGTGTTTGCTAATACATTAAATCAATATGTAAGGGGGTACTTTGGGATGACATGGTTTTGTCTCTCGTTATTGAGTTTTTGTGGAACAAAAAGCTTTCATCTTAAGCACAGGGGTGGGGAGTGTCATGCATTGATTTAGTCAGTAAGAGACACAAAGTGAGCAAGGCAGAGGAGGGTGATACACAGATAGAGTCGTCAGAAACAGCTCCCGTTCTAACAGACTCATTTTTCTAATGTGATAATTGCTATTTATTTTATAGGCTTGTACATGACATATCACCACTGAAACTGCTTCTAATTCTGCTTTTATTATTAACCTCACTTTTCAATTCTTTATCGACCTTGGGCAAGACTATTTTCCTCTTCGTAGCATCAATAGAAAAGCTAGTTCAAGTTTGCTTTAAAAGAAATTAATCTCGAAGCTATTCCCATGTTTTAAAAGGACCTTGTATGAGAATGTTAATAGCTACTATTAGGCCTGGAATCAGCCCTTCCCTCAGAGAGAAACAAAAATGGAGGTTTTGTGTCATTCAATCAGAGAAACTAATAGGGTGACGGTGACAGGCTGCCACAGAGCTGCTTGGTACAGGAAAGAGACCAGAAAGAGCTGGCGTGCCCACATTTGGCATTTTGCAGCTGACTGAAACTGGATAAGTTCCTAAACCTCTCTGTATCTCAGTTCCTTCATCTACAAAATGTAAATAACAGATCGTCTATTGTTTTATGTCAGTTCCATGTATCTATTTTCTGAAACACATATAGAAAGAAGTAAGGAATGGAGGGAGGGAGAAAGGGAAGGAAAGGAGGGGAAAGAGGAGAAGATGTGTGTAATGTATAGTCTGACAAGGATGCCTATTATGTAGATTCAACAAACAGAATATTTTAAACCAGGACTTGGTAGTACTAGACAGGATGTTTCAGTCACCACACCCAGGACTTAGAATTTCATGTTTTGGACTCTTTAGGAATTATCTCTTCCAGATTTCCCAGAGACAGGCTTCAAAGGAAGAAAAGTAGGCACTGACGAGCACATACAGTATTCTATGTCTCAGGTACAGTTGCATTTGACACAGCAACCTTTTGATCAGGCACTTTCTATCTCCAATATTGCAAAGCAGAGCCCAGGGTTCAAAGGTCCAGTGTGAAATGCCCAAGGGTCACAGCATTGGTGAAAGGGAAATCCATGATTATAGACCGGTCTGATTTAAATTCAGTGCAGAGGCTTCTGTAGGATGGTGTGCTGCATCTCCCAAGTCTGGAATAGCAACCAGATAATTCAGCAGACAGACAATGGCTATTGGTCCTCTGAGCATTTCCAATGATGTATACCAGGCACAGTTTTAGAAGTTGTTTAAAAATGTCTTAGGAAAGGAGATGTCCCTTGTGCTCACACAGAAGGAACCACTTGCAGAAAGTTTATAGAGCAAGTGACATTCTAGGCAATTAAGGCCTCAAAGAGCCTAGGAAGGATGCAGAAGTTTTCAAAAATAATTTCCACGGTGGCAGAAATGCAAATTGATTGAAGATACAGTGTCACTCAGAAACTTTGCTAGTCTTTTTAAGAGTGACATTAAGCAGTGACAGTTGACGAGGACAGCCACTTCAATGCAGGTTGACAGAAGGACTGGGATGCCTTTAGAAGAGGGGGAAAATCCAGCAGGAGATAGGAATAACGAGGGATTGTTTCCTTCCTGTTCTTTGCCTTTCTGTATTTTTAGATAGAGACATTAATATATCCCCCTGTATAATTTTCAAAATATAAAATTCTGCTTTTGTATTTATTTTTTAAGCTCTGAGATAGTAATTACTACCTTGCATTGAGACAAAACACTTTCACTAAATAAAACAGAGCTTTATAAAATAAAACATTTGGCACCGCCTGCAGAATAGTGATGAGAATTTGGGCAAAACGTGGAGGACACTAAGCTTTGCATCTATAATATGATGAAAATAAAGACCTTAGAGTTTTTTGTTTGCTTGTTTTTTAATAAAGCCAGCAGCACACTACTATTCATTTTACTCCTTCACACTAAGGCCCACCCTTTATCCTCTTCATCTCTGGTAACTTTTTACCAGTTTCCAAAGTCCACTACTTTGTTTTGTTTTGTTTGTTTGTCCACTTAGTGTCCTTACATTACAGGGATAGGTAGAATAACCCAATACTTGTCTTTATCTTTCTAATTTTGTTTTGCATAATACACCTTGAGTTCCTTTCATTTTTCTGCAAATGGCAAAATTTCCTCCTTTTTGCTAGTTATTCATGAAAGTGCTGAAGCTGGAAAATGCCCATCTGGCTTCTCATTTTAAGACTAAATGAATGTGGATTAGCATCTGACCCCTTCAGACACACTTTACCCTGCTACCCCATCCCCAGAGCACCAGTAATTCTCCACCATAGTCCATTTGGCTCCTTAAGGTCTTTAGTAAAACCATAAAAGGTTTGTTTCCCCTGCTACTTTACCACTCTCTAGGCAGAGGACTTGATAAGGTGGACTTTGAAGTCAGATGTCTTGTTTTCAATTCAGTGTTTCCTCACTGAGACCTTGAGCAAGGTCTCATAATCAAACAATTAGTAGTAGTAGGGCTTCTAAGAATATTGTTTTAAACCCCTGCTACTTTACCACTCTCTAGGCAGAGGACTTGATAAGGTGGACTTTGAAGTCAGATGTCTTGGTTTCAATTCAGTGTTTCCTCACTGAGACCTTGAGCAAGGTCTCATAATCAAACAATTAGTAGTAGTAGGGCTTCTAAGAATATTGTTTTAAATCATAAAGAAATACAGTTTGGGAACAATACAAAGTATTTGAAATGAAGGCTTTTGGGGGAAAAAAATCTAAGAAAGGTTGTCTACAAAATTCACACTGCTGTAATTATGAACACAAAACTATATCATTATTGAATAAAATATCAATAGAGTATAATTAATGAATAAAATTATAGACATATTTTTTCAAAGATCAGAGTGCCAGTTAAAAGGAGTTTCCCGCTTCAGAGTTTACAGCTTCTTGTCTCAATCAGGTGCAAACTATGTGAATTTGAAAAAGTTTTATACTGAATCTTAGGAGACAGGTGTGTAATTTTCAAATCTGAATAGTGTTCATACCTACTTTAAAGATTATTGTGACTATTAATAAAATATGCAGATGTACTGAACATAATGCCTGGCATATAGTCTGTGATCAATAACAATTAATATGGTTATTAATTTTGGTTCATATCTCAGTGTGTAGTGATCAATGATTTACTGCTACCCATCAAATTATACTGTCTTGTAGGGAACATATTATTGAGGGTTTTTTTCCCTTAAACACCTTAGCAAACAAAAGGATTTCAATAAATGTTCGTTTAATAATTAATGCATTTTCAGCATCAGGAGCCATATTTAACCTAGTTTTACTCTCACTGGTAAATTTTCAATTAGAGTGTGTAACTATATTTAGAATGCCTGCTTATTGAGAGCCTAATGTTAATGCTAGTTGTGTGCCCATGAGTAAATCATTTTCTCTTTGGCTTCCTCAGTGTATTGGGGCAGATGAAGGGAGTCTATACACAATGTGATTTATTTGATAAACCTCTGCTGAAAGCTCCATCATAAGTCATCAAACTTTATTCTTATTTAAATTTTCATTTTACATGTTAAAAGTTACTTGTAAAGACTATTCTCTGGAGACCTTTAAAATATAATGTCATTTAGATGGACTTCATCATTTCATTGTAAGTAAAAATAAGATAATCCTTTTTTTTTATATACTTATGCTCAAAATTACATCTAATTCACTTTTGTTCATTGCAATTTTTCACTTTACCATTGTCCTAAGGAAATTAAAAGCTCATGTGAGGTGCAAAAGATAATTCTTGATAGGCAGTTCTGCTACATATTATTTAAGTTGGTAAAACTGTCTTTTCAGGTACAAGTGAATAGTGCTTGGGACTTACCCACTTTGGGCACTGAAATTCTCACATCCAGAGAAACTCCTCAGTCCTGGGCCAACTGACCTAGATGGTAAACCAAACTGAAAGGAAAGGAAATGGTATTCAGACCACTGATTCACAGTGAGGGCAGTTTTGTTCCCTAGAGGATGGATATTTGATACCATCAAGAGACTTGGTGTTTGCCATGGCTTTGGGGAAGGTGTGTTTGTTTCTGGCATCTGTGAGGTAGAGGCTGAACTTGCTACAATACAGAGCATACATTGCAATACCACAACAAATAATCTGATGTCCAAGATGTAAGATATCTCTTGAGAAACCTTGGTGTCAATCCTTAAAATGTTTCTTCGTTGTCCTAGGGGTTTTGTGCTGCCATCATCAAATTTATCAGTTTTTTTTTTTCTTTTAAGCATTTTTGTTCCGAGATGGGGGATACTTGTGAAGGGAATGAATCTTCAACTTTTTTGGTATACCTAATTGTAATCAGTCCTTAGGAATGAAACATAAAATTTTCTTAACCCCAGCTTTGTTCCATTTAACCAGCACTCCCTATTAGCCCAGTAAAATAACTTCAAGAAATTGATATTTAAAAATGTGTCACTCTCTGTTAATTACTCCGCTTCTTCCCAAAACAGATTTTAGCAGTACTCTCACCCTTATTCTAAAATCTGACCTTTCACTGTCTCCAGTGGTGGTGCATCAGGGTTTCACTATTCTTTCAAAAGTTTACATTCCAATATTTGAATCAAGTTGTTTTATGTGCATTCTGTTTTCACTCTGACTCCAAATTTCCAGATCCAAGCTGAGTACAGCAGATACTATGGTGCTCTGTTCAGATTTCTTTTCAAGGTGAAAGCACCCAAACCCTTCTTTTTAAAAAAAAAAAAAAAAAAAAAAAAA
>JAGFMF010011458.1:6554637-6572430 GCA_019455555.1 Galemys pyrenaicus | reverse complement strand
AGAGCTGGGGTACAGGCCAGAGTCCAGGGAGGTGAGAGGATTCACCAGAGACAGAGCGGGGAGCAGAACAGGCAGACTGACTGAAACACACTACTGAGGGGAGCAGCGGGCACAGCAGGAGAGGTCTGCTACACCATGTGGGTCCCCTCCCTGGCCAGTGGCAGGGATCGAACTCGTGCTGCAGTTGCTGTGATTTGCTTCATAGTGCATTGCTTAACCCACTGCCCCACCAGAGAGGCCCCCAATCCCTTCTTTTGCAGTTAGAGTCCCAGGAAGTCTCAGCTTCAGAGCTCGTTGTAGGGTCCTTTAAGGTCTCAGTTGGCAACTTGTCTGTCAGCTTCTCTCTACCCAATTCGGCCTCCATCACTTTCATGTCTTAACCTCCTGACACCCTTCCTCAAAGCTTTGCTTTCAACTCTCCATCATAGAATCTCTCTCTAAGGAATATATTCTGAGGCCATTTAGTTTGAATGATCATTTTGCCTGGCTTTGCCCCATTGTCAAGAAGACTCTGTCTCAAACCAGCATATCTGTGCCATATATTCATAATGAAAAGAGTAAAACAAACCATCAGAAGTCTTAAATAAAATTGTGTCTGTCATATGATGAAATCCACTAAATCCCTGAATACCAAAAGTTTAGGCTCATCATGGGCCTCCCTGGTGGCCCATGGGTTAAGGAGCAGGACTATGAAGGTATGAGTTTGATCCCTGGACAGGGAGGGGACCCACATGGTACAGCAGACCTCTCCTGTCTCACCTACTGCTCCCCTCAGCAGTGTATTTCAGTAGGTCTCCTGTTCTGCTTCCCACTCTGTCTCTAGTGAATCCTCTCACCCCCGCCCCCACGCCGCCCTACATCTCTGGCCTATACCCAAGTTCTTATATGCATAAATAAATCTTTTAAAGAAAAACAAGAAAAAGTTTAGGCTATCAGTCACATAGAGCTGTATTTGTATTCATCCAAACAGCAACTACAACAAAACTAAGAGTGTAATGTCACATCCATCTCTGTTAGCACATCTGTCAAGCTAGATTGCCAGGCAGTTTTTTAAAAGCTAATAGGAAGCATCAGCAATGTAAGAAAATGTTTAGTGCTATCCAGACGTGGCTCTTGTATAATTAAATTCTATTTCTTTCCCTAAGTCACAACTGAACAATGCATAACATTCTGGCTGATAGAAAACCTGTAATATTAACAGTGAGTTTTATTCACAAGGACTTTTTGAAGAAATGTGTTTAATATTCCTGTAAGTGATTAACTCTTACAGTTCCTAAAGTTCCCACACCTTCAAACCCTCCACTAGCTCCCACCTCCATGTTTTCCCACTTTTTTATCATTCATCCAAGCACCTACCACCCCATCATGAATCACAGGGCCCTTCCTGACTTTCAATCTCCTGGTTCTTGGAGCACAAACCTGATTTCTGCCAGGCACATATGAATAGTTCTGTCCTTCCATCAATCATCTGAAATACTCGATGACTAGGCAGGAGAACTAAGTTCTTGATTTTTTTTATCTTATTTTAAGGTGTCAAAAGTGGAATTAATGGGCCATAGAAAGGTGCTATTAAAGACAAAAAGTAGATATAGGAAATGAAGTTCGTGATCCAGAGACCAGGAATTTGCTCTCGATGCACCTGGTAAAGGTATATTGACTAAAATGACCTGAATGCATGTGGGGGAAAGAGAGAGTTCTGAAAACCAATATTATGAATTACACTTGAATTTTGTGCCAAGTCCCTCTCTTGCAAAGTGGTTTTCCTTTAAGGTTACAGCAGAAGCACCATATATCCTACTTCAACCAGAGAAGCTCTATTTTTAAATGCCTGGTCAAGTTAGGAACAAGTCTTCTATGTATATGATCTCATTTATTAAGTGAACCTGTCAAGTGTTCTCTAAAATAGGCACTGTAATCCACATGGACTTGGTATTAGAATTATGAGATTTTAGTTTATAGAGGCGACTGAGTGTTGACACGGAAAGGTCAGTGCCATTCAGAGGAAAATTTATTGCTTACCAACTTTGGTTAGGAAGAAGCAGGGGCAGGAGGAAAGTCAAGACCATAGGTGTTCTGGGGGCTTCTGCAGGAGACAAAATGGCAGTATAAATAGCTTAGGATTGACAAACTTGAATAATTTTTATTTTTCTCCCTGCTTAAAAAAAGTGTATTATTCTGGAAGACTTTGGAGCCTGAATCCTTCATTGTCTGGTACCTGACCTGGGTTTATTTAGGGGGTAGGAGGCAGATGCTAGTCTGTTGGACAGGAAGTTAGACAGGAAGAAGGGAGGGTAGGTCATGGCCTCGACTGGCCAAGTTTGCATGTGGACAACACGTTGGGGGCAAGCTGGTCAGCACCCCTGGGAATTTGCTAACCTGACTCTTTCTGGATCTGAAGGGCCCAAGGAGAGACATCAAAACATCTTAGGATATAGAGAATTAAGCAAAACATAATTCATTTACCCTCAAAGGAACATTTCTAGTGATGTAAGCTGAACCTCCTTTTATTTTTACTTCTATCTATATATATATTGCATCATTATTTTTTATACAGTTTGCTCTCTCAGGTATAATCCCCATAAAGTTCCCACCATCAAGTCACCCGTGAACCATCACCATTGTTTCTTGTGCTCTCCCACCCATGTGCTAATCCCCCCTGCCCCCGCTGAATGTCTACAGTTTATGGTTTGCCTGCTAGTTTTGTCTTTTTTTTTCCCCAATTTTTTGTATGATTTCCCTATATTCCTCCTATAAGTGAAACCATCCAGTATTTTTTCTTTTTCTTCTGACTTATTTCTCTGAACATAATCCCTTCCAGCTCTGTCCATGTTACTGTATATGGCATGAGTAATCTTTTTTGATTGCTGAGTAGTATTCCATTGTGTATATAGGCCACATTTTCTTTATCCAGTTGTCTGTTTTGGGGCATTTAGGTTGTTTCCATATCTTGGCTCTTGTAAACTGTGCTGCAGTAAACACAGAGGTGCAGGTATCCTTTTGTATTGATGTTTTTGTGTACTTTGGGTAGATTCCTAGGAGCAAAATTGTTGGGGAATATGGTCGCTCCATTTTTGATAATTTGAGAAACTTCCACACAGCTTTCCATAGTAGCTGGGCCAGTCTGCATTTCCAGCACAGTTTGAAGATGAACCTCTTCAAACAACTGGTTTGGATAGTCTATAAAAATAGGACCAAGGGGAAATGATAGGCTATTTGCACTGAAAGATATGTCTTTCTCTAACTAAATCTGGCAAGGAAGATAGTCTTGGATAAAAAATTTAAAAAAGACCTTTGTGTGCCATTCACTCAGAGCTTCACTTTGCTTTTCACATCTCAGGGAAAAGCAGTGAAGACCATGTATGTTATAGCTTTGTGTGTGTTTCATGTTCTCTGCAGACTCGAGGAAAGCCCAAGAAGGTTGACAAAGTAGTAATTACCTAGTAGAGAAGTGAATTTCCAAAATAAGGAGATAGTTGGGAGGTTCTTTCTTCCTTTTTCATTGGTTTAGATTGTTGTTTATTTTTTTCAAATATTTTTTTATTGATTTAATTTTACACCATTGTTTATATATTAGAAGAGTATAGGATCCCCTTCTCAGGTTTTCTTTATTTTTTTTCTTGCAATGTTTGCTTTCTTTTCTATGTGTAGTTCCCATAGAATTTAAATTGTTACTTAAATTGACCCTTTTCATGGAAAATTGGAGAGAAGAGTATTGAGGTCCATGTTGCCAAAACCCATGGTGAATTGTGGTGCAGAGAAATCCCATTGTGTTTTTAGTTTCTTCTGGGCTTTATTTTGTTTTAGGAAGGCATTTAATCTCACACTGGGGAAAATATTATTAGAAGGACATGTAGTAAGACTAAATCTTAAGAATAATACATAGAACTTCTTATGAGATCAGAAAGCAAAGGTAAACAAAAGCCCATCATTAAAGAAATTCAGCAAATTTCTATTTAAGTTCTTCATTTGTGCCTGAAACTAATATAGTGGTTGAGGATTATAAAAAGGAATAAGTTACACCAAGACCCCGGTTCCTATCTCTTTATGTGTACCTTGCACTGGGAGATAGATACAGTCTGTATGTATATATTATATATCATTGGTTTATTTTATTTTATATTTTTAAAAGATTTATTTATGCATACAAGAACAGAGGTACAGGCCAGAGGTGTGGGAGGTGAGAGGACCCACCAGAGACTGAGTGGGGAATAGAACAGGCAGGTAGACTAAAACACACTTCTGAGGGGAGCAGCGCGAGGCAGGAGAGGTCTGCCTGGCTGTGTGGGTCACTTCCACAGCTGGCGACAAGGATTCAAACTCATGCTGCATTGGCCGCAGTTTGCTTCATAGTGCATTGCTTAACCCACTGTACCACTAGGGAGGCCCCTGGTTTAGTTTATTTTAAATGATGCCTATTTTGCTCTACGTGTGATGATGTATGAATATCTGCATATTTTAAGATCATGTTGGTTGCTGAATGACAGGATGCAACGGGGCAGTAGGAAGATCAAGCAAAAGACTAGCACGATAAGGTGAAAGATGTTGCTGGCATGCATTAGGTAGGTGGTTGTGAGTGGGGATGGTGAGCTGTGGAAAATAGAATATTTTTGGAAACTAATGTTCTGGTCTCACCTTCCAAAAGTTCACTGAATTCTGAAATATTGGCAGGTCTTTGGGGGGAAAAAAGGCAGTTAGAGGAAGTGTGACTTTTTCTCACACTCAATCCTGCTCAGCTCTGGGCAGAAGATGCGGGATTCTATCACTGTCACGCTCTATGAATGCTGAACAGTCACTGACAGTGACAAGCAGCACAGTTGGTGTGGCAAAGACATGATGCTGAAGAGCAGCTGTGGAGTGGGTGAGTCTGGGAGATCATATAATGAGGACGCCTCCTCCCTAATAGATACTAAAGGGGGGTGAGTTTGGAAATGTGGGAATGGAGGGCAACTGATTGCTGAAAATATCGTTGTATTAATTATCTAGGCAAAAAAGAAATAGACTTTCACCTTCCACAGTGTCTCTTACTCTGTTTTCTTCATTTGTTTTCTCCTCTCTTTGTATTGTGTCTGACACTCTGATAAGAATATTTTGGGGGGCCTGCCTGGTGGCACAGTGGGTTAAGCAATGCACTGTGAGGCAAATCGTAGCCACCGCAGTGCGAGTTCATCCCTGTGCCAGCTTGGGGGTGACCCACATGGTGCAGTGAACCTTTTCTGTCTCGCCCGCTGCTCCCTTCAGCAATGTGTTTCAGTCTATCTGCCTGTTCTGCTTCCCATTCTGTCTCTGGTGAATCCTTTCATCCCCCACACCCCACATACACACACACCTCTGGGGGGCGGTGTGCTCTTTTTTTTAATGTTTTTTTTTTTAAGATTTATTTATACATACAAGAGCTGGGGTACAGGCCAGAGGAGCAGCTGGTGAGAGGACTCACCAGAGACAGAGTGGGGAGTAGAGCAGGCAGATGGACTGAAACACACTGCTGAGGAGCAGCGGGCAAGGCAGGAGAGCTCTGCTGCACCATTTGGGTCACCTCCCTGGCTGGGGATCGAACTCGTGTTACAATGCCGTGGATGCTTCACAGTGCAGTGCTCAACCGGCTGCACCAGGGAGGCCCTGTGCCCCAGTTCTTGTATGCATAAATGAAATAAATCTTTTTTTAAAAAAAAGTAATTTTTTTAAAATAATATTTTAGGGGCCTCCCTGGTGGCCTAGGGTTAAGTCTCAGCACTATCACCACTATGGCCTGAGTTCCATCCTGGCCAGAGAGCTGACCCACATGGAGTAGCAGACCTCTCCTGTCTCGCCTGCTGCTCCCCTCAGCAGTGGATTTCAGTTGATCTGCCTTTTCTGCTCCCTGCCCTGTCTCTGGTGACTCCTCTACCCCTTCCCTACCTCTGACATACACTCCTCTCCCCAAGTTCTATGCAAAAAAAAAAAAAGAAGAGAAGAGTATTTTGGCACTTTTTATTGGTGACCAGGAAGTGAAGCATTGTTCTGTGAGCATGGGCATGATCTTACTAAAGCATTGACAAGCTTACTAACTCAGCTGCCCATTTCCTGGAAGCAGCTGAGACAGACAGCAAGAAATATGAAGACACATCTTGGTATTTAGACTAAGATAACGTTATTATGAAAAACAGACTTTGTGTTCTGAGAATCGAGGGATATTTTTCCTTTCATAGCTTGATCTTCAACTTTGTATTATATGACAAGGTAACATTTTTATGAACAAGTGGAGTGTCTGTGATCAGCCTTCCTATGAAATTAGTTTTGTCCCAAATGCCTGTTATTCCAGTTGTTAAATTACTTCATGTCATGCTCCAAGGCTTATATAGTATACAACAATCAAACGGGAACAACACTTTGCATAGCATTAAATGCCAAATATTCTCTGACACTCCAGTAACTGAACGACAGCCAAAAAAATATGTGTTTGCTAAGGTTCCTTGCTGTCCTGATTGCCAAGTGAGCCCAGCTTGGGAGTTTTTGGCTTGCCAAATGTCAGTACTGTGTTAATATTGTTATTATTCTCCCTGAGTGAAGTATATAATGCCATTTCCGCTAAAGGTATTATTGATAGTGAGGATTACCATTACAATTTGTGTAATTATTGCAGCACCAATAACTGAGTCCCCTTCATCAAATATTTATATAACTATGCTGGCTCTTTCAGCAGTGCTGATTGTAAAGGTGTTTGATGGACTGTTTCCTAGGATCTTTGCTACCCAGCTGAATATTTAATTCATGTGAGCTTCCTAGGCACTCAAGGGAGAAAAACTAGGGCATTCAATAAGATTTTATTTATAGGTTGACGGGGGTGAAACAGAGGGGTTTACCTGGATGAGAAAGCCACTGCTTGATTTTATCATGTAGTTTTCCTACTTTTTATAAAGCTCTTCCCTTCCTTTCAATCTAGAAGCATATCAGAATGTAAAGATAGGACTTCCAGTAAGGTGAAATGGGGGGAAAAATTGTAAAACTACAAGGATATATGGATAGAGATTTTCTGATATCACAAAGGACATATATATTTCCACTTGGAACTTTGGAGCTCAATTTCTTAGCCAAGTTGGATCTTTGGGATTCAGCCTTGACTTGTGATCATAAATAATTTCTTGGGCTCTTATAGAGTCTCAGTTCGGAGAATTCTGGATAGATTGAAAAGGGAGGTGAAGCTAGACAGAGGTTATCTGCAGGGTATGTAGGAGAATGATGTCATGGGTGCTTGAGTGGGAGTATAATAGAAATGAAAGGGGTCCAACTAGTAAAAATTCCAGTTTAGCTAAGTTCTGTAGTATACAGTGTAAAGGTCTGAAGAAAATCTCTTTAGGAGAGTAATGCTAAAAAACCTACAAGTATTTACTTAAGAAAGGGCAATAGGGTTATGTGCATTCTTAGCGTTAAATTAAAGCAATGTCTGGTGTGGTATTAAAAAGTCCCCCACCACAATTGTACCATGAAGGCAACGGGCCATTAGCCTTCATTAGCAAATCAGGCCTGGGCTAACCCTGCTTTTTGTCTGATTATAAAGACTGTGATACAGTCCATGCCACTTAATCTGGACCCAGGTAATAAGCACATCTTAATTAAGATGCCCCGCTGGGAACCAATTTAATGCAATATATATAATAGGATTTCAATTCTGCTTTAGCGTCTTTGTGCTAGATAATAGGGGTGGCTGGAGAAGCTTTATGTCACTAATTTCACAAACTGAATACAATCTCTGTATCTCAGCATGAGTATTTTGAAAGCTCAGAGGAGGGAAAAAAATGAAATAACATCAACTATTTTAGAATGGTGTAAAAGGAACAGCTTTTAAACTCCTTTTCATCAGTGTCTCATTTTTAGAAGCTATGTTTAAGTGCACTGATTGATCTCAACTCTCTTTGTATAGGGCTTTGTAGATTGCTCACTATTTTTTGAATTAAAAAAGTGTTTTCCCCCAAATTCCTTTTTGATAATTTTAAGGAAGATGATTTTCCCCTGGTATTCTGAATTTGAAGAACAATAAAAGAAAGAAGTCTTTAAAAAAAATTAGGGTGCTGGGTATTTTCTTTGCGTGATTTATGTTTTGATATTTTTAGGACCACAGTATAGTTCATTTAATTGGAATAAAGCTCAGACAGCTAGCTACTTTCTCTTCCATTCGCCCTCACATTTATCCATCTCGCCATCCATTCATTCATCATTTGTCTACCCATCCATCTGCTTATCAATCACCCATCCATGTGCTTATTCCAAAACTCATTGACGTCACAATATTTATTGAGCATCTATAAAATCCTAGACCCTTTAATACTTGCTGCATGTGAATAAATTACTATCTCAGGATGCCCCCCCTTTACTGGTTTTGAGCCCTTCAGGAACAAACTAGAACTGAAATGTCCATTCAGGTGAGGAGCACTAGGGTGGGTTTGGGGAGCACTAGAAGGGCTGATGTGTGATCCAAGATGTGGACTGGATCATTAATTCCAGTAAGTGGTTGGGAGGTGGTTTGAATCAGTGAGAAGAGACTGGAGAGTTATTATTGCAATGCAGAATTCTATAATCTTTTTGACGTTCTTTCCCCCGCCCCCACAAGGTGATTTTAATCCAAGGTGATGTTATCTGTTTCCAAGCTATGTAATTGTTTTCTGCCAAAAAAAAAAAAATTTTTTTTCACACAATGCTCTATATATTTCTGTCACACCTTAAACTTTCTGCCCTGCTCTTTAACATTTTCCCCCTATTTATAGCCTAAGCATTATTCAGGTTATCATCCTTTGGGGGAGAGGTGGGTAAAGAGTGATGGCAAGGGATCTTTTACATAATTCACCGAACTGTGATCCTCACATGAGTGAAGGCTTGGTGTACAAACTGAGAAAGCAAACTCCCCAGGGGTTTACATACTGATGAGCTTTAAGAAATAAAAGATAGAAGCCTTGAATATGTAACCTCTATTCATTTCATTTTGTTTGGCAGAGATTGCAGGAAAACTCACAGCAGTGAACTGTAACAAATGGAAACCTTGATTTCATTTGCCTCGCATTCTTGAGACTCAAGGTAGGTGAGTTAAATGGCTATGCTTAATTTAATTAAATATTTCACAATAAGCGCATTTATCTGACTACCTAACAATACTTAGCAAAATACATACCAATTACTATACAGTATTTTTGAAATAAATTCGTAATATAAAATGAGCCAGTGTGTTTTGGTTTCTTCTTACAAAGTCTTAAATTCGGTAATTTTCATAGCCCAGTTATCAAATACTTAATAAATAGAACAATTTGTGCCCTTCTGCTAATGCAGATTCTATATCATAAATTGCTAAAAGTTGCTGAGAAGTTATATTTTGCAAAGAAATGAAAAGAAACTTAGTTTGTCTGAATAGAATTTTTCAAACTCATTGCTACTACTTTAAGGTGACAGAAATAAGGAATGATAATTATTGATGGCTATATAGTATTTAAAACTGTGTAAATCACTTCATGTGTGTGTTCATGTGACTTCATGTGGCAAATGAACAGGAAAACCTGATACATTTGAAATAGTTATAAAAATTTTACAAGTAGTACTTTAACATCTATACCTAGAGACCTCTAAAATATTTCCAGGTGACAGATATAAAAATTAAAACACAGCACTGTTAGCACCAGTAAGATCTTCTGGATACTGAGTGTACCCACTGTGTAGAGCACTGTGCTGAATGTCCATTGCTGGAGCGGTCCTATGGAACAGGTATCGCTACTGTGTTCCTTCAAATAACTAAAAGTGGGAGAGGTTAAGTGACTTGTCTAGAGTAATTTCCTCGTAGAACTGGTGTCCAGTCCTGGTCATTGGTACTCTGAAGCATGTGTCTGTTTGCATAAAGCCCTGGTTTTTATTGCCTCTTCTGTGTCATCTCAGAATTCTAAATTTCATTCAAAATCTGCACGTCATCTATCTTTGTCCCCTGATATCATTGTCCTGTCATTCTTTGTGAAGAAACATGAAGGCCGTCCTGGAAACCAGAAATTCTCAGTAAATCTTGGCTCATTTTTTAGTTTGATGAATTGTTTCTAAGTTGTAGTTCTGTCTTTGTAAGTGGTTGCTGGTAGTCTGCAGAAATGGCAATCACAATCCGATACCCTTTGTAATTATTTTTTTTTTTGGTACAGTATTTAATGGTTTATTTTTCAAGAGAAATTTATTCCTTAGCTCCAACGTTCATGTATCATAGTTTAAGAAACACGAGTCAGTGACCATCTTCCAAAGAAGTCAGGCCAGAGAAATCCTTTCGATTTCAAAATCACTTTGCACTCTGAAAGATCCCAGCTTTCCTCATCTCTTCAAAATCTTTCATGGAATTATTTCTGTAGAAATCTGTCTGCCTTCTTTCTTGGTTCTGCCACAACAAACTTATACAAAGCTGCAACTGCCAATGTTCCAACAATAGGAAGATGCAGGTACTTGGCCAGAAGGTCTTTAATCTGAGGTTTTGACAAAGCCCTGGAAGTCATGGTAGTTATTTCCCTTGACAGGGACGTCCTACCACAGTGAAGGAGAAGTGGAGAGTGCCACCCTTTCTAACTAGTTCAAGGATATTAGTAGGAAAGAATGAGGGATCCTGGGCACTCCTTGGAGGCTGAGGAGTTAAGCCTCAGCACTAATACTATCAGTCTGAGCTCGATCCCCAGCCAGGGAGCTGGCCCACATGGCACAGAAAACCTCTCCCGTCTCACCCGCTGCTCCCCTCAGCTGTGTTTTTCAGTATATCCGCTTGTTCTGCTCCCCACTTTGTCTCTGTTGAATCATCTTATCCCCTACACTTCTGGTCTGTACCCAAGTTCTTCGATGCAGAAAAACAAAAAAAGAGTGAGGAATATCTACAGGGAGCTGTAACTTAATGGTGAAAATCATTTTCTCTCTCTTCCTTTTTCTTTTGCTCCTGGTCTCCTGAACTTTGTACTGGTTGCTGTTTTCTGTAACTCCTGCTTCCTCTACCTAAATAAGAACATGGCTATTCTATTCCTCACTTTTCTTCTTCAAAGAGTCACCATCATCTGATTGATTCAGGAGCATTTTTCTTCTAACTCAAGTGATTAAGAGCGTATGCCTCTTTCTGGGTCCTCTATTCTGTTCCATTGATCTATGTGTCTACCCTTCTGCCACGTCCCGTTTTGACTGATGTAGCTTTGTGATACTGCTTGAAATGGAGTAGACTAATCCCTCCCATTTTATTCTTCCTTTTCAGTGTTGCTTAGCTGTTCTAGGTCCTTTGACCTTCCATATAAGCTTTAGAATAATTTTGTGTATAACAACAGCAGCAGCAACAACAAAAAATGATGGCATTGTACATATCAATTCAAGAAGAGTTGATGTCTTTATTGTATGTGTCTGCCAGAATGTCTGTTCACTTTTTACATTTTTCTTTTATCAACAATGTGGTGTTCTGAGCAGAAAAATAACGATGATGTCCATTAATATATTAACATATTGGGTTGTCGGAAGAATCATGACACATTTTTTTCTGTGTTTTCCTAAGAAAAAATATAACTTTTTTTGACAAGCCAATATTTCCTGTGGACCATCTTTTTATTCCTGGAAGAAAATTCACTTTGTTGGAAACATTTTAAAGAAATACATGTTTTGTATTGACTCTGTCTCTGTATTCATCTCCTTGGTTCCCTCAGTGACAATGAATGTAGAGTCCAAAGAGGATCAGTTGATTTTAAGTTATCTTAGGATAATTCTTGTGATAAATTGCTGACCGTTTCAAAGTAGAATGAGTGGAACCAGCCCTCCTCCCTGCCGCCACTTGTTTATCGGCTCAGTTTATTAGATTCTAAGTCATTGTGGTAAAAAGGAATTAGGTAACAATATCATTGTCTCTTAGGATACTTTGAATGTTTTAGAGACTTTGGCTTTCTCTTCTGAAAAATCACAGATTATTACAACATTTTATGGAGCCATGAAGTTCTGTGGATTTTCATGGAACTGCTGGTCATTAAGTGGTGTCATTTCACCATATTCTGCAAAAGTAGTTTTAATAGCCATTCTTAGGACAATGGAGCCATTCACTTGATATCATTCAGGTTGTGGTAGCAAGTTTCTAGTACGGCAGAAACAATGGGTGATGTAGCTGCTGACACACTTTATCAGACTTTAAACAGCTAAATGACTTGCTTCTCTGGATTCCTCAGCAATACTTGCTTAGACAGACAAACAATTACTGAAGTTTCTAGTCTTTTTAAGTCTGTGTTTTATTTTTTTAATTTATTTATGCTTACAAGGGCTGGGTTACAGGTCAGAGGTGTGAGAGGATTCATCAGACAGAATGGGGAGCAGAACAGGCAGATGGACTGAAACACACTGCTGAGGGGAGCAGCAGAGGAGGCAGGAGAGGTCTGCTGCACATGTGGGTCTTCTCCCTGGCCAGGGATCAAACTCATGCTGCAGTGGCTGTAGAAACCCCACAGTGCAGCGCTCAACCCCTTGCACCACCAGGAAGACCCTGAAATTTCTAGCTTTCTGAAGACAGTAGACTGCTTCCCACACTGCTAAGCATTTTTAATGAATGCCTGTTTCCTATTTCCAAGTGTTTACTTGGCACGAAAGTTTCACTCAATCTTACATATTCTCCTTTGACGACACCAGTGGGCTTGCTCAAGAGGCTCCTTCCAGGGAGGAGGGAGTATATTTGTCCTTGATTTGAAAGAAGTCAAGCGGCTGCACTGATAGAAGTGAGTACAGTTAACAGATGTGCATTGGCATTGTTGACTCAAGGTAATTGAAGAGAGGCCCTAAGCCCCTGGGTTGAGATAAGGGACAGAGAAAAGGCACCTTGACCATGCACTAGAGAGAAAGGCCAGGCCAGGAGGCTCAAGTGAGGGTAGATTGGACACAATCTTGCTCATCAGCTCCCCATGCCAGGTTCTTAGAATATAGTTTGCTTGGACATGACTACCTGTCTCTGTGCTGATAAGGAAAATCCCATAGAAAGTGTAAAATACAGGCCTCCCTGGTGGCGCAAGGGGTTAAGTTGCAGCACTATGAAGCCATCCACAGCCACTGCAGCAGAAGTTCCATACCAGGCCAGGGAGGTGACCCATAGTGAGCAGACCTCTCCTGTCTTGGCACACTGTTCCCCTCAGCAGTGTATTTCGGTAGATCTGCCTGTTTTATTTCCCACTCTGTGTCTGAGGAATCCTCCACCCCCTCCCAACACCTCTGACTTATACCGAAGCTTTTGTATGAATTAATAATTTTTCCTTAAAAAGTGTAGAATAATTGAAGATTTGTGTCTAGAAAAGTTGAGATGTCTTAGTACACTGGAGAAATGTATTTGTGGGAGTTGCATCATGTGTGGACATAATTACCAGAGGAACAAATTATCTTTTATTTCAATAATCAACTAAGGGTAAAAAAGTTTACTTCCCATTGTAAGATGATGTACAAGTCTTTTGTTCAGTTCTATTTTATAGAGATCAGAAAATTGATAGTCAAAGAAAAGTAGAGTGGCTTGTTTAAAATTTCTGCTTTTCCCTTTTTGCGAACCACCCAAAATGCAAATAAAGAGACACAAACTTCCAATTTGGAAAAATAATAAAAGAGGGAATTCATAGACAGTACTCTAAATACGTTCAATTAATGGATTGACGGTCTATCGAAACATTTACTCTTAGGCTCAAAACTGTTTATATATTTTTCATTACGTTTCCCACTGTGTTCATGTTCAGTTGTATCAAAATTGAACATAGGAGTAAGATTTTTCATTTTTCTTTCTCTTTTTTTATATCCTTTCTGTAACAAGATACTGGCATTTTCATGATTTTAAAAAATGTTTGGTATGGGCTATATCACTTTTTCTTAGAAGCAGCATGCAACTCAATTTTTTTTTTTTTTTAAATCACATCACTAGTTTGGGAGAGGGGGAAAATGAGTTTCTGTGATGATTAAGTCAATTATCAAAACCTTAGCCAGAATTGACAGGGGTGAGGGTGGGGGTGCGGGAAGACAGTTTGAAATTTGGAGGTGAGAGCCTACAGGTATTACATGAGGGGTGCTATCCAAAATCTATGCGAATAAAAAGTCCCCTCTTTTGGTTTTACCTTAGAATCAACTCATATTGCTTTTTGATTCCAGAGATACCAGAATATTCATGTATTGAAAAGTAATTCAAAGTTTCTATGTATGAGAAACTTATGGATTATAAAGAATTGAAAGAAAAGAGAAAGAAGACTATCCTCAGAAGTATAGAAATCCTCCTTGTCTGGTCCCAAGTTATCTTTCTGTCCTAATCTTCTTCAAGTCACACCCCAGTCTTTACAATTTCCATAGACATCCTTACTTCTCTCAAATGAAATTTTATCCAGAAGTATATTGAACGTTCTTGAAATGTATATCAAAATTTCCCCCTGCATCTGCCTCTCAGTAATTTTCCTCATGTTGAAATTGCTTCTACACTGAGCTTCTGAAACTGTAATTCTTTTATATATACTCTTTGTTTTGGAAAGTATCCCTGACCCTCCTTGTCCTCTTAAGAAACTTATTTAAGATGAAGAGGTCTCATCTCTTTTCCTAATATTTGTTTTTTCTGCATACACAAATACAGTCTAATCTTTAATTTTTATGGCTTTAGCTCTCAAAACACTTGTCATTTATATATAATTTATTGACACTCTGAACTCCCCCAGATTTTGGCTTTTGTTCATCAGATGATTAACTGACATTTCATTTTCTCACATAGTGCTTCTACCTGCTGTCATCCGTATCAGTGGGATGCAGTTTGTACTACTACTTGAATTTGCCTGATTTATAAAAAGCAGTGGACAGCAGGGAAAAGCACCTATACCAGTGATAAGTAGAATGTAAGAGATTTTCTATCTCTAAACGAGATGGAAAATATTGAAATGCACATCAAAATAGTACGTGTCTGGGGTGAGCTGCTGCTTCCTGAACTTAAGCTGGTACTGATATGTTTGATTTTGAAACAAAGGACCGAAGCTAAGGAAATTATAAGAAAGTTATGTGACGGTGCACGGGTGAAATAGTGGTGGGAACCCATGGGGGAATACAAACGATGTCAAATACAATTAAATATAATTAAAAAAATAAAATAAAACAAGATGATAAAATTAAAAAAAAGTTATGTTTCTAGGAGTATGTTACTGAAAATTGTGTTTAAAATATAAGGTAAAATCAGGAATATAGTGCTGTGTTTTAGTTTTCTGGAAATAGAATTATAGTAATTTGTCATTTTGATAATGACAATTTGCAATTTTGAATTTGGGGTGCATTTTTAGAAAGGTATTATTTACAAGATGAGTAACTTGCTGCATTATTTAGCTGAACTGATGATCCATTGCCAAGGTTCTTCCTTGCAAGGATACTTCATATTTGCTAGTTTTAAAGATATAGAAAGAAGATATTCTTCTTTCTCTCTTTCAATGAAAATTAAGGCTCTCAAGTCAAGGTATCTTCTCTATTATCACATAAACCCAGCATGGTAAAATCTGAATTAAGACCAAGTTACACTTTTAGATCTAATAGAATTTTCTCCATTCTTTATCCTATATGGCCATATTAATATAACCCACTACATATGGGGATACCTTTCCATAAGGTGCCAATGAAGAAATATTAACCCAGCATAATATATAAAGACAATTAAATGATATGCATTGAATGCTGATTGTAAAAAAGAAGAGAGAGAGAGAGGGGAGAGAGTATACCATTTCATCTCATTTCCATTCAGTTGTCACCATTCACTTCCCTCATTCCAGACATCTAAGGCGTCATTAAATCCAGCTCACAGAGTCCTTGTCTCTTCTCCTTCTCTCTCCGGCAAGCATTTTATCATGTGGATCACTTCAGTTGCTGTTTCATTTCAACTTTCGTGACCCTATGTATACATCAATATCTGAATTCTATCCAGTGAGAAAAGGCAAGGTGGTTGATACAAGATGGAAGGCTCATTCTTCCTTAGACCTGAGGAATGGAGATATTGCAAACATTTGTAAGTCATCGCCAAAATTCTTCTGTAAATATTTGACTGTCAACTGAGGAACCATAAAAATGGAGAAAGTGAATAGCACCAATGTATTTTCTACAGCAAGAGAAAATGACCACTGGAATACATTAGTAAAACAATTCAGGAAAATGGATGTTTGTTAGAACTAAAGTGTTCATTTCTTCTTGAGCCATTCTTTAGAAAATGTTGTGGTTTATCTGAAAATAGGGGGTCAAAATACTCATGGTGATTTTTAAACATCTTTCCAGAGACAAGAATAAATGACAGTGAATTGTTGCATTTTTCACAGCTATTTAACGTCATTATCATTATAGCCACCTTTAAAATGTGGATCTCTATACCATTCTCTTAGTGTGTGTTAGGAGACTAAATGGGTGTAGAAGCACAGTACCTAGTATAGAGTGAATTCTCTAAAGCTCACATCCTTAAATTGCAATTTTCATATCCTTATTTTTTTAGCAAGAAAATTTGTGTGGAAAAAGTGAAATATATTTTAAATAATATGTTGACCAATAAATTTAGTTTTGGCCATACACAGGATAATACCTAATAAGCTTTAGAAATTAGAAGTATTAGACATTTTTGGTAGCAAGGAGAATATAATCAGGTGAATTAAAATGACTAGGAACAAGAAATAAAATTACAATAGCAGAACCATACAGTAAAAGAACCATATTGAGAGTAGAGAGTTTTCTCAATAATAGACTTTATGGGCCTTCTTGGTGGCAGAAGGGGTTAAGTCACAGCACTATGAAGCTATCTGCAGCCACTGTGGCACAAGTTCTGTCCCCAGCCAGAAAGCTGACCCACATGGCAGAGCAGACCTCTCCTGTCTCGCCCACAGCTCCCCTCAGCAGTGTATTTCAGTAGGTCTGCCTGTTCTATTCCCCACTCTGTCTGTGGTGAATCCTCTCATTCTCTGCACCTCTGACCTACAGCCCCATTCTTCTATTCATAAGTAAAAATAAATCTTAAAAAAAGTTATGATAGAGCTTCTATCAAGAAAGGAAGGTTATTCACTTGTAGGTTCAGGTGATAAGGGAAGGCAAAAAAATGTTCTCTTGGGTATTTGTTCTTTAAATTATGTCACTCTAAAATGAAGTAACATTGGTTTACAATGCTGTATGTATTTAGATGTGTAGGTTTGTTATAGGGTAGGGAGAGGGGCACCCCAGAACTCTTAAACCTGCCCTCTCTGAATGGGTTTTGCTATTTGCTGCATTAAGATAACTATGTAAGACTTTTAATGGAAAGGAACTTTAATATAATGTAGAAAGAATAAAGAATATAGTTACTAAGTTAAGCATTTAAAGTTATTTCTCTCCTTGGGGGTAAAAGTTTAGTTAAATAGGATTGGCCCAAAGCAAGGCCCAAAAGCCTGCCACAAGTTTAAAGGACTTTTTAGCAGAGTCTCATAGAAAAGGGTCAGAAAGAGTCAGACAAATCCAGGAGGAAAAGAGCAAAATTAAAATTAAGATGAAAGTTGTTATTGTTAACATTTTTACAAGTTTTTACCCACATCTGTTTTAATTAGTTTAAGACCAAAAAGCAAGCACAGGGGTTTTTTTATATTTTTTTAAATTTACATATATTTGACATCAATTGTAATCCCCATGTATTCCCCATCACTGTAACACCAGTGCACCATCACCTCAGTCCCCTGTGCTCCCCTTTACCCTCAACCCTTCCCCTCTTCCCTCCCCACCAAGTGTCCCCAATTTGTCCTTGTCTTTTCATTTTTGGTTTTTGTGTCTTTATTGTTATTATTATTGTTCTTATTCCTTTTCTTGATCCTT
>JAGFMF010011458.1:6498134-6554533 GCA_019455555.1 Galemys pyrenaicus | reverse complement strand
TTGCCTTTTTTTTTTTCTTCCTTCTGTGTGTTTTTTTGTTTTTGTTTTTTTTTAAATATTTTTTTATCCCTGCTCAGCTCTACTTACTTAGGGCGGAACCCCTTTCCTGGGGAACACCCTGTTACAGGTTCACACCGTGTCATGTATGTCATCATGCCCACCACCAAGGTACCAGTAATTTTCCACTGTAGTCCATGGCTCCCTCCCCATCCTCCTCTCCACCCTTTCCGGTCTCCTCAATTATTCATTCATATTTTCAAGGTTTGTTTTGATTTCGTTTTGCCTAGGTGTTTTTTTTCTTTCTTATTGTTTATTTTTGTTTGAGCCTCCAGTATGGTAGAAAACCTTATTAATTTAGATGTATTTCCTTAGCCTACTGAATAGAAGATAAACTCAAATTAACTATGTCTTACCATTTATAGTTCAAAAATTGGGGAAGTAGCTAAACTAAATGAGGCATCAGTCACTGTTAATTTGGAAATAAATTAGATTAAAAGCTCCTATTTTTCATTCTGGGGCAGTAATCTCATAATTTGGCATAGCTAAGTGTCAGGCTTAAGCACAGTGTGCTCATTATTCTTCTCCCTGCCTTTCAACAGTTCTGCACTAACACTTAAGACTCTCACCCAGTCTCCTGAATTAGAAATGTGAAGTCTCATCAATCTTTCCTCTCATCGACCCTCATCCAATCAGCTCTCCCTTAATCTCACCTGACCTTTTCATCCTGTTGCCACTGCCTTAGTTCATAATTTCTCTCCAGGACGTTTTCAATAGCCTTTCTCTTGGAATGGCCATTGTCGGGTTCTGTCCCCCTAATCCCTCCATCACTCTGAAGAGCAATCCATCTGAAACCTAAAACAGCTGTGCAACAGCGATGCAGCTCTTTTGCTTGAACCTCTTCTATAGTATTCAATGTCAATTTGCAATCTTAAAAAAAATTTTTTGGTCTGTCGTGTCCCTGCCTTTCCAGAATCCTATCAAAGCACTCCTTTTGTAGCTTGAGCCCTGTGGATCTGCCTATTTCTTCCAGGTTATGATTTCTTAGGCTTTCTCCATCTGTACACAAGCTATTTTCTTCTCCAATGTCCCATGTTCAAGTCACCTTACAAACATATACTTACTATTTTCTATCTATCTATCTATCTATCTATCTATCTATCTATCTATCTATCTATCTATCTATCTATGCATACAAGAGTTGGGGTACAGGCCAGAGGTTCAGGGGGTGAGAGGATTCACCAGAGACAGAGTGGGGAGCAGAACAGGTGATTCTTGCTGACGGGAGCAGTAGGCGAGGCAGGAGAGGTCTGCTGAGCCATGAGGGTCCCCTCCCTGGCCCTCTGCACCTCAAGGGAGGCCCTGTACTTACTGTTTTTCAAACAGGTTGCTTAATAGTATACTCCTGTGCTCCTTGCATGACATCTCTTACTCACAACCCAGTGGAAAGAAACAGCCCCGTCTGTGTCCTGAGGTCCACACAGCATAGCACTGAAGCACCTGACTGGTCAGACACTTAGTTCCTGCCTGGGCCATCTCATCACCACATTATTTCAGAGGTACAACAGAGACTCTTTAGAGTCTGTCTACCATAGGGCTTCACAGGGTTCTTTTGGGGATTTAAATGAAGTAATAACATTAAGGTCCTCTGGATAGGAACTGACACATAATACAATCTTTGTCAATAATTGTCAGTAATCAGCTGTCAATGCAATCTCTGTATCATTGCTGACTAAGCAACAGAAAATTTGATGTTTGGGTATATTGCCTCATTCAGGGAATATACATTTTGAGGGTATGTATATAGATTAAAATCATTGGAATGGAAGCCTCCCTGGTGGTGCAGCGGGTTGAGCACCACACTGTAGGCATCTGCAGCTACTGTACTGTGAGTTCGATCCCTGGCCAGGGAGGGGACCCACATGTGCAGCAGACCTCGCCTGCTGCTCCCTTTAGCAGTGTATTTCAGTTGATTTGCCTTTTCTGCTCCTCACTCTGTCTCTGGTGACTCCTCTCACCTCCTGCAACTCTGGCCTGTACCCCAACTCTTGTATACATAAATAAATAAATATTTTTTTTAAAAATCATTGGGATGATTAGATATATGCTCATATGCAGCATAACAAGCATTGACTAAAGCTCTTACATTCTAAGTTCAGCTATGCCATTCCAAAAAGTGTTTCAATAAATAAAGAATGCTGCAGACTTAGATGCCACCTTTCATTTGCTGTTTGATCCTTCTCAGACTTATCAGCTATGAAATGGTTTTTAAAACACGTACCAATACTCTGGTTTCTCTTCAGATCGTATAAATCTTTCGCCTTTTTTAAAAACACGTACCAACATTAAAAGAAAAGATAAGAATAAATGATGGTAGCTTCTAACTTACAAGTGCTTAGTAAATACAAGTTTCCTATACTCCTATGCCAATCCAAGCACAAGTTTTAGAATTAAGTCAAAGGAAGTGTTTGCTTTTGGTTCAATCAACCATGGGCTTTCATCTTGTTAATTTGTAAAATGGTAACAATTCTCTTATAGAGGGACTGGTAAGGTAAATGAGAAACACTCAGGAAAATAAGAATGAGCATAGTACTCCTATAACGTTAAGCTGTTGTGGACATCTGATAAGATTCTATTTGTAAATACTTAATTCAGTGAATGGCCCAGATGTGCTTAAGAAATCACTGATAGTTTTAGTATGATTGCTGAACAACACAGACTACTGTCATAAATGCTGGTAAGCATTCTAAGATGATGACTTGTTTACAGGTAGTTGTTTTACTAGATGTCAAGTTCCTACATTCCTTGTTTCTTCATTTCTGGAGGCCTATTTTCTTCACCAGTCTAGAACACAATGTTTTTTGAGTGCATGAGTAAATTTTTCTAAAATAAGAAATTTTTTTTCCTATGGTAGTCTCATTTATTGGCATTCACACCCCTTGTGAGAAAGGATTTCAAGCAGTAGTATTTTGGGAAATACAACTGTGCTATAATTCAAAAAGACAATTCTTGGGTACCACATTTAAGTGAGAATACCTCAGGAAACATTTTCCACGCAGCAGGTTATTAGATTAAACGGGGATTCCCTTGGTTCAAAGGCCCAGGCAGAAGCCACTTTATTGCCTGCTAATCTTTGTAAAGTATGCTAGCCTAACCATTACGTACAGGTATCTCCAAAAACAGTAAAACCCAATTACTTTGACAACATCTTCTAGTAAAAGGAGAATGACTAGTAACTCATTTTTTTTTAAAAAAAAATCAAATTGGAAAAGACCCCTTGCATTCTAGACATGAATCAATATCACCCAACATGATTTTTTAGGAAATAATGCTTTGAAGTGAACAGCACTGGATAACCCAATTCAACTTAGAAATACTTCTTGGGTGTTTATAGGAGTTACTTAAATTATTATATGCACCAGCTACAGAAATGTTCATGCACTTTGACTCAGCTAGCTCAGTATGGAAGTCATCGTTATAATCAAACAAATGAAAATGGGGTTTATCTCGTTTTGGGAGCAAGATTATTAAATGAGAGGAGGTGTGCAATTTCATCTGAAAGCATCTTTTCTACTAGCACTGGTTAGGAATCTATGTTTCCATGTTTTCTTTTGTCTTTCATCTCTAAAGGGCACTTACCCTCTATCTGAACACAGTACATTGGCCATATATAGATTAAAAAATATATAATCAAACATAAAGGTATCTATATGTGTGTATAGATGTATTATATGTGTATATATACAGACAGACAGAGAGAGAGCTTTCTCTTAGTCTCTTCCCTTAAGGAGCTTGCAGTTTTTCATATAGCTAATGAACAAAGTCATTATTTTACAGTCAGAACAATCACTTCTTAGGTATATACACATATGTTATATATGTAACTTTTCATATGTAAATAATGTATAAATAGGGCCTCCCTGGTGACTTAACGGGTTAAGAACCACACTAGGAAGCATTTGTAGCCACTGCAGCATGAGTTTGATCCCCAGCCAGGGAGGGGACCCTCATGGCACAGCAGACCTCTCCTGCCTCACGTGCTGCTCCCCTCAGCAGTATATTTCAGTTGATCTGCCTATTCTGTACCCCCTGGGCCCTGCTCTGTCGCTAGTGAATCTTATCATCCCCACACCTCTGGCCTGTACCTCCGTTCTTGAATGCATAAAAAAAAATATACAAAAATATGTATTTTACATCACTTTCTTTATAAAGCTTATAATATCATTGGTATACGTCATCACTAATCTTCTGGTAATACTAGTAGATACATAAATACACATACTGGCATTTGGGATTATTGAAATATTGTATCTATATATAATTATATATTCACATATAATTATACATTTATAATATACAACTATATGTATAGTCATGTATATATTTAAAGATTTGTTTTATTTATGCATAAAAGAACTGGGATCTATTCCAGAGGTGTAAGAGGTGAGAGGACTCAACAGAGACAGAGTGGGGAGCTGAACAGGTGGATCTACTGAAACACACTGCTCAGAGGAGCAGCAGGTGAGACTGGAGAGATCTCTTGTGCCATGTGGGTCAGCTCCCTAGCCCGGATCAAACTCATGTTGCAGTGGCTGGGGATAGCTTGATAGCACTGAGACTCAACCCCTTGCACCACTAGGGGGGCCCTATAATTATACCTTTGTGATCTCCAAAGTTGTAAAAGTTTCAACAAACCAAGTAGCCAGATTTTCGTTCTTATTCCTTTGTACGGTTTTGCAATTTTTTGAATGTACCTCTCCATATTAAAAACTATCCTTGTTTAATAAGCAAAGTTCCAATAGAGGACGCATGTCATTATCATTGTCAAACATCAAATTACATTAAACCCCAGCTACTCTTCCATGACCTTGCCTACTGTATTGTTAGTGATCATAGAGTACAAAGATAGAGAACATTCATTTTAAAATATAGATAACACATTAGTAAATAGGTAAACCACCACCTTTTTCAGATGTCGCCAACTCAAGGTTTATGGGTGATTGCAGCTGCACAGAAGCACTGGATATGAATCCCCAGTGGTGATGACTCAGATATTGACAGAACTATGTTTTACAGACAGTCATTCACATACATTAATTGGAATACTAACATTATCTAACAGATGACCTGAGAGATGAAACGTACCAATCAAAAGGTTTAGAAATGCTTTAAAAAGTCTTTTCTCATTTGGAGGGGAAAGGTGGCACCAAGTCACGAGGCCTTCTAAATAAATTTAGCAGTGCCCTATTAGATTAGGAAAAGTGTCAACATTTTATAGATTAAGAACATGAGAATTCACAATTGAACCGCACATTAGACTTCCTTTGAAGTGATTCTAAAAACTGTGTTTGGATTGGTGATAAGAAGATAGGAAACTTATATATACCAAGGGCTTATAAGTTAGAACATGTCATAGTATTTTCTTTTTCATGTTGATAAGATTTTTTTAAATTTATTTACTCAAACAAGGACTGGGATATAGGCCAAAGGTGTGTGATTCTGGTGAGGATTCACCAGAGACAGTGGGAAGCAGAACAGGTAGATCTACTGAAATACACTGCTGAGGGGAGCAGCTGGCTAGACAGGAGAGGTCTGCTGTGCCATGTGGGTCAGCTCCCTGGCCAGGGATCATGTCACAGTGGCTGGTGATAGTTTGATAGTGCTGAGACTTTAACCCCTGTAATACCAGGGAGGCCTTAACACATTTAAGCACTAATGTTGCCACTGATACAAAGAGCCTTTGTAAATGAATTAAGTGTACTAATTGTACATGGAATTAAGGTTATTAATCAGTTGACTTTAAAATAGGGAGATTATCTTGGATTATCTGGGCGCACACAATATAATCATATAATCCCTTCAAAGCAAAGAGGCGGGCAGAAAAGATGGAGCCAAAAAGAGAGAGGAGAGATTCGACAAAGCATGAGTTGCTTTGACGTGCTATTACCGGCTTTGAAGCTGCAGGTTGCCAGAAATCAAGCTCCTAATCATTGTGTTGAACTGCCCTGAACCTATTTTGAATACTTCCTATATAAGCCACAGGATCAAAAATAAGTATCAACAGCTTCTGAAACATAACACATTTGAAAGTTTTCAAATATAAAAGTTTTACATTTTTATTATGAATGAAGAGCATTGGAACAGTATCAAAACCTGTTTCAGTTTGGAACTTTAATTTCATTTGAATGCAAATATTTTAATGTAGAAACAATTAAAAAGATACTTTCCCTGAATCATGCTCTCCTAAAAGATACTCTCCTAAATAATAACTGTTCTTTCCTTCCTGGTATAGTAACTGTTGGTAAATTTTTCTATATAGGTTGATGCATTTGCATTTACATTTTGAGAAATCTAAAAGGAGAGATATTGGTGCAGATTGGAAATTGAATGAAATAGACAGTGTATACTGGTTTTAACGTTCATATGTTTCAATATTCATATGTGTCATTTTTAACCTGGTAATGAAAGGTAAACTATCAGAATTTTTCCTTTTTCATTTCATAAAATTAGTGTAGCATTTGCTACAGTAGATGTTAGTTGCCTAAATTCTAAATACCCCACTCATTCCATTTCCATTTTATGTCATGTCTCATCTCATAAGGTACAAGTCAACAAACAGTATTTTTAAATTAATAATAATTTTAATGTTCACTAGGATATGGCAAGGATTTGTTATCTCCTGAAAGCTACACAGTACAATCTCTGTCTCCTCCATGTCAAACTGATGATTAAGACAATCAGACTTATTTACAATTGCTTTTATATTTTCTCTGTCCTTTTAATCTTTCATTCAAATTTTTTTCCGTGAGCACTTTGTATTTTCATCATAATCTTTAATAGGGCTTTTTCTTTTCTTTCAGGATATTATCAATTTCTATTTCACTTCTACCCATTTTTTGTACTTTTTTTTTATTTTCAAATTTCAGATTCAGATTGTTTTCTCATTTCTAAGTGTTTCCGTATAGTTAATTCACTATTAAGTGTTTTGTTACATATATGTGTCAGGTTTTGTTGTATGTAATATATACACACAGATATAACAGATGAAGAGAGTTGGTCTCTCTGCAATTTTGTGGTCATAGCTGTTGGTTTGTAATGCTTTACAAGATTTCTAGTGATAGCTAAGAGTGCCCTCTTCTGCCAGAGTAGCAGGGTATTCTCCCTCTCTCTCCCTCTCTCTCTCTCTCTCCCTCTCTCTCTTTCTCTTTCTCTCTCTCCCTCCCTCTCCCTCTCTCCCTCTCTCTCTCTCTCTCTCTCTCTCTCCCTTTCTCTCTCTCCCTCTCTCTCTTCCACTCTCTCTCTCTCTCTTCCACTCTCTCTCTCTCCCTCCCACTCCCTCTCTCTCCCTCTCTCTCTCTCTCCCTTTCTCTCTCTCCCTCTCTCTCTCTCCCTCTCTCTCTCTCCCCCTCTCTCTCCCTCTTTCTCTCTCTCTCCCTCTCTCTCTCTCTCTCCTTTCTTTCTTTCTTGTTCTTGAGAAGAGGTTCTGTGATCTTTGATACCTTTTAACTTATATTGTAGAATCCTGTATTTTCTTCTTTTGTTTTCCCCCATATCCCATGTATTCTGTCCTTTCCTTTTCATCCGTTTTCCCAAACACAAATTTTTAAATTTCTTTCTTGCTTTGATCTGCCCATATGCTTTAAATATTTTCACACATAGGGAGAACTTTCTAATGTGCTTTTAGAAATAAAAGCACATTGTAGTTCCTCTACTTTTTCTTCAGTGAACATTTCCTCAAACTGTACTTGCATTTCTAACTATTTCTAGCAGGAAGTATAGAGAAAAATCCACCAGATTTTGATGCTTCTTTTTCTACTTAACATGCAAGTCAAGTTTAGTTTTCCACAATCTTCTTGATAGGTTTGTTACAGGGCAACCCTGAAATAAAATGGGTTTGCTTGACTGGGTCCTCACCCGCGCGCTCGAAAGGCACTTAAAATAAGCACCAAAACTGCAGGCACACACGGCAAAGGTTAATAAAGGGTTTTATTTTACAAAAGAAGGGGAAATAAAGTAGTGAACACAAGGAGAAGAGAGGGATACAAATGCGTAAATATCCTACCAGATCCTCTGAACTGGAACCTAGCGGCAAGCTGATTGCTGGCTCTGAAAGAATGAAGAGAGCTCCCAAGGCTCACCTCTCTGGTTTTATACCCAGCCTGGCTGCTTAACTCCACCCTCAGGTCCCGGTGGTCCACTTTTCGATGATGATCTAATAGGATTTGTGGTTCTTCCATATTGTTGGTCTGGAGTGGGGGTTGGAGTCCATAGACCTATTTGTGTAATCCCATCAGGACTACCTTTCCCCCTAACCGGTTGACAGCTTGTGTCATTTTGTGTGTGTTCCTATTATTCTTTATTTCTTATTTTGTTGGAAAGGTTGTGATATTAAATGTACATGCCTTACATTGCCTTGACCACCTAAATTATATGCCTAATACACCCCCCACCCACCCAGCCCTTTCTCCCTTCCCCCCCTTGCCTGATTCCTGATACTTTTTTAGGGGACACTGAACTTTGCAAATATCACTTTAGTGACTATTGGGATTCCCCCCCCCCCTTCTTATGCATATAGTGAATTTCTATTTTGCTCAATAGTTAATTTACTTTTGGTCAGTCTCGGGTTTCTTAAGTCTTAGTTTTTAAACTTTTTTAAACTTCATTAGCATTGATATGTGGTAGTTACTGTTCTAGAGATAGTTTTGCTCTAGGACTAAGGTGTGACCCATCTACTAAGATTGGGTGTTCTAGGAGTTCAATGAAAAATCTCTATTCTGATTGGTCAGAATTAAAAGGATTGCCAGGTTTATGTGGCAGTCACTCAGAAGTGATTATCTCACAGCTCCTTGGTAGTGTACCTTTAGCTGGTTTAGAGCATTATCTCCTACAGATATACATTACATTCAGTAACAGACTCTTGGAAACTCTGCATTACTCTGGATATCCTTCTTAACAGAGCATTAGCCTTTCAATGCTTTGCATCTGGTACTTTTACCTTATCTTCCCTTGTCTGGTATCTGCTTCCTAATCTTGCTAATTCCATGGGTAGATATCAGTTAGAGAACTGGTTTATCTCATTTACCTCCTTTCTCTCAAGAGTCATAATCCTGTGTTGCCTGTTGTACAATATCTGAATGAAGAGTTTTACTCACAGTATTTCTGACACCAAATGTATGTTGTTGTTTTTTTCCTTCTACACCAACCAATTCTCCAACTCTTAGGCTACCAATTGATCTCATGCAGTTCCATTCAATTCTGACACTAACAGTTCCCACAGGTGAAGGGTTCAGTCCCTCTAGATGACACCCAGGTTTAATAACAGCCCCAAGTCCCAGGTTGCCACCTGCACTTCCAATCAACCACTTATAAATTGAAACTTCCCACAACTACCTCCTCAGGTTTGATCATTTGCTAAAGTGGTGTCCAGACCTCCAGAAAGTACCTTACTTACTCTTACCGATGTATTGCAAAGAGAACAACTCAGAATTGGTGAAATGAAAGCGATGGGGAGGGGAAGGTATGGGCGGGAGGTGCATGGAGCCTCCTTGCCTCTTCTGGGTATAGCACCTCCATGTGGTCACCAACCCAGAAGCCCTCTGACCCCTGCTGCACAAAGGTTGTATGGATCTTTTATGAAGTAAGCATGACCGATTAAACAATGACCATTGATGACTGACTCAATCGTTAGCCTTTCTTCCTTCACTGACTGTCAAGGAAGGGGTTGAAACCCACAATCTCTGCTCATGCCTTGGTCTTTTTTGTAGCCAGCCTGTAGGAGCCCATCAAGAGTGACCTCTTTAAAACAAATAAACAAAACCCTTCTAGCACTCTAGAGATTCTAAGGGTTTTAGAAACTGTGTTCCAGAAATCAAAAACAGAGCCCAAATATATAAAATACCAACAAAGTTTATGTATTTTTGTCTGGCTTCCTAGTTACTTACTTTGAACCTGAGTCAGCTACTCCATTATAGTAGAAGTGGAAAATCTGGGCTACATTAATTTTTAAAAGATTTGTAGGTGATAGTAATGTGAAACTAGCTTTAAGAACCACCACTTTGGTTTCATAAGGAGTGAAAAGATGAAAGAACATAATGATTATCCTGATAATTAAGAATGCTATAAATAGCTAATAGTCATTGAGTGTTTATTGTACTGTAGCTGTTCTAAGCACTTTGAAATATGAATCAATCAATACTAGTCTTTCAGGTCCCCTTTAGTGAAATCTTACTCTCTCTAGTTCAAGTGAAAATGAAGTCCCTAGCAGTGTATTGGGGAAATATGGAAGGCTTTCTCAGGAGCTAAGCCTAGGGAATCAAGGCAGACTCTAGGCCACATATTCTTCTTCCTCCTGCTTTTTCCATCCCTTCCCTCATCTCCCTCCTACCCTACCCCTGCCCCTCCCCAAGAGATACCTTGAATCAACTCACTAAATAATGGTCACATGTAGTAGGTAATAGAGGAATCCAGTGGCAGAAGATTCCAAGATGCTGGATTTAGGTGCTAACCTATGTTACAAGAACCTTAGTTTTGTTTGTTTTTGGTCTGTTCTGAACAAAAGTTCAGTGTTTATTTCCTGAATAGTGTAGTTTGTTAATAACTGTAGATGTTTCATGCAGGACATGAAAGCTCAACATGCGGAGGATGAAAACAGATTGCCTCTTTCCAATAAGGGAAAGCTTTGCAGTAGAACACTCTTCATAGTTCATGGTCAGAATTGGGACACATGCCCACTTCAGAATCAGTTAATGGCCTAAGGTGCTCATGACATCCCAGGCACTTCTGGCGGATTTCATCAGCCCATGGAAATCCTCTGAAGAAAGACGCAGGTGTGTACAACAACTGCAGTAGGTGACAGGTTCACTGTCATAAAAGGGCGGGGGGTACAGGCAGAACTCTAATAGCATAATTATTATAATCCCCTTGCATAGTAGTCTATTCAAGATTCAGTGACTAACCTGCTCAAAATTAAACAGGTAGGGGTAAAACAGAAGGCCACCACTGAATGCAGAGTTGAAGCATTTAATCAATATCCAATAAAGTGACTTTAAAGATGAAATATTTATAAGCCTATAATAAAGTGACCGATAGTCAGCTCCACTCATTTCACAGGTACCTTTAATTAGCAATGACCATCTGTATTTCTCTGGTGTCATCTGTGTATAAGGTCACCAGGAAAGTGGGAAGACACCCCATGCCATTGCTTATAGGGGGGACCCCATTGAGGAACTTGCAGTGGTGTGAGAAGAATCATTCTGTGGGTTCAAGAGGTAATTTGAGAAGATAGGCATTCACCTTTTGAAGTGTAGAGTTGGTTCTCTCTTTGTACCTAAAAGGTAGGTCCATCCGGGGGCAGAATGAAGTGACAGCAAAAGAGAAAAGCCACAAATGTCACAGCCATGAGGAATCTTTATGGCTAAGTCAGCTCTTTGATGTTGGCAAAAGTTTCCTTAGTGGGAGAAGCAGAGGTAAAAGGGCAGGGGAAGTAAGAGGTGGCTTCAATTTCCAGGCATAAGTAAAATGAAAAGTACATTCATCCCAGCTGATGGAAATGTGTACATAAAAGTGTACATTGAATCTTGGATAGGCTGTTGTACAAGGGGCTTATAATAGGTAGTTGTTATAGCCTCTAAGATAAACTCGAGGGAATACTCATTGAAAGCTATGTGAGTCCCCCTGGAGAGCCAAGTGGCAGTAAGAACCTATGCAGAGCTGAAGGGAGTTTGCCAAGGATTACTAGTAGAATTGCTTTTTTGAGTGGCCCCCATGAAAGGACATTCCCAAAGCTGTGTGGCTCACAGATACCCAGTCATCCTCCCTCAATTTGGGACAACTCTGAAGAGCCAGTCCAACTCCTGAGCTTTTTTTTTTTTTTTTTTTAAATGCATACAAGATCTTGGGTATAGGCCAGGGGCGGGTGTGTGTGTGTGTGTGTGTAGCAGACATCTGCTGCACCACGTGGGTCACTGAGGAAGTCCCACAGTGCCGTGCTTAAACCCTTGTGCCACCAGGGAAGCCCTCCTGAGCTCTCTTTAAGAGCAGTTGAGGCATTTGTTGTGACTGCTTCATAATTCGGCCTCCCCTTTCCTTCATGCTGGTGTCTTCATTCCTTCACCTGTTTGTCTCCAGAGCAACTTCAGCCTTAGTGAAACTTGCCTCTTAGAGAAGGCATTTAGCTGGGAGCGAGGGCTTCCTATAGAGTGGGACTTTCAGGGTTTAAGTAGGAGAATACCAAGCAAACCAGGATGAATGCCCACCCTACCTTAAATGCTACACTTGTTACAGTCTTTGCAAATTCCATAGACAGATGGATTCATGACTTACTACCATTGTGTACATTGAGGTCCTTTACCTTCTGATGATCTGAGAAGATTATTTTTGTGTTTCTTTATTTGTCCCTGGTGACCAGAATCTTTGCTGTTTATTCTGCTACAAATCCTCCTTGTGTACTACTGGGTAACTGTCCTGATTTGAAACTCTTATCAGGAGATAGACTCCTGCCTATTTTAGAACCTTACTATGGTTCTTCAGCTCTTTTACTTTGTCCTCTAAGCTGCTTTTAGATCATTCTAAATTGGAATTATGATCACATCGCTCTGGTTGGTCTGATTTCCTGAGAGAAGGAATCAGGAATGTTAGCAGATGGCCTGAAGTCTTTGCCGTTGTGTTAATATTGAGGCCACAACCCATGTATCTATTTTCCTTCCTTTACTACATATTTTAGATGCTACATAGTCTTAGCTAGAACCTTTGAGTGTCTTAGGTGTCTAGTCAACTGACTCAGACCCTGATCCAGAAGTGATGTAGCTCCTAGTCACCATGTCCTTCTCAGGTCATGGCCGCTTCACTGATCATCAAATTTGGACAATGGGGACCGAAGAAATGTGATTCTGGATCTATTGGATACAAAACACATTCTGTGCTATGTTATGGTCTGAGAGCAGCCCTATCTCTTCCTCATAATCAGAGTCAATTACTCTGGCCAGGTTGGTGATTCCTCTTTGACTGCTGATTCTTGGCACACGAATCTGAAGTAACCAGATGGCAGCTATAGTTGAAAGTTGAATGTGATTATGTCTGTGTCCTCTGGCAAAAGATCAGGACCTCTAAACCTGTAGAGTCAAGAGTTTCAGTATGGGAAGCATAAACCCCCCTAATGGATCAGTGGGAGTATGATACGTGCGGTTATTGCTTCTTTCAACCCATGTTTCTCAGATTCATACTTGTGGATGTAACTGTCGTTGACTCAGGGTGTATACTGTGCCCTGATGGATGTTGTCCCATGTGGTCATGGGTGATCTCTCACCTGTATTTCAGTAATTAGTTTCATTGCTTTATTAGTCTGACAGCTTATATGGTACTAAGTACTAGGATCAGTGGATCCCAAGTGTTTGACCACTGTTATCCTAAGGTAGGTTCCTAGGTCTCAGCTAATGTCATTTAAACTCTGCTGATGGTGCAAGCATTGTAATTCTTAGGCAGTGGGGCTGGCTGCAAATTTACGGGCAGGAAAGGGACGCTCATAATTCCCAGAGTATCTTTGGGAACAATGACCTGTAGTTCTTCCATGCTGAAGGTAAATATTTGAGATGAAGTGGCAGGTTGATGTTCTCAGTGATGAAGGAGGAATCAACTGGTGCTCAGCATTGGTCTCAGTTAGTGGCAGTACAGGCATTTGATGTAGTAGTTAGATCAGTTTCAGTGAGTGTGAGTCTGTGGACCCACATGTTATTCCCATGCCTGCCACTACGGCTAAATCCATAAGACCATTATTCTAAGACTGGGCTGGTCTGTAATAGAGACATGCCAAGGTCAGCTGGGCAGGTCATGCTGTCCACCTTATTATTTAGTGTCTCTTCCATGGTTGTATTACTTTCCTAGCTGCTGTAACAAATTGCTACAAACTTGATGTCTTGAAAGTCCACAAATTTATTATCTTATGATTCTGGAAGTCAGAAGTCTGAAATGGGTATCATGGGGCTAAAATCAAAGTGTCAGCAGGTTCCATTGGGAAGATTTAGGAAAGAATATGTTCACCCGCCCTTTCTAGCTTCTAGAAGCTAATAGCATCTTTTGACTCAGGATTACCTGCCAGCAATCACATCCCTCCAATTTCTGCTTCACTCACCACATCTCCTGGCTATAGCTTCCATGCTTTTTTATTTTAATCTTATAGGAAGTTTCAGATAAACTACAATACTCTCCCCATCTTAAGGTCCTTACCTTAAAAACTGGTAGAGTCATTTATTTGCCATGTAAGGTAGCATTCACAAATTCCAAAGAGGCACACACCTCACGACCTGGAGTGGTCCACCTACCACAAAGACAGGTACAGTCTGTTGGGCATTAATATGTAATGCAGAAAAAACACATTTGTGTTCATTTCCATCTATCCATTGATATATATGCTTGTAACCTGTATCTCTTGATCTTTGATATTCCTATCATTTTCTTTCCAGGTATTAATCATTGTCCTCAATGAAAGTTAATCCTTTGACAGAAGTAATTTTCATATCTTTCAGCAGTATGCCCACTGGTGTCTTAATGCAAAACACACTCACTCATACACTCACTCTAACACCCTGTGTGTGAGTCAAGGCATCTGTGACTTAAACCCAATAAGCAGTTTGGTGTCAGAAATGCATGTAAGATTTTAAATATTAATGCCCATTTTCATGCAAGGCAAGACTTCTGAATAATCTTCAAGCATAGATTAAAGGGGAGTTCTAGCCCTTAATAATAAGAAATGGCATTCTTCTCTAGACCCAGAGATTTCAGAGATCTGGAATTAAAGATTTTCATATGGATGACTCAGCTCCCTATCTTAGGTCTTTGTCTTCATTCCTTCCTAATTAAGACCAGACATTGGGATGGCTGAAAGGGAGAACTCAGCCTCCTCTGAGTTGAGGTACTCTTATAAATAATCTCTGAACTTCAGCTTTTTTTGCCCTCAGAATCTAGATTGGAAACTAAAATCTCTTTACATGGTGCATTGGCGGTTCATTGACTTCTACACTTCACCTTTAAATGTTGATTACTCACCCCAACCTATACTGTCTTATTTGGTGCATTGTTTTCTAAAAAAAGGTCACACATACTTTTCCCCAATTTTTTCAGTGGTCTGTTTATTGCTGTCCCGAGGACTACCTTCTACAGTATCCCATCTCTGTTTTTTCACAAGTGGAAGATTTTAACTATGGCTCCACTTCATCATGATGGTGGGTAGATATCAAGCCATGAAATATGAACATAATTGGTTTCTATCACGTCTCAAAAGAGTTTTGAGCAACTTTTGCACATCTTTCCCTTCTGCCTCAATCTCTTAGAAGGGGCTAGTATCCCTGACTACAGCGTGGTCTGTCAGCCATGGCTCCTGGGTGATGGTGCCAGGCATTCACAGAACATTTATAAGAAAGCAAGGAATACAATTTATTGTGTTGTGCACATAAGATTTGGGAGTTGTTAGCTGTCACCTAGGCTATCCTGTTTATTAGAGGAAGAGTTATAAAAAGTGTAACGCTGAATATGGGCAAGGAGCATTAACATATGAAAAGAACTGAGAAAGGAATATTTTGGTAAAGCCAGTTTAGTTGGAAGCAGTCTTCATGAAATTAAGAGCAGAAGTCATACAGCTGAAAAACCACAGAAATGAGTGATGTGAAAAGGAAATCCACAGTAAAAATGACCCTCTAGATAAAAATCATTACAAGGTTTGAAATATAAAATCAATCTGTCAACCTACCTACCTACTAACCAGCCTTCTAAGCTCAGATATTGCCAGTGATGCTCCTTTCCTTCATCTGTACTCTATATTTCCCTGTAGAATTCTCTATACTTGCTCCTTAAAAGAGTTTTAATGTGCGCTTATAAAATTTCATGCCTCAAAGGGTCAAATTCACCCCCAAAAATGCAAAACAAGCCATGATTGCCAGGACTTCTAGAGAATCATCTTACAAAAAGACTTTACAATTATTCCTGCATGAGTAATATCCTTCCAAAATAAGCAATAAATGCAAAGTTTGTACCAGGGAGTGCAAATGGGTGGTATCTCAAGGATTATTTAACCATTACTGATGTTGCAGAGTTAAAGTTGTCAAGCTGTAGTTACATTTTTCAAGGACTTATAACAAACCTTTTAGCTCCTGTCATGGTTCAAGTAGTTGGCAGGGCCTGAATTTGACTTTGAGCTTCAGATTTGGAAAATCAAGGAATTCAAGTAAATCTCAGCCAGCATCCCTTAGCCTCCTGTGGCTTTCCCCTCAGACTATAAATGGATCCTGTTTTTGAAAGCAAGCCCAGATTTCCTTGAAACGTGTTCCAGGCTCTTGAAAATCACTAAAGGGTATATTTCAAATGAAGGCTGTGCTTTTACTCTGCACCCTCTTTTTGGAGTGTCCTCTTTGTAAGCATTCCAATTCCCTTGTATGGGTTCATGCCCCTCTTGCTGAGTACATGTCATGCCCATCATTACACATTTCAGCCAGACTCCCCAGATGAATTGCAGTCTGACTTTCCATTGGCCATATGTCAAAAGCAAGCTATGCGGGGTCAACTTTCTTGAAAACATCTGCCAACTGGTCTACTGGCCTCCTTAATACTGGTGGAATTACAGGAATCAAAAGAGAAGATGAAGGTCAATAGTGTGGGCTCCATTTCCTTTCAGGAAACAGCTTTTTACATCTTTTAGGGGATCATTCCTTCCATGCTAAATGGACACTAACGAGAGATTTACAGTGTTAATATACAGACCACTTCAGCCATTAGTTTCACAGATGCACTCTTTCATAGAATTCTAAATACCAACCATTTCTGTTACTGTGATAAGTTCTTTGGTTCTGTTGAAGTGAGATAATTGCGTCCTTTTTTGGACACCCACCTCTACGAATACTACTAAAATACTAGTGCATCTGCGCTTTTGGCAAAGATCACATTCTTATTTCATACTGAGCCTGTATTCACCCAAAAATTTCTTTTCGTATTTCATATGAATAACTGTTCATCCACCTCTGTCTCCTCTTAAATAGACATATTTGTTTTTCCTCAAATGTGAGTTTAGGATTACACATTTATCTGTGTTAAATTGAATCACTTCAGCCTATCAAGATATGATTTTTGTCACTTGATGTATTAAATATCCATTCCAACTTTGGTCATGTAAAAACTCCGATCTGTGTTCTCATTCAAGTCATTCATCAAAATGTAGAGTGGAAGAGATCTGAGAACAGAGTATTTCATCACCAGAAATGAGTTTCCAGGACATTGATGCCCTACAAGCATCAATTCTTTATATTTGGCTATCCTCTCTCTATATATTTATATCATCATTCATTTTTGTGCAGTGCTTGCTCTCTTAGGTATAAGTTTTTGACCACCAGTTCACTTCCCCGCCCGTGCACCTCCCCATAGTCCCTTGTGCTTTTCCCTCCCCTGTTTTGATCCCTCTTGCACCTCCTCTTCTGCAGAATATCTCTGATTTATTGTTGCCTGTTAATTTTGCTTTTGTATATATTATTTTTCCTGATCCATTATTTGATTCCCCTATATTCCTCCTATAAGTGAAACCATTCGTTCTTTTTCTTTTTCTTTCTGACTTATTACACTTTCTGACTTATTACACTTTCTGACTTATTACACTTTCTGACTTATTACACTTTCTGACTTATTACACTTTCTGACTTATTACACTGAGCATATTCCTCCTATAAGTGATACCATTCATTCTTTTTCTTTCTGATTTATTACACTGAGCATAATCCCATTTAGCTCTATCCATATTGCTCCAAATAGCATGTTTATCTTTCTTCTTTTTTCCACTTTATTTGTATATACTTCACATCAATTGTAGTCCCCATGGAACTCTTACCACCATTTCACCAGTGCACCATCTCCTCAGTCCCTTGTGCTCTTTCTGCCCTCATCCCAGTCCCTCTCCCTACCGTCCACCCCCACAAAGTGTCTCTGCTTTGTCCTTGTCTTTTTATTTTTATTGTGCTGTGATTTTTTTATTGTTATTATTTTTTTCCTTGGTCCTTTATTTGGTTCCCTTATAGTCCTCCAAGAAGTGAAACTATCTGATATTTTTCTTCTGTCCTCTGGCTTATTTCACTGAGCATAATCCCTTTCAGTTCCATCTACAAGGGGCTCTGTTTATAGTTTTTGATTGCTGAATAGTATGCCATTATGTATGTGGACCATGTTTTCTTGACCCAGTCATCTGTTTTTGGATATTTGGGTTGTTTCCACATCTTACCAATTATAAATAGTGCTGCAATATATATAGTGTTGGGTTCATTTGCATTCCCACCAGCAGTGTAGTAGAGTTCCTTTTTTTCCACATCCTCGCCAACATTTGTTGTTGCTTTTTTTTAATATGTCACATTCTGGGCCTTCCTGGTGGTGCAATGAGTTGAGCGCCGCACTGTGAAGCACCTGCGGCACAGCAGCACGAGTTCGATCCCCAGCCAGGAGGGGACCCACGTGGCACACAGACCTCTCCTGTCTCCCCACTGCTCCCCTCACCAGTGTATTTCAGTCCATCTGCCTGTTCTGCTCCCCACTCTGTCTCTGCTGAATCCTCTTGCCTCCTGTGACTTTGACCTGTACCCTAGCTCTTGTATACATTTAAAATAATAATAATAGAAAGAAGAAGAAGAAAAGAAGTGCCATTCTTACTGGTGTAACGTGGTATCTCATTGTGGTTTTAATTTGCATTTTCCTGATTATGAGGGATGTTGACCATTTTCTCAATGTGCCTGTTAGCCATTTGCATTTTGTCTTTGGAGAAGTGTTTTTTAAATTCTTCTGCCCATTTTTTGACTGGATTGCTTACTTTGTTTTTCTTGAGTCTTGTGAGTTCTTTGTTTATCTTTGTGACCAGTCCCTATTCGGTTGTGTGGAATGCAAAATTCTTTTCCAATCAGTGGAGTGATTTAAAATTATTATATTTACAATACATCATACTTTCTTGTGTTTTCTTCTCTATATTTTATGGTTTCAGGTCTTGTGTTTTCTTCTATATATTTTACGGTTTCAGGTCTTACCTTTAGTTTTTTTTAATTCATTTTGAGTTAATTTTGTACATGGTGTGAGGTAGTGGTCTAGTTTCAATTTTTTGCATGTGGCAGACCAGTTTTGCCAGCACCATTTATTGAATAAGCTGTCCTTGTCCCATTGCATATTCTTTGACTCTTTGTCAAAGATCAGGTGTCCATAAATGTGTGGTTTTATTTCTGGGCTTTCTATTCAGTTCCGTTGGTCCATGTGTCTGTCTTTGTTCCAGCACTATGCTATTTAATTATTATGGCTTTGTAGTAAAGTATGGGAGTGGGATACCTCCACTCCCCTTCTTTTTAGTCAGGAGAGCTTTGGCTAATTGAGGTTTTTTGTGGATCCATATTAATTTCATCAATATTTGTTATGTTTCCATGAAGAATGTTGTTGATATTTTTATTGGAATAGCATTGAATCTATAAGTTGCTTTTGGTAGTATGGCCATTTTGATAATGTCGATTCTTCCAATCCATGAACAGGGGATGTCTTTCCATTTCTTTATGTCTTCTTCTATTTCTTTTAACAATGTTTTATAATTTTATCTAAATAGGTCTTTTGTTAGGTTCATCCCCAATATTTGATTTTATTTTTGGTTTCAGTTGTAAAAGGGATAGTTTTCTTGATCTCTTCTTCTTCAGAGTGGTGGGTTGTATGTAGGAAAGCTACTGACTTTTCTGCATTGATTTTGTATCCTGCAATGTTGTTAAATTGGTTGATTGTTTTAATTGGGTTTTCTGTAGAGCTTTTAGGGTTTTCCAAGTGTATTATATAATCTGCAAATAGTGATAGTTTTACTTCTTTCCCTACTTGGATTTCTTGTATGTATTTTTCCTTTCTTACTGCTCTGAATGGGCTTCTAATATTATATTGAATAGCAGTGGTGAGAGTGGACATCCTTGTCTTGTTCCTGATCTTAAAGGAAATGCTTTCAGTTTTTCACCATTGAGAATAATAATGGCTGTGGGTTTGTTGTATGTAGCCTTTATCATGTTGAGGTATGATCCTTCTACTCCAAGGATTTTGAGGGCCTTCATCAAGAATGGATGTTGAACGTTGTCAAATGCCTTCTCTGTGTCTATTGATTTGATCATATGCTTTTTGTTCTTCTTTTTGTTGATGTGTTGGATTACATTGATTGATTTTCAGATGTTGAACTATTGTGCCTCTGGAATAAATTCCACTTGATCATGGTGTATTTTCCTTTTGATGCATTGTTGGATTCTGTTGGCAAGGATTTTATTGAGGATTTTAGCATCAGTGTTCATTAGAGAGAATGGCCTGTAGTTCTCTTTTTTGTTTTGTCTTTATTTGGTTTTGGTATTAGTGTAATTTTAGCTTCATAGAACATATTTGGTAGTATTCCTTGTTTCTCAATTTTTGGAAAGAGTTTGTGTAGAATAGGTACTAGTTCATTTCTGAACATTTGGTAGAATTCATTTGTGAAGCCATCTGGTCCTGGGCTTTTGTTTTTGGGGAGTGTTTTGATTACTGCTTTGATTTCACTGCTTGTAGCTGGTCTGTTTAAGTGCCTATTTCTTCTTTGTCTAGCTTTTTTTAAAAAGATTTATTTATTTATGCATACAAGAGCTGGGGTACAGTCCAGAGTCACGGGAGGTGAGAGGATTCACCAGAGACAGAGTGAGGAGCAGAACAGGCAGATCAACTGAAATACACTGCTGAGGGGAGCAGCGGGCGAGGCAGGAGAAGTGTGCTGCACCATGTGGGTCTCCTCCCTGGCCGGGGATCAAACTTGTGCTCCTGTGCTGCGGATGCTTCACAGTGCAGTGCTCAATCCATTGGCAACCAGGGAGGATCTCATCTCTTTTATTTTTAAGAAAGATTTATTTACTTATGCATACAAGTACTGGGGTACAGGCCAGTGGTGTGGGGGGTGAGAGGATTCACCAGAGACAGAATGGGGAGCAGAACAGACAGATCAACTGAAACACACTGCCAAAGGCAGCAACGGGCAAGGCAGGAGAAGCCTGCTGAGCCATGTTGGTCACCTCCCTGTGGTGCAGTGTCTGCAGTCTGCTTCACAGTGCATTGCTTAACCCATTGCACCATCAGGGCGGCACTCATCCCCTTTTTAAATCTTGGAAAAAATTCTCTTTATCTCTGAATAGGTTTTTGCTTCCTTTGTCTTTCTCCTCCTCCTCTGGGATTCCTATAACTTATATTTCCTTTCCTCATGGTGTCAGAGAATTCTTGAAGTGTTTTTTCATTTTTTTTTCTTTGGACTTCTCTTTCCCTTTCTGTGTTGATTCTTTTCATTTCTGTATCTTCGAAAAACTAACTTGTTTTTCCATTCCATCCATTCATTGCTTTCCCCAGCGTTGTCTCTCGCATTATTCTCTTGCGTTTATTTCATTTCTTTCTTTAGGGACTCGTTTTCATTTTTCAGTTCATTAATTATGTTTGTTATATCATCCTCTTTCTGTGTTCTTTCAGTTTGTTAATCATGATGATCTTAAATTCTTTCTGGTAGGCAGAGAAGTTCTTCTCTGTCGTTGTTGTTGGGTTCTTGTGTTTGGTTTTCTTTTTGTGGTGTGACTTTTCCCCAGGGGGCTTACTTGTCTGTTTATATTTTTTTCTTCTCCCTGTTGTCTGTTTTCTAATTTGTTCTATTCCCTGGGACACTGTGTTGCTGGCATTGGCATGCATCTCTTCAGGGTGTCCCTTCTGGGATATCAGGAGCTGGTAGTCAGGTCGCATCCAGCACTCTGTGTTGAAACCCCAGAGAGGTAGTGGTGTTGTGGATACGTTGGTAAGTTTTGTCTCTGATGGCCCCACTCTTTGTCTTTCCTTTGCTTCCAGGGGTAGGTGGTGGGGTCCCTGGCTTTCAACAATGGCTGGGGGTTGCAAGGCTTTGGTTGTGGGTGTTGCCCTTTTCAGGCTCTGGATGTTAAGACTGGGGGCTGTAAGTCCTTGGCAGTGGGGCCTTTGCCTTGCTCAGGCTTTGGTGGTTTTGGATGGAGTCTCCTGGGCCTCAGAGGTTGGAGGTAGGTCTTGCTCTGTTCAGGGTCCAGCCTCTGTGGATGGAGGCTCCAGAGTTTTGGCAATAGATGTTGCCCTTTTTGGGCTCTGGCTAAAGTCTTCTGGACTGAGGTGTGGGAATTACCCTGCTTACTTTCCTGCACCTTTGGATGATCTCCCTTTCCCCCCTTCGCTATTGCTCTCATCTTCCCACTGCTTCTTTTGAGTCACCAACACTATCCAGGCCATCTGGATCTTGTTAGAAAGATGCTGTAATTTACCTCTTATTGGTGGTCTTTATAGGAGACTTTAATCTTAGTGTTTCTTCACTGCCATGTTAGTTCTTTCCTCTGTTTGCATCTCAGAGGTTTGTGGAGTCCCTGATCTGGCACTTCTTGACTTCCAACTACTGTGCCCAACATGTGCATTTTCTGCCTAAGAGTATCTTTTTTGATTGCAGAATAGTATTCAATTATTCAATGTGTACATAGACCACATCTTTTGATCCAATCATCTAATTTTGGGCATTTGGGCTCAGTGTTATTGTAAACAGTGCTGCACTAAACATAGGAGTGCAGGTATCCTTTTGAATTAATATTTTTTGTGTTCTTTAGGAAGATTCCTAAGGGTGGAATTGCTGGATCATAAGGTAGCTCCATTTTTAGTAGTTTGAGAAACCTCCATAAGGTTTTTCATAGGGGTTGGACCAGTTTGCATTCGCACCATGTAGAGAGTTCATTTTTCTCCATATCCTTGCCAAAATTTGTTGTTTTTTGTTTTTGTTTTTTGGTTTGTTTTTTTGCCATTCTTACTGGTATGAGATGGTATCTCTTTGTGGTTTTGATTTGCATTCCCCTGAGTATAAATGCTGTTGAACATTTTTCATGTACCTGTTGGCCATTTGCATTTTCTCATTGGAGAATTATCTTTTTAGCTCTTCTGCCCATTTTTTGACTGGATTTTTACTTTGTTTTTGTTGAGTTGTATGCACTCTTTGTAGATCTTTGTGATTAATCCCTTATCAGTTTTATGAAGTGCAAAAATTTTCTCCCAATTAGTAGGGTATCTCTTTATTTTTGTTATTGTCTCTTTTTGTACAGAAACTTTTTAGTTTGATATTATTCCAGCTGTTTATATTTTCATTCATCTTCTTTGCTTTGGGGATGTCTTTAAAGATGTTACTGGGATGTATGTCATGTTTCTTGTATATTTTCTTCTATATATTTCATGGTTTCAGGAGTTATGTTCAATTATTTTATACATTTTGAGTTGGCTTCTGTGCATGGTGTGAGGTAGTGGTCTAGTTTCATTCATATCCATGTTCTATCTAATATTTTTAGAAACTACTTTGCATTGGACTCTGATGAAATATTATTCTGTGTTTTCCTAATAATAATACTATGAAAAGGTGTTGTTTATTATTTTCATAGGTGAGGAAATGAGAGCTCAAAGAAATTACTGTTAGCAAAACCTTATCATGTAAATGAGCATCTCTTCCTTAATGTTTTTGATACCTTTGCTTTTATATATAAGTTCCTCTTTTCTGGATTCCCTTGTCCTCTCCATCATGTTTTTAAATAACAATCTCCAACATTGCTTTCAATATTAATTTCAAGTGTTTTCTCTATCCTCCAAGTGAAATAAAACCTATTGCTGTGAGGATAGGCAGTATTGTGCATGCAGTAGTGTAATTACAATTTGATTAAATAATACTTGGCACATTTTATTTAATCTTTACAAAATTATTTGAAGTACATGTTATTACCCATTTTACAACTTAAAGTAAAAGACATTGAATAAGGTCACAGGAATAGTAAGAGAGAAAGACCAATGTTTCTTGACAAATAGAGATAGTGTGTTAAGAACTTGACAGACCAATGAAATAAATGTAATCCCGTATCATGGTTTCTAGGCTCTCCAGTGGCCCCTGATTCCTCACTCGGTCTGCCTGCCCCTTGCTCACAGCATTGGCCTTCCCATACTTCTTAGATAGGTCCAGCCTGTGCCCATGGGGTCCTGTGTCCAAGGGGTCCTGCCCTTACTGCTCCCTCAGCTTGGTGGGTATGACTTCTTTTCACCTCTGTCTGCTCAATTGTCAGCTTTCATGACCACTCAAATGGAGGTATTTACCTAGTTGCTAAGTAATGGTTCCATCGTAACTCCACTTCACGACAAGCACAAGTTATCTTGCTCATCTATGAGTGCGCACTCTGTCTCCTCTTCTAACATGAAAGCTTTGTAAGGACAGACATGTATCCTTATACACTTTTGCTTACGACCATATCCCCAGGACGTACATAGTAGGCGCCTGATACACTTTTTTATTGAAGGAACTAAGAATAGAGGAGAATAGGGGATAAAGGCTTGTCAGGAAGGGACATCTAAAGCTCATAGAGAGTAAAGGATAATTTTTCTGGATGAAAGGCATGATTATTACAAAATAAAGCAGAAAGCAGATGATCCAAACCATGGAGGTGGATAATGCAGCAGGAGAGATTTCTAAACCACAGGGTATTTTGCAGCCCTCACCCTCTACCTCACACCAGGGAACTTTTGTCAGTATCTGGAAATATTTTTAATTTGTATCACTTGGGAGGAGTGCTAGTGGCATCTAGTGGGTAGAGGCCAGGGCTGCTTCTTGTCATTCTACAGACACACACTGTGTACCTACAGAAAAGAATCGGTTGCTCCCACAAAAGTCGAGAGAGCCAAGCTTGGGAACCCCTGACAAAGGCTGGTCAACTTTCCTCAGCAACAGTCATCCCTCCCAGTTTTCAGGATGGATCTCTTCTAAGTCTCCTCTCCCTGTTCCCCCCAGCTCTCTCATTTCTTTCTGTGGTTGCTTTGTCTGTGGAATGCATGGACATTTTCCACAGAGTTATGGAACTTCAAAGCCTCTCAACTTCCATGGGAAAACTTTGGACGTTTAGCTTTGCACAGACCTGCGATTCTGTTGCTCTGAGTGGGAGAAGGCTGAAGTTCCTTACTCTCAAGGAGGTGGGTTACCTAAGTGAGGCACTCCAGGTACTAAGAGCATTAAAGAGCATTCAGATCCAGGATGTGGGAGTGTGAAAATATAGGCTGAGAAATCACTTAGATTCTGCTGAATCTGATGCAGAGACTACCCTCTGTACTTTATCTGTGTGGCCATGTCCTCCCTAGTGAGTTCATCAGCCCTGAAAAATTCAGTTGGCTAGATTCAACCAACTCAGCAATACATGAGTACCAAAGAGCACTTTTTTCCTTTTATTTGACTTGCAGGAAACTCACTTCAATGAGATTTCATAGTCCCTTGAAGCCTGGGGGACTTTCTCCCATACTTTCGTCTTATAAACTCCTGATAGAAGTATGAAACAAAAGTTGATGCATTTTAACCAATTTGAGCCTCTTCATTTACAGCAGACTGGTAGAAGATGCTGGGCACATTTCACTTCTAATGATTTAATTCTAATTAGTATTTATAACAGTAGTGTCATTCCAATAACACACTGCTAAATGAGAGCAGAAATGTATTTATTGATTCATGCATGAACAGCGCCACATCATGAATTCGGATGTTGAAATAGCTAGATAGATAGGTACCCACATATTTTCTACATTTTTCTCACATCCTTTGATTATGATCTTCCTTTTTTATGTTTCATACTGTGATAATGAGTCTTCTAAATTGCTATTTGTAATAAATTTTGAGTAAGATTATTCACTTTTCTTTGTATTTTCTATTGTATGCTCTGAGTGCGGGACCCTACAGAGAGTTACAAATTGAGAGAAACAAACATTTTACAGAAAACAGACCTCCAGAGCTTTGGAAAGAGCAAAGAATTGACAATTTGAAGGGCTTCAAGTATGCCAAGTGGCCATCATAACTCACTCAACATTTGAAAAAGGGAAAAACAAATCAAGACTTGAAGACTTTACAGAGTCCTTTGTTTGCTGAGATGTTTTCATTGTGTGTGTGTTGGCTCTAATTATTGTTAAGATTTATTTAAAGAGCAAATTATCTGAATGAAATTTGTAATTTATGAGAAAGACATTTTGAAGTCATCTCAGTTTTTAAATGATATTGTTGGACTGAGGGAGCTTTCTCCTATCATGAGATTCATTAGTGGCAGAGCCGGGATGAGAACTCTTGTGTCCCAACACCTATCCCATGGCCTTTTGTACTTTCCCACACTTCTGAAGGTCATAAGAGTAAAGAATGATGAGTGGTTCATGTCATCATCCTTTGGGATAGTTTTCTTTGAAGGTTTCACTTGACATAAAATACTGAGATGTCATGATTGAAAAGATATGAGAAAACACCTATATCTATCACTCAGTTACCTGAAACACAAAATGATTACTGGACTAAGGAAAAGGTGCCCTTCTTCCATCTCAAAATAGCTTGATTAGTACACCTTTTAAACTAGTTTAAAAATATTTAAGAATTATGGTGAGCAAAATCAAATTTATATGATGAGCAGCAATGTAGTCTACTTCACCAAAAACGGTGTAGGTCTTTTTTATTTTTTTTTTTTTAAGTATTGTTTGACAACACTGTAATTCAGAAATACAGAATCCTGTCTCCAGGTGTATGTTACCATACCACATTCACCACCAGAGTCCACTGGGCCCACTCCCCACCTGTCCTCTTCACCTGATCCTTCCCTGTGTTAGCAGAATTAATTCTGTGGTCATTTCTAGGGTTTGTTTTTGGTATGGTGTTTCTGCCTCTGCTTTGTTTCTCTTTGTTGCACATATGAGTGATGCTATTTAGTATGTATCTTTTCCCTGGCCTACTTCACTTAGCATGAGCCCCTGCAGTTCACCCACGGTGTCATAAATGTTGAGTTCATCTTTGCAGGTCATTAAGCAGTATTCCAGTGTGTGTGTGTCTCATATAGATGTCACATTGTCTTAGTCTACTCACCTTGCTTGGGTTGCTTCCAGCAAGTCAGCTATTATAAACAGTGTTATGATGAACATCAGTGTGCATACATCACAGAAAACTCCATACTGCTTTGCACAGGGGCTAGACCAGTCTCCACTCCCACCAACAGTGACTGAGTGTTCCTTTTACTCCACATCATCAGTAACACTCGTTATTCTGAATGTCTTATTTTTTCTTTGTATTCCTTTTTTCCATTATCATCTTTGACGGCACTGATTTATCTTCCATTTAAATCTATTCTACTTTCACTACTTTCTCCAGAATGTTTTCTCTCTCCTATTGGTCTTTTTTATTATTATTTTTTTAAGATTTATTTATTTATACACACAAGCACTGGGGTGCAGGCCAGAAGTGTGGGGAGGTGAGAGGATTCACCAGAGCCAGAGTGGGGAGCAGAACAGGCAAATTGAGCGAAACACTACTGAGGGGGGCAGCGGGCGAGGCAGAAGGTGTCTCTATTAGTCTTTTTTATGTCCTGTACCTCTGTGATTCTTAAAAGCTTCACATCTACTTTCCTGTGTTTATCATGGAGATGTTGAACTCTGTATGAGAGGAACTAAAACCTCCTATGTGTTTGTGGTTAGATTCCAGAAGGTGGTTTTTCTCTTTGTGATGTGTATTTCCTTGAGGTATCCAGGTGCCATGGGCTGTATTTTTCTGTTTGCCCATTTTGCTGCTTTTGTTTTTCCTGAAAGTTTCTCTTTAAAGTGACTCTAGTGGTAACTTAAGAGATTTACTGTACGTCTGTATTCTTTTCTTATAGCAGGTGAGTTTGGGTTTTTATTTTTTTGCCTTTCTTGGCTTTCTATGGGCTTCAGTAGGTCAGCAATGTGATCTTAAGTCTGAGTCGGAGGGTAGAGGAGGGTGCCGATACTGGTGGGAAAGGTGTAGGCAACTGGCTCTATCTGTGGCCAGCGCCCCTCCTCTCTGGGTTTCCAGACCCGTATATTTGTAGACTATACACTGTCATGAGCTCTGCAAACTTTAGTACCAGAATGATGAATGGGTGAGGGGCACATTGTGTTTACTCCTCTCACAGGGACCTGGCTCACTGGGAGTACCCTCAGGTCCTTTGCATGTAACTCCCCTCAGTCAGTAGAGTGTACCTCCACCAGCTGATCTCTCCATCCCTGCGGCTACTAGCAACATGCTCTGTAAGGCAGCCTTCCCTAGAGGACCCCAACCCCTATATCATCTCAGAGTCACTCAAGACACCAGTGAGCACACAGAGGTCTCACCATCACCCCGTAGACCTGAGCTCAAGCTTGCTCTTCTCTTCTACACTCAGCACACACGTGGGAGATTCCGTGTTTTGTGAAGCACTGCCAATCTCACAGGGTCCAGCGCTCATGGGTCCATTCTTCTGCACCAGCCCCTCCATCCAGGTCCATTCCATTGTCAGCTTATGGTCTTCAGCTGCAGCTTCTGAGATCACCTGGAACAATTCTGATGAATGCCAAGACTTTAAAATAACAATATAATGGATAAGGAGATTTACTAAATCAGAACACAACAAATACTTAAGGGGAGTTTCACATAAAAGCTTTAGACCACCAATATTAACATGCTTATGTCTGCTAAACACTCTCATGTGACAGTGCTTCCCATTAAGTTCCAACTTACCAGATAACACCAATAGGTCCAAGCCATCTACTAGGAAAGGGAGACATTTTTTGGGATGTCTCAGGAGCTCTACTGAGAGTTTCATATAATTTCCTCTAATCAGCCAGACACAATAATGCCAGTTTTTTTCTAATTTAGATTTCTGGGAGATTTTATCATGTATATTAGAGGGGGGGGGGAACCATTTAATTACCTAGCATTGAGAATTTCAGATATCAAAGCTCCAACAAGTCCCAGCCAGCACAACACTGACAAACCTTAACTTACTATTGTAGTTTCATAATTGGCATCATTAACCTTTAAAACAACCTTAATTTCCTACTTCCATTTTACCCAAATTTAAGGATTCAGCAAGTTTACCACACAATATCTCTTCTGGGCATCATGTATCCAATGCAAATAGCACAGGTTAAAAGGAAAAAAAAACAAGAACATGAAAGTTGGTAACAAAACTTCAAAGACAAACATGTTTGAAACCAAATCATTCAATTCAACATTAGTTTTCATAGTTAACCAGAGATTATCCCAGATCACGCTTCCTGGAAGCACCTATACCAGTTTCCATTATATTTCTAAGAACAAAATTTCTATAGGGGATGCAAGAACAATTAGACATTAAGGGGAGAGATGTACAGGCATAAAATATATAGACATAGACGGATCCCTTAGTTTTCACTAAACCTGCGTAGACTGTTACACAACTACAGTTTTGCTTGTGTTTACAAAGACCCAGAGCTTTTTCTTTGCTGCCTTGTGAGGAGAATCCCTAGTCTCCTGAGGCTAGATTCTTCTCACCACTGCTGAAGTGAAAGGCAGATTTACCCACATTAAACTAGCCAGGATGTTAGTTTATCATACCCACACATTTGTCTGCGAAACAAACAGTTTGCAAAAGGATCAAAAGGAAAAATAAAACATATGCCCATATACAAAAATTTCACAAGAATCAAAGTTGTAATAACCAAATAATTAAAAGCCAAAATCAAAACCATGTTCCTTCCATGGAGTCAAATTCAAACTCCCAGAATTTGAGGAGCATGGACAGTATATACTTTAGATTTTGGAAGGAAAAAAAAATTAGAATATTTACCAAGAAAAGCTCATCATCTTAAAATCTCAGGGTTCTCAGTGATTGCTGGGAAGTTCATCTTGGGGTATCGTGTAACAGAAGCCAAAAAATATGTAAAATAAGTAACTTGGGTCTTTAGCTGGCTCACAAGACTAAAGGGTTTTTTTTTTTTTAAGTATTTATTTATGCATACAAGCACTGGGGTACAGGCCAGAGGTGTGTGGGGGGGGGGGTGAGAGGATTCACCACAGAGAGCAGGGAACAGAACAGGCAGATCAAGGGAAGTACACTGCTGAGGGGAGCAGCAGGCACAGCAGGAGAGGTCTGTTAGCGCCATGTGGGTCCCCTCCCTGGCCGGCAGCAGGGCTCGAACTCATGCTGCAGTGGCTGCGATTTGCTTCATAGTGTGTTGATTAACCCACTGCACCACCAGAGAGACCCAAGACCAAAGGGTCTTGATCTCTGGGGTGTCAGGGACTTCCTGCACTCTGGAGTGATGCAACAGGGATTTATATGTTTGTAAATTTCAAAGTGTGAGTGGTTAGCAAAAGCTTCCTAAAAACCAGACATTTTTCTGACAGTTAAGCCTGCGCACGTCTGTCCTGTGGGGTCTCGAGTAAGACCCCCCTCACCTGATCTGTAAGGATGTGGTGTTCATCTTGGAGATGTAGAAATCTTAGCTCAAGCTGCAGAACTACAGCCAGCATCTCCTACTGTGCTTTATAGTTTGCATACTGTTTGATTTCCTGCTTTTCTTGCTTTCAACCTGGGACCTGTCCTTACAATGTCCTTCTTTCTTGCAGTAAATACACTGGTTCTTCCTTCAAGGTTCACTTCTGCTTTCTCTCTACATCCCTTCTGTCTTTTTCTGAAACCCTGGCACAGAGGTCTTTTTTCCTCCAACATTTTCACAGCAGTCATAACAGGCCAATGTCATAAATTGGGTTCTTACATACTTTAAGTTTATACTGTGAAGTTCTACTGCCTCCCTACCCTAAAATTTGAGAAATCCAGGAAAATACTTAGGTTACAAAACACATAAGCTTTGCAAAAATATATAAATTGTATTAGTAATTGGTTCTGTGGCATAAATGCATTAATGCTGATTCCAGTCAGACCTAAGTTATTTTCATAAAGTAGCCTAAGTACTTAAATAATGTGCCTCATTATGTCTTTAAAACACCTGAAAATTCATATAACTAATAGGAAGTTGTTTATTGCAGCACCTGGACACCTAAAAGGCATCTAACAGTCTAATGGGCACCACATTAACCCGTGATATTACACAAATAAAACAAAGTAGTGCGTTTTCTATTTATGCTTGAATCTGCATGTAAACAGTCTGCTGTAAGTGCAGGTGATTGATGAATAAAACATTGCTGATCAAGCTGGCTGCAACTGAAATTTGGCTTAATCCTGCTGGTTTAATTTGGTTTGGTAGCTCTCCCCCCCCCCCCTTCTTCTGATGTTGTTTTCACCTGAGGTAGATAAATATATATATATATATATTATGCATGGGGCAAAATGAGCAATGTAAATTTAAATACCTGAAACAGGTGATAAGAGCTGTTCAGCTGCTATCAGATATTATGCTTCTGTTAAGGAATAACATAAAAATAACTCCCCATCCTGGTGAAAATGTGTCTCTTTCTTTTTATAAAGCAAGTCCATCTCAAAGGTTTTGGGTAAAAAGATAAATGCTTTTTTTTTGCTCATTTTCATTATGTTTGGAAAAATGACACAATACATTTTATTATTTTGTAAAGATTTTATTTATGCATACACAAACTGGGTGCAGGCCAGAGGCATGAGAGGATTCATAGAGGATTCATGAGAGACAAAGCAGAGAGCAGAACAGGCAGATCGACTAAAATACACTGCTGAGGGGAGCAACAGGCAAGCAGGAGATCTGCTGTGTCATGTGAGCCCCCTCCTGTAGTGGCTGTGGAAGCCCCACAGTGCATTGCTCAACTCCTTGTGCCACCAGAGAGGCCCATGACAGTTTTTAAATATATTTTTTAATATATACAAGTACAGTTGTTTATACTAGATTGTTTTGGGGGTAGTGATCATGAACAGTGATATTGCTGCAAAAGAGAAAAGTAAAATTTTGATAAGTTAGGGGGCGTTGACAGCTGAACAAACTGCCAAGTTAGTCATAGAATGTACAGTATCTTTGTCATAATCATAATGGTTTGGGTTTTCTCCTTGTGTGATGGATAATTTACATCTAAACATAACATCTCTTCCTCATTAATGTAGTATAAAGCCCAGGGGGAAGATGTAAACCTAAGCCAGATAGTTAAAGAGGAAGGTTCTTTCTATGTATCACACTCCTTGAATGAGTTATCCTGTTTAATTTAGTAGTAATAAATGTCAATGCCTTTCTCTTTCATACTTAGGGAAAAACATTTAAGTACTTTAAAGTTGGGGAAAATTAGGTTAATTTGCAGACTTTTCTGTATCTTTCTGCCCAACAGAATACTATACTTCTGTAAACTCTGGACCTAGTAAAATAATCTGCAAGCACAAATGCAAAGTTGATTTGATATGATAGCAAATAAAATCAACTGTATTCTAAATTTAATATATCAGAGCCTGAGCACATCAAAAAAAAAATGTATGGGTTCACAATTTTTAAAACCTATATAAAGAAACCCTTATTAAAAGTTTAACTTTAGACTTGTTACTTACTATTCGTGGAATGTGATTTTTATCTGCTGTGCAAAATTTCGAGAATTAACCATAATTTCTACTACTTGAACTACACTGAATAGTACTTCTGCCCTAATATAAATTCAGTTACAGTATATTTTTTTAACCTAATTAAAATTAAAATATCAATTTTCTTTTTAAGATGTTGGATAACTTGACATTAAAAGAGCATTCAAATTGGCACCAAATACAAAGCTAAAATACTATAAAATATATAATGAACTTAACAGAATATTACAAAATTCTAACAATTAGGTATCTACAGGTATATTTAAAACTTGAAAAATGTTGATATCCTATGTGTATAGTATACATACTCTATGCCTCTAATTAAAGTTATGTAATTTTTTAATATATATGAATATTAAAAAAGGTGGAGAGAAAGAGAAACAGAGAAGCAGAGACAAAAACGCTATAAAATAAAAAGAATTTCACCAAAATTGTTTTGTCCTTGAAACTGGAAAACAAGTATTACTGTAATAATAAGTCAATAAAATTCAATTTTTGAGAATTTTAACTTTTGTATAATAAGAACTAAATACATTTCTTAGGTGAACATGTCAAGATTGTTATCATTAGTATTTTCCACAAGGTAATCACATATAGCAGCTGAAATTGTGTCAGAAGTAATGACATAATTGAAATACTTTCATGAAATTAATGATTTTCATAGCCAGCATACAGGGACCATTTAATATGCCTGCCACTCTGCTCTTGCACACACTGTTTTATTTTTACAACCAACTTAAACTCACTCTTATTTATATATATGACATTTAAAAAAAACAAAGACTAAGAAACTTTACAAAGTTCCACAACTTATAAGACCAACCAGCCTTCAAATCAAGACAGTTTCATTCCAGAATCCACACTTAGAATGTCCCTCAATATTCCTTCCCAGATACATTTGATCTGTGTCCATCATTGATTGCAAGTTGTTGTTTGGGATCATTTATTGACTATTCTAAACAGTTTCCTAGGGAGACTGAGTTCCCAAGTAAGGTATAGAAATCATATTTTTTTGCCTTTTGGCAGAGACTGTCAACTAAAGACCTCACTTTATCATAATTTATACAAGTTGTGCTGATGGTGATTAATATTTTAGGTAACCACAGGTTTGATTTGTATTTAGTAATATTTTACGAGTAAGCCAAGCAGCATCTTGACTGGATAATAATTTTAATTTTCAATGAAATGTAATAAATGCAAATGCACAGTCTTATCATTGGGGAAGTCAGCAATTTGATGCAGGTCTCACTGGGTTAAAATCAAGGTGTCTATGAGACTGTTTCTTTCTGGAGGTTTTAGGAATCTGGTTTCTTGCTCTTAGAGGCTTCCCATATCCCCCTTTGTCCATCTGGAAAGCCAGAAAAATTCAGTCTGGCTTCTTCTGTAGTCATGTTTCTCTCTGACCAAAGATGGAAAAGGTTTCTAAATTTAAAGATTCATATGATTACTTTGTGTCCATTGGATAATCCATAATACTCTTCTACCTTAAGGTCTTTTATGCCATTTGTTAAGTATGTCATCATAAAAACTATCAGACTTACAACCTCTGGGAATTGATAATGGACATCTTTTGTGGGCCATTATTCTGCATACCATCGTTTCTAAACCACAACTTAATGTTTTGCATTATATTCTCTCTCTCACACTTTGATAATCTCATTACTAAAATACTTCATCAAAAGCTTGGTTAGTAATTGATTTCTAATCTTCATCTTTGCTTAGATTTTAGTTGTCACTTGTAAGAAACTAATAAGCAATGCTAAGTTTGACTAATCAAAGATAATTGAATATATTTTGTTTATACATTTAATTAAGATAAAAATATTTTAAAAATGGGTAAACTTTATTCTTTTATGCTGTATTTATAGCTCTTGATTTTTTTCCTCATTTTCTGGGTTACCCAACCAGTTGGGATGCTAAATCCAGTAAAGCACTTTTTTGCTTGGATGCAGATGTACATGCTCTTCTTATTTTGAAAGCCCCTCTTTAACTTCTAAGCAAACTTGTGTAGCAAACAAAGAAATTGAACTGGAAACAGAGTATCTGTTTACTATGAAAATCCCAGGCCAGATTGTGTCACTGTTGAGTTCTTGAGAACATTAACAGAATAAGTAATAATGATCTTGAACAAAATGCTTTAGGATGTAACACTTCTCTATTCATTCTATGAGACTGGAATCACTCTGACATCAAAATCAGACAAAACCATTGTAACTAAACCAGTATTCCTAAAGTTTTAGATGCAAAAATCTTCAACAAATATATGCAAACATTAACAAGTGTTAGTGAGGATATGGAGCAACAGGAACCTGGATGTATTGCTCCTTCAGGATATAAAATTGTAAAACCACTCTGAAAAATAGTTTGGTACTCTCTTCAAGAATTAAACTTTACCATATGTTCCAGCAATTCCACTCTTGGGATTTACCCAGAAAAATAAAAATTTTTGTGTGCCAAGACAAGTACGCAAGTATTAAGCAGTAGCATTCGTAAGAATCAAGGATTGGGAACAACTCAAGTATCTACCATCTAGTGACTGGATAGACAAAATATTATATAATTTGGAATGGAATACAAAATATAATATAATACAAATTAAGCTATGACTACATTCAGCACACAGATGAACTTCAAAACCAAGCTAATTAAAAAAAACAGGCCATAAGTAACTACTTACTCTGTGATTCAGTATATAAGCTATGTCCAAAAAACATATAAATGTTTATCTTGAAGGTGGAAGTAGATATGAGTTGCAAAGGGGTGTGGGAAACTTGGCAGGGGGTCACAGAAATACTAAAGAAAAAATTAGGTTTTTTGTAAGGGTTACACAGCCAATACATCTACAAAAATTCAGTGAATTATAAACTTACAACACATTAATTTATGACATTTAAATTATACCTTAGAAGAGAGGTTAGAGTCTTCCTATTATTAAAGAAAATACTATGAATGAAACACACACAGGTATGTAAATTTTCAATATAGGGAACATGCATATTTTTCATGACAATAATTGAAACATTTTATAAACCCAATGTGTCTATTAAAAATAGAAGCATGGATCCATGCCCACCAGTTTTTTACTGTTTTTTTCTGAGTCCATTCCAGAGGTATCACAGTTTGTTATTTCTTTGGCTTCCTTCATTGAAAGGGACAGACATACTTAGAATTGTGATTTACTTTAATAAAACGATTCTACCAGGAGGAGCAGGTGACAGTCGGACTGTAATGGATGTGTACACTTTCTGATCACAGCACCTCACACTCTTTCCTGTTAGAAAGTGGCTCTGCGCTAATGTATCAGATTTGATGATTTGAAAAGACATGTCTCTCAGGTTGCCATTATGTATAAATATCATGTTTATAGGTGTCATGGAAAAGCTCTGGGTCTTCTGACACAGTAGGTCCCATGCTTGATGGCACTACGATTACTTTGTGTGTTTTGTTCAAGATGTTTAACCTCCTTGATAATCAGCTGATATTTGGCAGTGGAAATGAGACTGCTGACTCCAAAGACTGTGGTAGGCGAGGACATAAGTTACGTCCAGTGCTTTTCATAAGAACTCAGTGAATGATTGGTCTTCCATTTTTTGGTGCCATTCTGATGCTATGTTAATATCTATGCTGATAACTATGTATTTTTATAATCCAAAAGTAATAGTGTGGTATAAAAAGTTAGGTACTTCTTTTGTGAAAAGTGTTCTTTTTAACATGGCGAAGTTAATAGTAGAAATAATGGGTAATATTCAGAGTTCTCACTCTCTTCTAGGTATGCTTCTAAACTTTTTACAAAAAGTACTTCATTTCAAATACTGTTATTATGAACATTTTATAAATACAGAAAATGGAGTAGATAAGTAACTTGACTAAAGTTTAAATAAAAAATGTCATCGCTTAGAAATTAAACACAGTCTGGTAATAGTTAAATGTGGAGATTCATGAATGAGTTTTGACATTTAAGGAAATTCAGAGTATTAAAGTGTAGTTCATGTAAAATATTTAACACATTTGTTGTTATCTTCCCAATTCTATGCAAAGGATTATCTTTGAAAAGTTTCATTTTCGTAACTACTTTTTATTTTTTTAAAGATCTTTTATTCATATTATTATGTGTAAACAGATATTTTACGTCATTCTTCATTTTTGTACAATGCATGCTTTCTCCTCTCAGGTGTTGTCCCTGTAAAATTCCCACCACCAATTTGCCTGTGCACCATCACCATAGTCCCTTGTGTTCTTCCCTTCCCTGTTCTGATCCCTCTTCCTCCCCCTCCCTTGCAAGTGTCTTTGATTTTTAATTTATTATAATTTTTCCCTGATCTTTTATTTGGTTCCCCTACATTCTTCCAATAAGTGAAACCATCTGATATTTTTCTTTTTGCTTATTTCACTGATAATAGTACATTCTGGCTCCATCCATGCTGCTTCAAATGCCATGAGTTTCTCTTTTTTGGTTATTGAATAGTATTCCATTGTATATGTATACCACATTTTCTTGATACTGTCATCTACTTTTGGACATTTGAGTTGTTTCCTTTATCTATTGAAAATCTTATCTGTTGTTATCTATCTATTGTAAATAGTGTAGCAGTAAACATAGGGTTGCAGGTATTTTTTGAATTAATGTTTTTGTGTCCTTTGGGTAAATTCCTAGGAGTGGAATTGCTGGGTCCTAAAGTATTTCCATTTTTAGTAGTCAGAAGAACCTCCACACAGCTTTCCATAGCTGTTTGCATTCCTACCAGCAGTGTAGGAGAGTTCCTTTTTCACTACATCCTCACTAACAATTGTTGCTTTGGGGATGTGTCTTTAATGATGTTACTGAGATTTATGTCATGTAGTATTTTGCGTATATTTTGTTCTATATATTTCATGGTTTCTGGTGTTATGTCTAATCCTTTAATCCATTTTGAATTGGTTTTTGTGCATGGTGTGAGGTAGCAATCTAGCTTCATTCTTTTGCATGTAGCAGTCCAGTTTTCCGAGCCCCATTCATTGAACAATCTCTCCTGGCTCCACCGCATAGTCTTTGCACCTCTGTTGGAGATTATTCGTCCATAAATATGTGAGTTTATTTCTAGGTTTTCTACTCAATCCCCTTGGTCTATGTGTCTGTTTTTGGTCCAGTACCATACAGTTTTAATTGTTATGGCTTTGCAGTATAGTTTAATGTCTGGCCATGTGATACCTCCATTCTCCCCCTTTTTGGTCAGGAGAGCTTTGGCTATTTGAGGTTTTTTTTGTGGTGCCATATGAATTTCATCAATATTTGTTCTATCTCTTTGAAGAATGTCATTGAAATTTTATTGGAATAGCACTGAATCTATAAATTGCTTTCGATAGGATGGCCATTTTTATAATGTTAATTCTTCCAATCCATGAGCAGGGGCTGTCTTTCCATTTCTTTGAGTCTTCTATTTCTTTTAACAATATTTTATAATTTTCTTTGTATAAGTCCTTCACCTGTTTTGTTAGGCTTATTCCCAGGTATTTGATCTTTTTTTTTTTTTAATAATAAATGGAATGGTTGTCTTGATTTCTTCTTCAGATTTCATATAGGAAGGCTACTGATTTTTGTGTTGATTTTTATATCCTGCTACCTTACTAAACTGGCTATTTTGATTTTCTGTGGAATTTTTAGGATTCTCTGTGTAGATTATTATATCACCTGCAAATAGTTATAGTTTTATTTCTTTTCTCCTTATTTGGATTCCTTGTATGTCTTCTCTCGTCTCATTGCTCTAGCTAGAACTTCCAATATTATATTGAATAGCAGTGGTGAGTGTGATGAGAATGGACATTCTTGTCTTGTTCCAGATCTTGAAGTTTTTCAGCTTTTCACCATTGAGAATACTGGTTTTGGGTCTGTTGTATATGACCTTTATTCATAGCTACTTTTTAAAGGCAGGTTCTACTGTCCATATGTTACAGATTGGGAAACATGGACTCAGTACTAAAGGTTGCTTGATGTGCATAAATTCATGGCAAAGATTATCTAACAAATCTATAAAAGACAAGTTCCTATTTATATTACCTTTATTTTTTTGTATATCATTTATTTTTTAATATAAAATTATATTACCTTTAAAAAGCATAAGACTACATGTAGAAAATGTTTTTTTAAATCTTTTGTAGAATACCTATTTACAATTCTCACATAACTGTTAATTTTATATGTATAGTGTGAAATAGTACCCTGTCCTCATTTGTTGAAGAGACTTTCCCTTCTCTAGTGTATAATCTTGACTCCATTGTTACAGATGAACTGTCCATATAGTTCTGGGCTGTATATTTCTGGATGTTCAGTTCTATTCCACTGGCCTCTGTGTATGGTTTTTGCTCCAGTGCCATACTGTCTTAATTATTGTAGTTTACACTGTAATTTGAAGTCTAGGAGTGTGATAACTTTGTGCTTCTCTTTTTCAGGATAGCTTTAGCTTTGGCTATATGGGGGTCTTTTGTGGTTCCTTATAACTTTCAGTAATGTTTGTAGTATTTGTTTAAAAATATTATTGAAGCCATGGTAGAGATTGCATTGAATCTGTGCATTGCTTTGGATAAGCAATGTTCATTCTCCTACTCCATAAGCAGGAGATGTCTTTCCATTTCTCTGTGTCTTCAGTTTTTTTTAAAATAATGTCTTTGATTTCATTATAGACATTCTTCTCCCACTTTATTTCTAGGTATATTTCTTTTTGATGTGATTGTAAAGGGGGATTGTTTTCTTGATTCTCTTCTAGCTTGTTTGCATAAGGAATACAAGTGATTTTTGTGGTTTTATTTCATAACTTGCCACTTTAGTAAAATGATATTATTTCTAATAATTTTCTGTTGCGTTCCTGAGTTTTTCTATGTGTATTATGTCATCTGCATACAGTGATTTATTTTACTTCTACTTTCCCAGTTCGGATTACTTTTCTTTCTCTTGTCTAATTACTCTAACTAGGGCTTTCAATACTATGTTGTGTGGTAGCGATGAGAGTGGACATTTTTGTAATGTACTTAATGGAAAAGCTTTGCTTTTCCTCATTTAGAATAACAGCATTTTGGGGTTTGTCACATGGCTTTTATTGTTTCCATGTCCTACCCAAATTTTTGAGAATTTTTAGCATAAATAGATCTTCAGTAATGTCACATGCTTTCTCTGCATCTAGCAGTATAACCATGACTTAATCTTCCATTTAGTTGAATTACACTGATTTAATTGTTTGCATCTCAGGAATACATCTCACTTGGTCATGCAGTGGGGTTGCTAAATTTGGTTTAAGATTTTATTGTGGATTTTTGCTTCATGTTCATCAAATAAGTTGGTCTGTGATTTTTTTGGTGATTTCTTAGTTTAGTTTTTGTATCAGGGTAATGTTAGCTTCATAAAATGTGATTAGGCATTCCCTCTGCCTCAGTTTTTGGGAAGAGACTGAGAAGTGGTACTCGTTCATCTTCGTAGGTTTGGTAGAACTCACTAGTGAAACCATCTGGTCACTGAGGTTTGGGTTTTTGGAAGACTTTTGAGTACAATTCCCCTGCTTGTAATTTGTCTATTTAGATTTTCTCTTCATGATTCGCTTTGAGAAGGTTCACTTTCTTTATCATGGCAATTTTGAACTCTGTATCTGATAGGAGGATAGAATCTCCATTTTTCTGTGGTTGGAAAGTTGCTCCCTCACTGTGATGATGGTACCCTTGAGGTGCCAAGGTGTCCTGTATTATATTTTTCTGTCTGCCCATTCTGTTGCCTTTCCTTTGCCTATTTCTTTTAGTGACTCTTAACAGTAGCAGATTTTCAGTGCTGCTGCTTTTCCAGCATTTTATACTGCACTTTGGTTTTTGTTTTTGTTTTTTTAGCTTTTTCCACCTTTATATGATTTTTAAGACGACCTTCCCAAGCTTCTTAGTTCTAGGACCTAATCTTGCAGTTGCAGCTCCTAGTTCAGGGGCTTGGGAGGAACTGGTTCATGTGTGTGAGCCACCAATATCCCTCTGTTCTAGGAGTCTAGACCTGAGTACATTGTGAGTTCCATAAGGTCAGTGCCAGTCCTCAAGGATGGGTGGTAGGGGGAGGTGGGAGGACTAGGCATCCCAGCTCACTGTCCTGTCCCTTTCACTGGTGACCAAGCTTCTTATCTCCCCTCATCAGTGGTATGTGCTTCCACACTGCAAAGCTCTCCCATATCTAGGACTACTGGCCAAATGGTTTGTATGGCGACCTCCTACGCATGCTTGCAACTTCCAGGCATTGCTCCAGCCACCTCTTGCTTAATGAAGCATGAATCGCTTTAGTATCCTTTCTGGTGTAGCCTTTCTGGTACCTGATTTCCAAGAAGTGTTCCAGTTTCAGCCCAAGGACTCTCTAGGTGCAGCACCAGCTACATTAACTTTCAGATCATTCTCCCAGAAGCAAAGTAAGGAACATCCTCTGATACTATCTTTGATTGAATCTTACTGAATAGAAGTACAAGTTTTCTAAATTTTTACTTTGGAATCTCTTGGGATTTTTGCTTGCTGTTGTATTTTTGTCGTGATGTGGAACAAATGTTACATGGCATATGCTTAAAAACAGCTTATTAATGTTATGCTTAGAGTATAAGGATATTTAGGTGATGAGCACACTGAGTGAGACTGATGTGTTCCACTTCCCCGTGGGCAAAAAATACTCCATGATGCATTAACTTTTTCCAAATTATCAAGTTAAAATATGTACTTTAAGTATGTGGTTAGTCTGTATATGATACACCAGTCTTAGATGCCCCACAATTCATCGTCTGAATGAACTGCCAAAGGAAGCATACACGAGTGTACTGGATAATGGGTGGACATTTGCATCTGCTCTGGTATTTCAACCTCTGTGTCATTCCTTGACCTACTCTATTTCAGTATGTTAGTGCATTTTATTTTATTTCAGGCAGATTGTGTTGATGTGAGTTCACTGCTCACAAATATCTCAGTATGACTTTACATGATACTTTAAGACAGGTGCATAATTTTAGTTTGTTACAGAGAGCAACCTTATAACTACTATTGCTTTGAGACTCTTGGTGGCTACTGAACGTATCTGTAAGTTCTAAGATTTTCCAAAGGCTATGTCATGATATGGGGGAATTACTCTCACAAGCAAAGTGGGGGAAGAAAAACCAAAACTATCCACAAAATTTTACATAGCGTAATCTAAGATTATTCAAGAGACTAAGCATGCAAATAGTCAAGGGTGACATTTAAAAAATCACCAACATGCTGAGATATTTACTAATTCATGTATTTAGCTGTCTAGTTACTGTAATAGTCAACTTTGAGAATTACCAATCTTAACAATCTGCTACAAATACTTATTTCATACTCACTTTTTTGGCCTTCAATGCACATGGGCTTAAGAAGTAGGCCCTATTTAAAGGTTCTATTATCACTGCAGATGGAAAGGTAGGGAAATTGGGGAAAAAATAGCTTTGAAGGACCTCTTCAACCATAGTGTGATGTCACCTTTGTCAGTTCATATGGACAGAACAGTACTGTCCTCCCACAGGCGACCCAGAAAGGCCATTTTGAGGAGAGGGGATGAATATTGCTCTCATAGAAATTGACAGTGGATAACACAAATCTTTGACAACACAGTACTATATTTGCCTTTTTTTTATTATTGCTATTACATTTAACAAACATTTTCATTGCTCCTACATATGTTATTCATGTGTCCATATAGTCACGTAGGAATAGGGGTTACCCTTTTCTCCTTTATAATTGTCTGTACTTTCAGATTTCTTCATCATTTTCCATTTACTGTTCTGAAATACATGAGAATATACAACCTGTTAAAACTCATAGTTCTTGTGTCTCAGAGGAAAACATTGTTACAGACACCTGATTCTCTCTTCTGATCACATACCATCTCTTCTTTCCCCCATCGCCCTGTGGTATACCTGTGAGGCAAGTGCCAAAGTTTTGATCTTCACTGTCCTAAATTGAATCATTTTACCAAACTTCCTGACATCAAGGCATCATTAGACCTCTAATTATATTGCTGTGGGCTTACAAAGAGTTTAGATGGATGCACTAAATATGTATCCCACACAGTGCATGCAGAAGTCAATGTGGCCTTTAACAGGTCACATCTTGAATGGTGTGCAAAGGCCATAATACACTTCCTAACTCACATTCTTTTTGTTACTGTTGAAGGAACCATTTGTTATTTGATACCTGTTTTCCCCCTAAGAACATTACCATTTTACTTTCATCACCCTGCTTTAATATTCTGGAGATCAAGTACTTACGCAATTTAAATTAAAGTCAATTCACTCAGTGATAGCATTATCACTGTAAATAAAAGCCCACAACCTAAGTCAAGTGAGATTATTTGCAAGTAGCATCACAGTCGAATCAGAGTAGTCTGATGCTAGTATTTCTTACACGAATGCTGGTGTATTCCCGCCTCTAGAGACACGCTTCACCCTGTTGAATAATCCCTTTGGAGATGTTAGATATGTCATAACTGCTCTATATCTGTTTATTTCCCTGTGAGATGGAGATAAGCATGTTTGCTTAGTTCCCTTTGTGGGCTTTTGTACTAGCATAACGCATAGGTGTGTATATTTAATATTAAGCACAAAACAATATGGTTAACACTGCTATTAACAGCAACAATTACTTTTAATATTAATCTGATTATATTACAAAAATGAATAAGCAGATCAGTATCCTGACATGGAAACATGTGTCAGCTTCAGATGACAGTCCTCTTATTAATCTTGAGCTTATAAAAGTAAAACTCTTTGTCTCCTGTGAATATGGGACAAAGAAGTTACCAATGTGATAGGAAGAATTCCAAATTATATGTGTTCCTTCAGTGGTTGACTTTGCACTCTAATCATATTGCCAATTTCAGGTTTACTTAGGACAATGAATTAAAATTCAACGGAATGGATAACTCAGCCATGGCTCACTATACCAACCAATTTTCTCAGAATTTGATTATGCTTGAAATAAATGTATTGAAATAGTCATCAAAAATCCGGTTGAGACTGTATATAAAAGACATTTATATTATAATGAGGGTTCATTTTCTTCTAGAGACCACAGCATACTAAAATGCTGGGTGACATTAAAATATTGTTATTAACCATAACTCAGACCTAGATTCACTTTTATATTACGTACGAACAATCAGAGGAGGATTAAAGGACAAATGTCAGCTGAGCTTAATGAGCACTGAGTAGGGTATTTGACCTTGTCACAGAGCAACCCTGGGAGGCAAGCATTTCAAATTACCAAACTTCTGTGTTTTCTTTCCCCCCCCCCCCCTCATTTATGGCAAGATTCTGGAGAGTTTAGCAAACTGATATCTATATGAACTATTCTTTTCCTTTTATGAGCCAGAAGAGAGTGCATCTCTGATTTTACTCAATTTTTTACCTGCTTTTTACTTTCCAGTTTGAAGAGGCAAGAATGTCTTCCGTGCTTATTTGGACGTTGTCATCATTAGTTACGTCTTCACTCGTCACTCAGCAGACCTCTAAAGTGTGTCAGGGACTGGAATGAGGTAAATAATTTTTCAACCTTTTAAAAATGTCTCAAAATTTTCATTGACTTTTCAGTAAGGTAAACTTCATGATATTTAACATTAGAAGGTATTTTGAATTTCCCAAGGTTGCAGAGTCACTGGAAATGAAAGAACTGGGGTTATCTTTCATGCTTTCTCCCTTACGTTTATCATAGGAATTGTATACATTTAATCAGTTTGCCCAGTGGATTTCCAACAAGTAGAGGACTATATTTCCTTTAAACTGAAAGTAACCATTATGCCCAGAATGAAGGCTGTAGAAAAAAGACTTGTTTTAACCTCCTCATTTTGGACATGAAAGAGAAAAGAGGGCAGATCTACAATGAGTAGGACCATAGGTGCAGTCACAATTCGGTATGAGAGTAGAAAGTAACCACGGCTGTGCTTGTGAGCATCAGAGAGCATAGCAAAGGACATAGTTATTTTAAAAGGAAAGATGGTGATTATTAGAATGGGGAGGTTTTGATAAGATGAAAGTGGTTGAAATAGTAAGAGAATGATTAAGATAGTAAATTCAAGGCATCAAGATAATACACATAACCTGAGACAATCATTTTTTTAATGTATTTTTACATAATTATTTTTGTATAGTGTTTGATTTCATTCATTCTGTGGTTAGAAGCCTTTCAACTCTTGGCTGAGTGGGGCCACTCAGAGCCTGAGGTCAACTAAATTGTAAGAGTGGAAGAAGGCAAGTCACCTTCCCCAGAAGGTAGGCAGGTGACTCACCCAAGGAGTTGGAGATATGAGATGGCCAGATAGATTTGTTAATTTAGAGTATGTGATGATATGTTAGGATTTAAAGGGGTTGCACTGAACCTGTAGATTGCTTTAGTAACAGCCATTTTTTTCTAATTCATGAGCATAGAATACCTGCCCATCTCTTCGTGGCTTTTGTTTCTTTCAACAGTGTCTTACAATTTTCTTTTATGTCACTGGTTAAGTTTATCTCGGGACATTTTTGTTGACGGTGACTGTGAAAGACTGTTTTCCTGACACCTCTGTCTTCTATTTCATGATTAGTGCCTGTGGATTAGAAAGAGAAGGCGCGATTTGTATAAATACTCTTTGTACCATCACAAGGATTTAGAAGATTTCAGACCACATACAAATAATTTTTAACATTTTCATCAGGCATCACTAAGGAATTTGTTAGAAGTCAAACACAGAAAGTTATTCAATGCAGTTTTCAAATGCAGTTCAGTCTATCAGCAGTGAAATTGAAACATTTAGAGTTTATTTCTAAACATGAAAGCTATTTATTATACTCTCCTCCTGCTTTTTTGTCTTCCATGAGTACACAGTAGTTTATAAACATGGGATCATATGGTCTATACTTTGGTATTCTCTAATCCTTAAGATTTGGCAGTGGTTCCATGCTACTTTTGAGACAAAGTTCAGGAATCCCATCGCCCAGCATGTCCGTACAGGTCTGGCGACACATTGATTGGAATTATTTTCTAGAAAGAATGTGGAGACATATTCAGTTCCTGTGCCAGTTTCTAACAGTGCTCTGATGCTCTTCACAGTTTCTTTCCCATCTTTCTTTTCTCCTCACATGTACGCACAAACACCGACGCCTTCAAGACATCTTTCTTTTCTCCTCACATGTACGCACAAACACCGACGCCTTCAAGACACAGGTGTTGCCTTTTTTCTGATGATCCATTTCTGACTTTCTCACCTGCCACACCCTTGTGCTCGCGTCCCTGCATCTCCCACAACACACTGAGCTGATTAAAGGCACAGTCGTGTAAGTTGCGGCCTCTGGGAGTATCTTCTGATAGACGGCTGGTGCTGGATGGCTCATGCTCTGTCCAGATTCCATTATTTCATAAATGAAGAAATTAAGTTCTACAGGATTTAATGACTTGCCCATAGTTATTACACAGGTGGGCCATTATATCTAATAGTGGTTAAATAGGGAGTTCTAAAAGACAATACACAGGTCTGTATTAAGGTAGATTATTTGTGTAGGTGCAAAACATGTAAGGAATCCCAAATAGCAGTGGCTTTCATGTAGAAAAGTAGCATAATCGTCACTAGGAAAGTAAGCAACAAAATATCAAGGAAGCAGCCAGTTCTTTCTCATCTTAAACTCCCACAAATATGAAAACAAACAAAAACATCTGTTCTGGAGCCACTGGTTCCTTAAGGCCACTGCCTTCTTAAAACAAACCTAGTTTAAAAAGGCTAAAAATATGCCACTTCATGTAAAAACAAAGAGCTCTGTTCTTTTTGACACAATGTAACTAGTACCAAGAAAAATAAATTCAATGAGCGAAGTCACAAAAATGATTTGAAAGTTGTAGGTGCTTTATATGAAAAAGAGGATGGATTTTGCTTATTGATTCACCTTTGCTCAACTTTGTCATGATGGGTGTGTATTTTCAGGAGTAGTAATTTGTTTCTGATGTAATGGTTTCCTCTTTAGACACACTGGAATATTAGAAGTGTCTGCAAAATAGCTCGGCAGTTTTGGGGTGGCTGACTTCACTGAACTTGGGTAAGTCTCATTGAAACTAGATGGAGAATAGAAGTTCTATACTTGGGTATATGTGGAAAGGCACATATCACTTCTGTAACAATGTGCAGAAAACAATGTTTTTATAATTGAAAGTTTTTCAAATAACTGAGAAATAGTGTGACAGAGGAACCCTTGAACTATGTATTCAGACTGCCATGCCAGTGGGACCCATCTCAGCAGGACTGAAGGATCAGGTTTTACATTCTCAAGTCACCTACATTTTATTTGCATCGGTAAGTAGAGCAGTCCTGCTTTCTCCAAAGTTCACAGTGGTTCCTTTATTCCATCCTCAAAACGTCTGTGTCGAATAAATGTTACGGTAACCATTTGGCAAACAAGAGTAGGCTAAGCTCTTAGTAGGCTAAGAGTAGATAAGCTGGACACAGGTTTGCTTTTTTAACAGAATAGACTGTGTAGACAGGAAGGCAATCATGGTCTGACTCCATGTCAGCCTCTTGCTCACTGAGTGACCATGAGAAGTCACCTGACTTCTTTGAGCCTCAGTTTCTCCTCAGACAGGGAGACAACAATGTAATCAAACTGGTGGAAGATTAAGTAAAATACGGTTTGAAAATTCAGTGTAAAATAGGTAAGCCCAGTAAATCTCATTTTCCTTTCGATTCCAGCTATCCATCTGCTGGAGATGTTTCTATCTCTAATGTACTGGAAATACAGTACCACACTTTTAAAGTTTGCAGAAACTTGAGAATTATTTACCAGGGAGGTACTTTGAAATTTTAAAATAGATTTCCCAGTGGTAAACAGCTTTATGTAAAAAAAAAAAAAAATATTCCAAATAAATATACTTGTACACTTGGTAGGTATTATTTTTCCTGAAGAAAAAGTTAGCAGTCAACATCTCTCCAAATGTTGGAACATGTACCTGGCTGTCTGGTAGAATTTGATATCCAAAGGAATTTGCTTTGCAAATACTTGACAGAAAAAGTGCAGATATAAAATACTTCTAGTCCACACATCTTTATCCTGGCTAATTTGAGATGTCATAAGAGTAAATTTAAAGAAGCAGGTAAATTAATTCATTTCCAGCCCAAAGCCAACTTTCAATCTTGTTTTCCCTGGATATTCCGATCTGAAAACCCTCTGAGATTTCCAGCAGAAGAAAGTCTATTAATTTTCCATGTACTTGTTGATGCAAAAGCTACCAGGATTATGGGTTGAATATTTCTAGTGTAGGGAAAGTAAGGGATGCAATTAATCTCTGAACTAAAATATACCTCTTTTCATTAATCTTTTATTGTAAATGAGCAAAGTAATTGAACCAGTACCACACTGTCAGAATGAATGCAATGCCGGTGGGATATGCTTGAGAGAGCACATACTGATTGAGTATTAAATATCTAACGGCAATAATTTATGGTTCATTACCTCTTTTGGAGTTTCTTAGTTGCAGAGGGCTTGAATTCTAAGCAGTCAGACTTGGAGTAGAAAGAGGCTTTCAAATGCTGAAGGCAGGAAGTACACACGAACCATAGTCTCATTTGGGCTGCTTCATACTTATTTGAATCAAACTCCCAAGAACATTTGCAAGCAGGGCTGATTGTTCTCAGGACAGAAAGATGTCATCTCCTTATTCCAAAACTCCTGCTTGCCTCCCTGCCACGGTGTGTTTATGACACGACCGGGTCTTGCGGACACTGAACGGTGGATAAGATCGTCATCTGAGCACAGCTCCCGCACATTATGCAAATCCCCATCCAGCTCTCTGCTATTCGGGCATCTCTGTTTTGGGCTTCCTCTGACCAGAGCTGCTTTTATTGTACTCGGCCTTCCTCAGCGGCACAATTTTGTTGTCCGTGGAAATGGGAGCTTTTTTCCCTGCTGGCAACAAAATACATCACCTGAAACAATGTTTATAGAAATGGGTGTTTTGGATTTGAAGTTGTGTCTTAACTGCTCGAGGGCTGAATAGACTCAACACTGTTAAAACAATATGCGTCACAGATCTGTGGTAAGGAGGTACTGTAGCTCTTTGTTCAGTGATGGGTTTTAAACACATTATTTTATTTTGGTTTAACCTCCATGTGCTGAGGAGCAGCTAGTATTAAAACTATTTATTTCAGAAAAAAACTGCACAGCAGTCTTAGATTCATAGTAGTGGCAATGCGTCTTTCAAATGCAATTTCAAGTAAAACCACAAGGGCTTTGGAATTGAGATGGTTGTAAGTATATAATCATGCATGACAATGTTAACTTTCTATTATACACTTTTCCTCTCCCCTTAATAGGGGACGCAGAATCTCTTTTCTGTCTCTTCTCGGCCTTCCTCTCATCTGTGTCTGCTGTTTCAGTGTCCCTCTGTCTCCATTTGACCATCTCTTCTCTATGTCCTCTTTCTCGGTCGCTCTCCCCTTTCCTGTGAATGTCCATCTCTATCCATCTTTATCTGTGTCTGTCATCTGTTGCTTTCCTCTATTTCTGTGACCCCTCTCATCTCTACTGCATTCCTCCTCTGTCTCATCTGTATTTCTGTGTCCCTCTATTTTTCTCTGAGTCTCTCCTTTCTGTATGTCTGTGTCTCTCCCATCTCTGATGTGCATCTCTTTACTGTGTACGTCTGTCTGATCCTTTCTCTTTACTTTCCTGCCCGTCACTCATCTCTCCCTCTGTGCATGTGTTTGTCCATTGCTTTCTCGGAGTCCCCTGTCTCTCTGGTGGCCTCTGTCTCTTCTGCCCTATCCTTCTGTCTCGACATTGGCTCTGTCTCAAGTGTGTTTCTCTGTTTCTAACTGAACTGTCAGTCTGTGTATTCTTTGCTCCCCTCATTCTGAGTCTCTCCTCTGAGTCTCTCATCTTTGTATCTCTCACCACCTTGTATGTCTCTGTCACTGTCTTTATCTGCTTTTTTCCATCTTGACTACCTTCTTCCTCTGTGTCTCTCAGTCTCTCTCCTATGTGTCCCTGTTCATTTTTACTTTGTCTCTTGTCTGTCTCATCTCTCCCTGGGCGTTTCTGCTCTGTAGCTCTCGCTCATCCATGTTCCCCTCCTCTCTTTCATCTTATTCTGTCTGCCTCTTAAAGTCTCTCCTCTTCCTGTGTCTTCCTCTCTCCATTCTGTCTACTGTCTTCCCTTTCTGTCTTGAACTCTCTTCTGTCTCTCCTGACAGTCTCTGTCCCCCATGACAAAGACTGACTCTACCATCCCTGCCTTTTTCTCCTCTCTTCCCCCCAGCTAGCCTCTATTTCTCTGTCTCTCTCATCTCTGCCTGTGTTTATCCTCTTCTGTCCCCCTCCTCTCATTTGTGTCTCCATCATCTCTCTGATTTGTGTTCATGACTCTCCATCTCTTTTCCTATTTCTAGGTCCCTCTCTGCAATCTTTCCTGTCACTGATTCTTTATGGTGTCCCATTTCCCTTCTAACTCATTTGTTTCTCATCTGTTGCGGTGCCTTCCCCACCGCCCCCCGCCATTTTCTGAGTCTTTGTTCACTCATCTCTTACCTGAGTTGCTCCCATTTCTTTTTTATGTCTTTACAATGGATCTCTCCTCTTTCTGTGCCATCTCGACCTGTGTCTGTCTCTTGTTTCTGTGTTCTCTCCTGTCTGTGTGTCTCTCATTCAGCCTACTGATCTCTTGCCTATGTCTCATGTCTGAACTCTCTTTGCTGCATCTTGTCTGTCATCCATGTATCTTTCTCTCATGTCTGTCTCTCTTTCTCCTGTGTTCCTCTTTTATTTCTGACTCTCCTGCTTCTGTCTCTGACTTTCTCTACTCCTGGGTCTCTCATTTACCTCTTTTCTGTGTCCCTTTCTAATCTCCAACTGTGTGTGTGAGTCTTTCTCCACTGTCTCTATCCATTCTGACTCCAATTTTCTTACTTTTTCCTGTTTCTCTTTTTTTGTGATCCTCTTCATTTATGTGTCTCATCTGTGTCCCCTTTTTGATTCTGTCTCCTGTCTTTCTCATCTCTTCTTTGTGTCTAGTCTCTCTCTCTGTGCTTCTCTTAACCTGTCTTTGCCGTTGTTTCTCTGCGTCTCTCCAGTATGTGCCATCTCTTTCCATGTCCCTCTGTCTGTTCCTGGCTGCTGTCTCTTTATCATTCTCTTATCTCTGTATGCCTCTTGTTTCTTCTTTCTGTGCCCCTCTCTAATTTCTGTCCTTACTCCTCTCTTGCTCTTTCTTTCTGAATCTCCTCCCATCTGTCTATCTGTCCATTGCATCTCTTTTCTATGTTCCTCTCACCTCTGTCTCTGTACTGTGTCTCATGACTGTCTCTTACCTCTGCCTCTCTGTGATCCTTCTGTGTGTCTTACTGCTTTGTCCCCCATCTGCTGTCTCTGAATCCACCATCCTCCCTGACCTGTCTCCTCATTGTCTCATCTCTGTGTCTCTGTTTCCAACACCAGTCTGGTCTGTCTTTCCTTGTCTCCTCACTTTCCGTCTCTCTCTACTTCTCCTCTGTACACCTTTCTTGGTCTCTGCTTCCTGTTTCTGTGTCATGTCTTTTTCTCCATCTCTGCCTTGGACCTGTCTGCCTCTCATCTAAGTCTCTATCCTCATGTCCCTGTGTCCTCTTTTACTGTATTTCTCCATTGCAGTCTTTATCTCTCCTCTGTGTGTGTCTCTCGTCTTTTTGTGTCTCTTCACTCTCTTGGGTCTGTGTCTGAGAGTCTCTTATTTCTGTGTCCCCCTCTCATCTCTCTACCTGTGTCTCTCCATCCTTTACATTCTGTCTTTACTCTGTATCTCATCTGTTACTCTCACCTGTCTAGTGCTGCCTCCCTCTGAGCACCTGTCCATGTCTGACACTCATCATTGTCTCTGTCTGTCTCATCTGTGTCTCTCCTCTGTTCCGTCGCTTCTGTTGTTCCCTCCATCTTTCCCCTTTCTCTTCTCTTGCATTTTCTTTCTGAGTCTCCATCTGTCAACTCCTCCTGTCACTGATCCTTTGTTGTGTGTCCTATTTCTCTCTCTCCCTCAGTGTCTCGTCTTTCTTCTTTCCCATCTCTTTCCCTCCATCTATCTCCCTTTTTATATCTCTCTCTTTGTCCCTGTTTCTGTCAGTCTTTCTTTTGTGTGACTCTCATCTCTACCTGGGTCTCTCCTCTGCCTGCTCTGTCTCCAATTTTGTAACTTTTTTTTTGTCTCTTGTCTTTTCGTTCCCATGTCTTTGTATCATCTGTGTCTAGTCTGCTGTCTCATTGCTGCATCTATCTCTCCAACTTTGAGTCTTTCTATGTCCCTGTCTTCTGTGTCTCACTGAGACTGACTGTCTCATCTGTTTCTGTGTTCAGTTTGTCTCTGTCACTGTCTCTCTCATCTGTGTTTCCTCTTATCGCTCTTCATTCCATCATTGCTTTCTTTTCTGTCTGCTTCTTTCTGTCCCTATCTCCTCCTTGCTCTTTCTCTCTCTGAATCTCTTTCCCTCTCTCTACCTGTCCTTTTCTCTCTCCGCTGTCCATGTCTATCATGAAAGTCTCTTACTTGTGTCTGTGTCCTTCTCTATCCCTTCTGTGCATCTTATTGCTCATTGTGTTGGTTTTGAGTCTCCTATCACTAAAAATCCCTCCCTTCTGCCTCGCTAACCCTGTCTCTTCAGTGTTTCTTTGTATCTCCATCACTGACCTCTATGTACTGTCTAGTCACTTCTCTGTGAGTCTGTCTCCCTCTCTCATCTAGCCCTTCGTGTATCTTTCTGTCTTCTGTTCTATGTCTCTCTGAATCACTTTTGGTCTCTGTCTCATCTCTGTTGCTGTGCCCCATCTGTCTCTCATCTGTTATCTCTCCATCTCTGACCTGCCCATCTGTCTCCACCATGTCTTTTCTATGTTCTCGCCTATGTCTCTCTTTCCTTTGTTCTGTAATCTCTGTGTCACTCGCTCCTCTCTATTTTTGAGTATCTCATGTCACTGAGTTCCTCTTTTATACTCTCCCTTTCTGTCTCTCTCTCTCCTCTGGCTCCTCTCTCTGTGTGTCTTTCTACCTTTTCTCTGTTTCCAGTCTCTGCCCCTCTCCTGTCTGCCTCCCTCCCTCCTGTTTTTGGTACCACTCTATCTCAGACTCTTCCCTCTGTTCTCTGTCTCCCTATGTCTCTCTGCTGCGTCACTTCCTTCCTCTGTCTCTGTGTCTCCATCTGACCATCTCTCACTGTCTCATTTCTGTCTCCACCACTTGTCTCGTTCAGTCTCCCCGTCTGTCCTGTGACTGTCATCTATGTTGCCGTGTCCCCCCTTCTGAGTCTGTCCTTTCTCTCACCTGTGCCTTTCCGATTCCTGCCTGAGGCACCCTGTTTCTCTCCTTTTTCTGTGCCATCTCTACCTGTGTGCTCTCAACTATGTCCTTTCACAGGTCTTTCTCTAGTCTCTTGTTCGTTTCTGTGTTCTGTCTCGTGCATCTGTATCTCTGTCACTGTGTCTCTCTCGTCACCGTGTACCTCTTTATGTCTTTGTCTCTGAGAATCTCTTCTCTCTCACGCATCTCCCCTCTTACGTCACTCTTCTGTCTCCCTCTTCTCCTGAGTCTCTGTATTTCTGTCCCTCAGTTTCTCTCACCTGTTTTGTTGCTGCATCTGTGTCTCTCATCTCTACCTGTGCCTCCGTGCCTGGGTCTGTCTTCCTTTGTTTTCTGTTTCTTTATTAAGTCTCTCTGTTGTTTCTCATGTCCCTGTCACTCTTTCTCTCCTGTTTGCCTCTCGATTCTTCTTTCTGTCCTTATCTCCTCCCTTGCTCTATTTCTGTCCGAATCTCTCTCTGTACCCCTCTCCTTCTGCCCACTGCACCTTATTTCTACGTTCCACTCATCTCAGCCCCATGTCCCTCTCTGTGCTGTCTGTGTCTCATGACCGTCTCTTACCTGTGCCTCTGTATGATCTGTGTGTGTGTCCACCTCTGTGTACCATCTTACGGTCTCTCCGGTTTCTGAATCCATCTGTCCACTTGGAGAACAGAGTGACCATGGCTCTCTTCTCTGTCTCTCTCTCATCTCAACCTGGTTTCTTTTTTTTGTGTCCCTATTTGTCTCCACCTCTGTATCTCTATCTTTGACCCTTTATGTCCTGTTTCTTTTTTGGGAGAAAAGTCTTTCTCCCCTTTTCTTCCCTTTCTTGTCTCCCCACTCCTTTTGTTTCTCCGCTGTCTCTGTATCCATCTCTGTTTCTACCACCTGTTTCTGTCTCTGTCTCATGCCATTATTATCCCCAGCTGGGTGTATTGTCTTTTCTCTCTCTCATGTGTCCCTCTCATCTGTCTTCTGTCTCTGAGTCTCCTTACCGGTCTCTGACTCCAGCTCTATACTTGTGACTCCACCCTCTGTACTGTGTCCACTCTGTGTGGCTTCTCTGTTGCTCTCTCCATCTGACTCATCGTTGCTGTCTTGCTCTGTTCTCCCTCGCTGTTTCCATCTCTCACTTGTCGTCATATTCCTCTGTGTCTCATTTGTGTTCCTCTCATCTCTGGCTCACTCATCTGTCTCCCTCATTCTATGTCTCTCTCGTTTCTCTCTGCGTCCCCATCTCACTGAGTTCTTTTTTCCATTTGCCTACTTTTTCCTTTCATTTGACTCTTGTCACTCTCGTCTCTATTTCTGTCTCCGTCTGTCACCTGTGTATCTGTCTCCTCTGTCCTTTCTGTTTCTCTGTCTCCTAGTTTTGTAGCCCTCTAACCTCTACCTATGTCTCTCATCTCTGAGTCTTTCCTTTCTCTGGTATGTCTCTTTCTCTGTCTTTCCATCTGTCTAGTCTCATCCTGAGTCTCTTTCCTGTCACTTTCTCTGTCTCTCTCGTCCTGTATCCCTCTTCTCTACCTGTGTAGTTATCCTCTGTGTCCCTCTTATCGCGACCCATGTCTTTGTTTCTGTCCACTCATCTCCTTTCCTCTCATGTCTCTGTCCACTGTCTCTCTCCCATGTGTGTGTCACTCTTTCATCAATCCCGTCTCCTTTTCTCTCAATACTGTGTCTGTCTCTAGTCTCTCTCTCCTTTGTCACCTTCTAGCTATTTCTATTCCTGTGCCCCTCTTTATCTCTCCTGTCTCCATCTCCCCATTGCTTTTTGATTCACTGGGTCATTTTCTCTTTTTGTCTTTCACCTCTCTGTCTCCTTTCTATTACTGTGTTCTCCCTACCACCTGTTTCTCTCTCCATCTCTGTCTTGTCTGTATCTTCTCAGTGCCAGATCTGCCTGCATCTCTCTCCATGTAGCCCTCTCTCATCTGCTTCCTATCCTGTGTGTCTGTCTGTGTCTCTCTCCCCTTTCTCTCTCTTCCTGTGTCCCTCATCTCTCCCTGGGGCTTTCTTCTCTGTTTTCTTGTCTTCTGTTTCTCTCATGCTCTTCGTGTCCCCTTTTTTCGGTATGTCACTGTCCTGTTTCTTGTCTGTGTCTCTCACCTCATGTCTGTCATTCTTTCCCATCTTTCACTTCTGTGTGTCCTGCTCTCATCTCTACTTATCTCTCCTTTTCCTGCCATTGTCGCCATCATCTGGGTCTGCTCTCTCCCTGTGTTTCCACCTGTGTCTCTGCCCTTTCCTGTCTCTCTCCAGCTTCTGAGTAACTCTCCTCTCTTTCTCTATCCCCTCTTGGACGCTGACATTGTCCATTCTCTCTCCTGTCTGTTTCTCTCTCATTTCTGTGTCTCCTAGCTGCCTCTTTCTCTGTGTCCCTTTCATCTCCATCTGAGTTATCTTTGTCACCTATTTCTGTGTCTTTTTGTCTGTCTGCCTCACTTTGTCACTGTCTAGTTGTCTAAATCTCTGGGCCTCTCCTTTCTATCTCATCTGTGGCTGTCTCTGATCCTCCCCTGTCTGTGTCTCAGTGTCCTTGTATTCCTCTCTCGTCCACAGCTCCCTTTGTCTCTGTCTTCCCAGATCTATCTCTGATTCTCCATGTTTTGTTCTCTCTCTCCCATCAGTCCAAATCTTTACACCAAAGTCTCCAACACTGTCTCAGTCTTTACGTCTGTGTCTCTTTGTCTATCTCTCACTCTTCATCTCTGACTGTCTCTGATTTGTTTCTAGCTCTCCTTTTTCCCTTGTGTCTCTCACTTCTGTCTCCAATACTAAATGACATTAGAGTGCAGAGGCCTGTATAGTGTGCTGTCTCCTTACAAAGCTACAGTTGCATGTGTGAAACACTGGGACTTACCTTAAGCTGTCCATTACGTTGTCCATAGCTGAGCCTCTTGATATCTGTGCCTTACTGATTAACACAGCAAACCCTTCACGTACCCTTAAGATTCAGGACCTACCTTGAGATGAGGATTAGCCACATAGTCCCAATCATCATGTGAGTATGTAAGTGGAGGTTGTTTCTTGGCTCTAGTCAGAGCACAACAAAGAGGACTAAAGACAGCTAGCTTGGCAGATGGAAAGAGGCCGCCAACCTAGGAATGTTCATTGTCTCAGAATTGGAGGCATCGCCAGTGGATCTGCGGGTGAGCCCCGTGCCAGACGGTGGGTGGCCTGTTGACCTGCAGGATGGTAACTTATCATTTTATCCTTGTTATTGGTTACAGAAACAACAGAAATTGATTCAAGTGTAAGAACACTCGTTTGCAACGACTACCCCTATAAATCCTCCAGAGAGAATGGGGACACTGCTTTCTATGGCGCAAGTGTTGAGTGGCATGGAGCGATGTAGAGGCAACTTGTATAGTTTTTTTTTTTTAAGATTTTGAACTGATTTATTTATTGCCCCCACATAAGAAGCGATAAATTATAAGTATGGTAACATTTATTTTCCTTCCTGTATTTTGAAGGGCATGGACTATATTCAATGGGTGTTCAATAAGCTGTCATTTTCTTGAATGACTTCATGGATATCTGGTTAGTCAGATGATAGGAATTTTGCTGAGATTTGGGTTATGAATAAATTAAGGCTTGGCTATTTTTTTGTTGTTGTTGTTTTCTTGTGACTCGTTTCTTTTTTTTTTTTTTTTTAAAGATTTATTTATGCATACAAGCACTGGGGTACAGGCCAGAGACATGGGGGGGGTGGGTGAGAGGATC